>JAEPBF010000073.1:950105-1550105 GCA_019739055.1 Passiflora organensis | reverse complement strand
GCGTTCCAATCACTCCAACACCCAGACCTAACTTGTTAATAACTAAGAAAATAGTTATAGTAGGATGGTTTTATGGTGTTTCTGGTGTATGTGATCTACCCTTATTCAGATCATTGGTCACATAACAGTGTTACTTTTCTTTTTTTATTAAATAATACAGACTCTATGAATTAGAAACCTAACCTGGATGATACAATACTGAACCAGAAGAATCCAAAGACATAAGTCCTTGCAATGACAAAGGTAACGTATGGTGGATATTTAATCCAATAGGAAGGGATGCTGCCAGTCGTGCGAGGCCGTCCGCGATTTGATTAGCCTCTCGGAATATATGTTCCGTAATAACCTCTTGGAAGCGATTCATCATATTACGACACTGGATAAGTAGTGGGCTCCAAGGAGGTTTCAAGCTTTGTAGTTTTAGTGCTTGTACAAAATCCCACGAATCACTCTCAATTTGAAGCTTAACTACTCTCGCTGACAGAGCCAAATTTAATCCTGAGAAAACTGTATTCACCTCTGCCTCCCACGCTGAGCACCCATCAAAAGATTGGGAATAACCAATGATCCAAGAACCAGCAGCGTTCCTTAGAACTCCACCTACATAAGACTTACTCATTATAGGATTGCAACTTCCGTCACAATTCAATTTTATCCATCCGGGAAGAGGGGGTATCCATCGTACCCATTTCTTCAAGCGACCAATAGATGAGGGAGAGATCATCTTCATTGTCTTCATTGTCAAGTAGAACTCCGTGGCTCGTGCCATAATCAATAATATAGGGTGTGGTCCTATATTGATTTTTCCTTCAAATATTACTTCATTTCTCTATTTCCAAAGCAACCACAAGCATGTTCCAAACACCACTAGCCATTCCAAATTTCCACATGTCTCACTACTTTTCAGATTATTAGTAAGCCAAATTTCCAAGTTGGAAGAGAAAAAACCTGATTTGAGAGTATTGGGAATAATCTAGGCCCAAATATGATGTGAGAAAAAATAGTCACGCAACACATGCAATGAGGATTCAGGTTGACTTCGACAGTGTGGGCACTCCTCGGAATGTGTGATATGTCTTCGCATACACATCTGTCTTGTAGGCAATTTATCATGAGCTAACAACCACAAAAAATATCTGATTCGCTGGGGTCCATTCCACCTCCAAATTATCTTCCAAACCCTTTAAGGTAGAGGAGGCATCATCTTGTATGAAAGACCTAGCTAAAGATAGACTAAAGAGGCCATTCATAGTAGCATTCCATCGTAATGAATCACGTTCTTCACTATTAAGTGGAGGGCGAATTGTGCAATTAGAGTGCAAGCAAACGCTGGTAAGTATCGTTAGAATAAGCTCCAATTCTAGCTCCCATGTGCCGAGATAAAGTGAACAATTGTTTTTCCTCTTAATTCATCTGGCACTTGCTCATGAGAAATCGAAATAAGAGGTCCCACTTGGTCCAGCCAAGAGTCTTCCTAAAACCTGATCAACTGCCATCGCCAAGATTCCAAGAGCCGGCTTTACAGAGAATTGGCCATGCATTATGTAATGCTCGCCATAGGGACGAGCACCTGCCTTGAACAGACATTCTGCAAGGATGAGTGAGTTCGGGGTATTGTTCCAACCATATTTCCCAGCTAGAACTCTAGCCGAAAGATTATCTTGATTGGTCAAGAAGCGCCACCCCAACTTGAGAATTAAGGCTTTATTAGTTTCAGCAATGGAATGCAAACCCAAGCCTCCTTCCTCTTTAGGAGAACACAAGCTCTCCTATTTCAACGGGTGCATCTTTCGTTTACTAGCATTAGATCCTCACACAAAGTTACGTGTAATTTGGTCAATCTCCTTCGTCACTCTTGCTGGAAACAAGGTTGTCTACATCAAATAAGAAGGTATAGATTGTAGGACCGACTTTGCTAACGTGACTTGGCCAGCTAATGAAAATGATCCTGCTTTCCAGCTTGAAAGGCCACTCCGAATTTTCTCTAAAAGTTTAGAGAAATAATTCCTCGTTAATCTCCCATGTAAGATAGGCGCACCCAGGTAAATGCCTAAGTTCGCCATGAAAGAGAAATCGAGAATCTGGGACACATCTTTTTGCGTCAGGGTTGACGTATTCTTTGAAAAGAATATCTTGGATTTTATGCTGCTTATTTTTTGTCCTAAAGCTTGACAAAATCTGCTCAAAATCTTTTGAATCACTCGACCCTGAGTCCTTGAAACTGTAGAAAAAAAAAGAGATGATCAGCCAAAAATAAATGAGAGATTTTTGGGCCAGAATTACCTATTTGGATTGGTGCCACGTTCCCTCAGTAACGGCTTGATCAATCATATGTCCAAGTCTTTCCATGCATAGGACAAATAAATAAGGGGACATTGGGTCACCCTAACGGACACCCCTAGATGGAATAAATGAATCCGTGATAGCACCATTCCATAATACTCGCATTGAGACTGTCGAGATACATGTCATGTATCTATTTATCAATGGTCATGGGACATTAGCAAATATGAGTGTCTCTTCAATGAACGACCACTGCAGGCGGTCATAGGCCTTCTCTAGATCAATCTTTAATGTCATCCAGCCATTAGCACCCGCTTTTTTCCTCATAGAGTGAATAATTTCCTGCACAATAACAACATTGTCAGTAATTTGCATTCCTTTAATAAAACCATATTGAGTTTCTTTTATCAATTTTTCCATTATTGGTTGTAGCCTATTTGCAATTAACTTAATAATAATCTTATAAGATACATTACAAAGACTAATTGGACGAAACTTTCCTAAATTAATAGGATTAGGAACTTTAGGAATTAGAACAATGAGAGTATCATTAGTCCCAGGATCCAACCAGCCATCTTTGATAAAATCACAGACAAACTCGCAAATAGCATTTCCAATAACTACCCATTGAGATTGAAAAAATATCGGGGGAAGACCATCTACTCCTGGCGACTTGTAACTCCCAAATTTTTTAACAATACCATGAATTTCCTCATTAGTGGGGAGAGAAAAGAAGCTCGGCTCTGAGAAATCTGGAATGTCCGGAAAATCAGCTGGAAGAATCGGCAATCTTTCGGAGCAATCTTCATCAGAATAAAGATTCTTAAAATATTCTATCGTCATGGTTTGAAGATCCTCTTCATTAGAAATCTAGTTCCCATTAGAATCTTGTAGTTGAGAAATCCTATTTCTCTGGCGACATATAATAGTAGTGGAATAAAAAAAAGTATTTCTGTCACCAAAGGCCACCCAATTGCTTTTTGATTTTTGATACAAAAGAATTTCTTCTTGTAATAAGGTATCTTCATACTCTTTTCTAAGATTATCCAAAACACCCCTCAAGCTTGTAGAATCACGCATACTTAGGATCCTTTCCACTCCTTTAATACGCTGAAATAACTGATTCTTCCTCTTGAATATATTGCTGAAGACCTTGATATTCCATTCTTTAAGATCTCCTACAAGATGTCGGTATGAAGACTCCCAATTATCCGAAACTTTCCAGGAATCTCGCATGAAATCCCCAAAACTCGGATGAGTCAACCAAGCTGCTTGAAAGCGGAAAGGACATTGAACTATCCCAATACTTCTCATGTTGAAATAATGCCATAAAATTGGCCTATAATCTGACTTGATTCAAGGTAAATGAGACAGAGAACCCTCTGGGAATTTCTGGTGCCAGGAGCTATTACATAAGGCTCTATCAAGTCTCTCACTAAGTTCTTTTCTAAACCAAGTAAATTTAGGTCCTTGAAACCCCACATCCATGAGTGAGTAATCGTTAACCATGCTCACAAATGGACGGCTAGCCGCCAGGTTAAACTTAGCTCCTCCCTTCTTATCTTCAGTGCTCAAGAGGGCAATAAAATCACCAATTAGGCACCAAGGATTGTTGGTGGAGTCGGCAACCTTTCTTAGGTCTCTCCAAAGATCATGACATTTGATAGGCACATGACTACCATAAACTGCTGTGCACTCCCCCATAGAAGAAGAAATAAACCACTCAAAGTGGATGTATTGTCCCTTTGAAGCCTTGATATCCACAGTTACTACATTTTTATGCCAGATAAGCCAAATTCCTCCTAAAAAGCCAACAGCTTCCACCCGAAAGTGCCCATCAAAACCCAATTTTTTAATGGTATTCTCAGCTTTCTCTCCGCTGATTCTCGGCTCGAGAATGATACAAATACTCAGATGGAACCTCCTTAACTGATCTTTTATAATAGGAATGAAGGTCTTAGTACCAGTCCCGCAACAATTCCAAGATAGGATCGAGATAATAAAATTATAATAGAGTGTAGTGAATTTTCAGGGTCCTATCCCCTCCATCACTAAAGCACTATCGGCTCCTGTCTGTACCATAGCACTCGCACCTGGCAAAGAAGAAGAAAGAACCTTCGTTTCAGAAGCGTGCTTGCTCTCTTTGATAGGAGATGAGACCAAGCCTACGATTCCCATTCTTGATCTTTTTAATTGTTGGACTCCATCATGTAAGTGGAACGTGAAAGCAGAGTGAAACTTATCCAGGTCAATGTGATCCTGAACCGTAGGCTGGAAGATGAGTTTTTCCTTTATACGTTTCTTAGAGCTAGGCCCTTTAGAACTTTGGGCTGTTAGTTGGGTCTTGATAGTCTTCACCTGTAATGGGCTCATCATGGGCTGAGTAGCAAACTGAAAATTTTGTTCTTTAATACTCTGCTCTGGTTGGGCTTCAGTATTAGGCTTGGTTATGGCTGGGTCCGAATTTTGTTGACCGTTACCTCCTTTAGTAAGATCTGATTTAGTCTTGGAAGAACCTTGCAAAATCAATGGGGAATATCCACCTAAATCCTTGCGTCCTCTATTAAGTTTCTCGCTGACTTTCCTTTTTCCCATATATTTCGAAGCGGGGATTGTTTTGGTAGCTGTCGTGGATTTATTATAGAATTCCTCCTTTTTATTCTCCTCTAATTCAGACTTTCCTTTATGTGCCTGTGTATCTGCAGAATCCTCTGAAAGTGCTACAAATCTGGAGCCTGTGACTTCCTTCTCGAGGTTGTTGCCTTTTTTAGACTGAACATCGGCCGTTGGTTTGGACCTGTTCGGATTCCGACGAGGACGGGAAAATGCATGTAGCCATGGACCATAGTGATCGGAAAACTTGTTCAACGGGTTGTCTTCAACATTTTCTGGTGTCGCCTTTGCTGCTATTGCTTTGCTTGTAGCCGCCTTGCTGGATTCGGGAATATCAACGTTCTTTGTCTCCGAAACTTGCCGAGTGCGTTGAGATGCAGTATGAAGTGCAAAATAAGCACACACCAATTGATTGTGTCCAATACGACCACATCCGAAGCATATTATGGGTAAATTTTCATACTCTAATCTCAACCATTCTCCATTAATTCTCAACCTTGGAAGCAATGGTTTAGAGAGATCCAACTCCACAGTCAATCTTGCAAACTTGCCTCGTTGAGCACCGAATGAATTTTTATCAATCTTAACCATTCTTCCAGCTAGATTACCCACCTTCACCAATATTTTCTCATGATAATACTATAAAGGAAGATCAGGTATATGTAACCACGCCACCACTCTTGTGTCAATTTTCGTGCTTGCTCGAAAACCAGGTTGCCATTTTTGCACCGTGAGACAATGTCCAAGCACAATCCATGGCAGCCCCAATAACGCACCATTCACTTCTTCCTCGCTAGACAATTTTACAAGAAAAAACCTGTTATCCAAGTCGATAATCTTTGATTCTGTGGGTAAACCTCATATTTGCTGAAGTTCGTAACCATAAGTGCAAAACCAATGGATTTTCCCAACAACTTGACCACAACAGAGAATTTCCATGACTCTTGTAATTGTACATGCACTTTGTCCGATATTGATATGAAGGGGCCATCTTCATCTTCGGAAACAACGATGTCTTCATCGCTAACCTCCACCTCTTCAATTGGAATATTCGCTTTTCCAATCAAAGATTCACGATAGGATTTTGGAGACTCTAACATCTCCGTATCCTGAGAATTCTTTTCATCGGGAGGGCGGAATTTAACTTTCCCCTCCGTTGCCGATTTATCTTTTGAGATTGTATCCTGTTCAGACGAGAGCATTTCACTATTTTCCATTCCGTTGGTAGTGTTACATCTAATCTCACAGAATAGTGTTATTGTTTCTAAATGAGGGTGTATCACATACATACATACGAAAAATACCATAATCTTAGCATCACTGTTCACGGAACACTAATTTCTATTTCTATAAACAATTATCTAAATGTTCTATCTTATCTAAGTGAGAGTATATCACATGCACCGAAAGTATCATAATCTTAGCCGTTTATAGTACATTCGACACGGTTGACTCCCAACGATTTTAGGGCCTGTTTGGTATCTAGGAGCTACCGAAAATGGAAAAATTATTAACCAAACAGGCCCTTAGTGTACTAAACAATCTCTAGGGACTAAAATATTATTAAATCAATTGAAAAATTTTATTATTATAAATTTTATGTTTTTATTTTTTAATTATTTATTTCTAACTAAAATATCAATTCTCATTAACCAAACAGGCCCTTAGCGTACTAAACAACAAATGTTTTAGCCTACTAAACAACAAATGACTAGCTTGTGTGTTGACCCCGAGCGTGCTAAACAACAAATGACTAGCTGTGTGTCATTTGATTCGTTATCTTTGCTTGTAAGATATTTACTTTATCAAACCCGACTTAATGCCAATAGATAACATAGTTTGTATAATAAAATCTGGAAAAAGATTAATTATACCACGAGAGTGAGAATATCATTTCATATTTACATGGGAAACAGTTATGCGAAGGAGCATATGATTTTTGGAGTCAATATAAATTAATTTTGAAAATATTCGATATGTAGCCGCGTGTAAAAGATGATAAAGATGAAAATTAATTAATTAATTAATTAAATGATATACTACTTAAACTATACAGGTCAAAGGCAAACGCGGCATTGCGGCGATGAATCACAAGGGTCCTAACAAACCACCGCACATGCAAAGTACTAGTCCACCTTGTCACCTACGTGACAGAAGTCTACTTTTTAGTTGACTGCCACGTCACACTTTCGCCGCTCAACCTCAGATTCAATCGTTCGCCCGAGTTACTGAGTTTCTTCTCTCCCACGTTCAATATCCGATTCGGCGTGACTCACTGCTGCGGGAGACGGCGACGCTGCTGCTCTTCTCTCTCGGCTGAGAATCCTTTTCAAAGATAGGATCTGACTCATTGGCGACCTGAGCGCCTGACTAACCAGAGACTCCGTAGTTGAGTCGCTTTCGAAATTACTATTAATCCTAGTGGGTGGTACTTCTGTAGCCGCTGTCTCGCCCTCCGGCTTCCTCTGCTCCCCGAACGACGAAGTAGAAGCAGTGCCACCAGCCAATCCCTCCTCCGTTTGACTCGTATCAGCTGTTCTGGTAGCCGACCCCACCGTCGAGGGAATAGGTTCCACCGTCGGGTTCCCGGGTACCGGTGCCTCCACAGGAGTGCGACAAAGAGGACAGGTGGAATGAGAATGGAACCACATGTCAATACACTCAAGATGGAAGTTGTGTTTACACTTGGGCAAGACCCGACCCGTCTCATACTCTTCGAATTCGGACAAACAAACCGCGCACTCCATCAGGTCCGGGTCGGTTTCCGCTGAGTAAATGAACAAAGGCAGCGATTTCAACACAGTCGCATCAAGGCCACGAGGAGTGACACTACCACGTGCCACCGCATTGGGGTTGGACGGGTCGACATAGAAGAAGAATTGGGTTAAGGGGCGACGGCGTGGGCGGGGAGTATATTGGTGGCGGCGGCGGTGACGACGGGTTTGGAAGAGATACCACTGGGAGTAGACGTGGAGGCAGCCCAGTAATATGATGACGAAAAAGAGAACGACTATTGCGGTTAGCAATAGCTTGCCACTCAAAGCGTAGTTCTTTCGGTATAGGCTTCTGTCGAACTCAACCATCGCACCCGCTGGGTCCGTAGATGACATGTTCGACCAAAACAATGTATTATCAGGGTTTGTAAAGCTGGTTTCGGTGTCTGTGACGGTGCGATGGTATAAAAAGAGTGGTCTCGGTGGAGAGGAAGGAGAGGAAGGAGAGGAAGGAGAGGAAGGAGAGGAAAGGAAGATACCTGTAGGTTTCTTACGGGGGAGGATTAAAGACGCGGATGGTGTTCTGGGTGTCACATTTGGAAGACTTTGTTTGTGGTTAAATGGGCGTTAACAGTGCATTAGTGACGTACTGGTGCACAGTACTTCTGTCAAGTGAAGTGGTCTCGAGCTGCACGTCAGCGTTGACGCGGTATCGACGGCTTTTCTAGATTTTCCTTCTATTATTTTCCCGAAAATAAACAGGGAGATAATTATTATAAGATTTAGATTTTGAGATATTTTCCTGATTTGTTGGAAAACGGATGAAGCATATCTTTTCCTGATTTATGATCATTTACGTCAACCTTTGAATTTGTATCTGGTTTATGGTAGATCAAAATTTTAATTTATTTTTTATTTAAAATTTAATTTGAATTTTAATAGACTAAATTTTTAAAAGTTTCGAACTAAACCAGATTGGACTCACAGGCCCGTCTAAAATGATAAAAAGAAATTACAAGCCCAAGACCAAGCCCATTCACATTGGTAAGTAGAGCTCATTCAATTGGGCCTAGCCACAAATTTAATGCACCACTAAGAAGATAAATATATGGTTTTGGTTCACTGCTCACGTTTTTTGGTAGTTGTTGGTATTATAGGACAAATCGAAACCGGACAAGGGGACATTAATTGTTTCTTACGTACGTACAGCCATTGCTTTACACTCTTCAAGTCCGTGATGCCATGGAGTTTAAAGTACTAGCTAGGCAAAGCATTAGCACGAGTTCTATGTCGGGCTCACGAACCCGCCCCATTGTAGATCACAGCCTGATTTATCGTTAGGAGTGGAAATTAGGATGAGTATCCGACCCGAATAGATTGAATAGACCGAAACCGAACAAAACCAAATAATATATGCTCAAATTAATTAAAATAAATGCTTGAAATGAATTTGTTCTTTATCTCGAAAATGAAAAGAAAAGGGTTGGTAGGTTAAGAAAAAAAGCTTTGTATCACATCAAAGCACTAAAATTAAGCACGCTACTTCGTTGTTTCTTTGCTCCACAGGCCATGTGCTACTATTAACTCAATAGTCTGGGACGATCCGACAGCGTCTCTTGACATAGAAAAAGAAATCTTGCAAACCACGGTAGATACATATCATATCTCCATGCCATTTCCTTTTATAATGTTCCATTGTCAGACAATTGCCGTGGGTTGCAATAAATAGTCTTAAATACACAGGTCGTACCAGTGGCATTGGAGAACTAAAAAGATACTCAGAATTTGATAGGGTTTTCATCTACCCAACGGTCATTGCCACCTTGAGCCCCCCAAAAAACCTCTTCACCTCTGTTAAGTCCACTTCCAGAGTTGGTTTTTATGTTAGCCACCACCACAGCTATTAATTTTCTTGCCGAACTGAACCTTTTTGCAGCTCTTCTTGATCCCTCCTCTACTTTTGTAAAAGTTGCCGTTAAGATTAAATAGACAAAGGCTCTTTCTGGTTTTGCACAGGAGGAGGAGGAGGAGAAAATGTCAGCCAAGTCACCGATATTTCCCATACCAGAGCCTCAGCATTTCAGTGATTATGGCTTTGACCCACAAATCCATTACTTTCAGGTCTGAAGCGGATCGTATCATGCTGACATATTCTACTGTTTTTTTATCTTGCGTTCCGTTAGTGTTTGAATTTCTTTACTGATCCTTTTTGTGGTTGTGTCGAAACAAGTTCTTGGAGGAAGCAAGGAAGCACAAGCGAGATGCTACTTCCAGGCCTATTGATTCTTTGCACTTCAAGCTTCAGAAGCCCATCTCGAAAGATGACTCTACTAGGAAGATAAACAAGGCAAAGAAGAAGCGTTGGTGGAAGAACGCTCTTTTGTTCTTCAAATGGAAGTGGGTTTCCACCCATCATGACCATGGTATTGACCAGGAAGATGTGCACAAAGCCAGGGCACGAGCTTTCAGAGCATCCATCTCAGGGCCTGTATATATCACCGACAGCACAAGTGGGTCAAGCACGCCTTGCAGGACTGCTAGCCGCCCGTCATCCGGTCCCCTAGCCGGAACTTTGACTCCAGCAAGCAGGGGTGATTTGGACATACCGTATTTGAGTCTCAGGGAGCTTAACATGGAGAGGCAACAACAGCAGAGAATGTCTACTTCTTCCATGCCAATCTATCTAGTCACTTGAGTGACATGATCTTACTATGCTTTTTCAGTTAACGCGTTACTAATTACTGTTGCTATTGCTTGCGAGGATTGTTAACGGGTGTGACGGTGTGTATTTGGTTTTGTGCGTTTTACTTTTTAATCAGTGTTGTCTTTCTGGGCTTGCACTTTTTTTTTCAACAAGTGCAAAACTGCAAAAGGTGCCTGATCAATCAGTATTTTGGGGGAGGATGGTTGGATCCCTCTTTGGTGATGTCCATTGTCCATCGTCTATTGCTCACTTTATTAACCAATGAAGTGATGCTCACTTTATTGATGTCTGCAACTATTGAACTGCGTGTTTGACCTGAGTATTCTCATTCAATTTGTCCCGTTTCTTGCATTTATTCATAAATTTCACCTAAAGGATATTTTGCTCTGTATTGTCAAGATCATGATATTACCGAAGCACTGATCAACAACATGGGCCATTACCCTTTTTCACCCCTTCAGGTTCCATCATAACCCTCTGTTGGGTTGCAAAAAATTCAGCCATAAGTTTCAGTTGTCGTGTTCATCATAAATTACCAATTTCTGCTTGCGATACTCAATGTGCCCCTCTCCCCTCTAGAATCCATTGGGTTGCTTTGCCATGTGCTGCAGGAGGCTGTACAAGTCAGGAGCATCACACTCAGAGGCCGCTCCTCCTCCTCCTGCATCAATCTTTTCTCCATAAGCTGCAGACAGTGTCGTTTTCCAACAGCAACGTGCATTTTGTTTTGTCTGTTCAAAATTCAAATCAGGACGAAGACGAGGTTTATTCATAATCTAAGGAAACAGTTTTCTTTGAATCGAGTTTAAAGATTGTAGTATTCTTTAATTTTTTTAGTAAAAATTTCCTGTTAATCAGTTAAGATATTGGATACCGGAAATCAACCCTCTAAAAACAGATGAAACTGTTGTGGACAATATAAGTTTATAAATTTGAGTATGGTGGTATCAAAGATGACATCAACCTAATTGTTGGTGCCATTTCTGAAGTAATAATATCGACTACTTAGGCCTTTGTGCCTATATCCATAAAATAAGCTGCTGCTGTTTTTAGCGTAGGATGAGGGATATGCCACAGTTAAGCATATGGACCAGAGTTGATTCGGACAAGGCTTTCACATCTTACAACTGCCATGATAATGAGTTAAAGTTTGTAATAAATATGGAAATCCGGAAAAAAAAAATTATTCGTCATCTATAAATTTTTATTTAATAAAGTTACAGTAAATGAAAGCAACCGATAAGACAATACAACTTTAAGTCACCAATAAATATTTTCTTTTTTTTCTAGATTTTTTTTATGAAGTGTCCATTTCAATGATAATGGGTTGAATCTATTGTACTCAAGGTGGAATAATGAACTAATTTGCATCTATCCTTGTATAGAGGAAGTTGGTAATTTGTTAACTTTTATATGTAAGTGGCATGGTCGTTTGATATGTTTGAATTACTAGAATTGAAGTTAAAATTAAAGTTAGAATTGAAAATAAATAAATAATTATTAAATTAATTATTTATAATAATTAATAAATTTATTAAAAAGGGATGATATATTAAAAAGGAAGACATGGGATGGAGATCTGAGATGGTGACCACGACAATACGAATCTCAGCAAAAAGATGATAGCCCCCCGGGTTTAAGTCCGACACCAGCACCTGTTAACACAGTAAGTTTCGGGAATTGAAACGAAATTGAAAATAATAATATTATTTAATTAATTAATTTTATAGTAATAATTTTTAATTATTTTAAATATTAATATTTAATATTTTCTTTTTTTAATAATCATTGTTTATCATTCTCATAAATAACAAAAAGATTCCGAACATCAACTTAACGACCAAGACATACACACGAAAGAAAGTTAAATAATATAGTCTAGATAAGATAATGAAAAAAAAAAAAAGCTTAATTAAGATTTTGAGTTCAAAATTTAAAAATTTGTCATTCTAAAAGATCCTATCTTGTTGCCGAACATCAATATTCAAAGAAAAACTAAATAACATAACAATTTTTATTTAATACTAGTTCAGTTCAATTATTTTTCAATTCAAGTATGCGAATTTTAATTTAGAATGATATTAAAAGCTTCAATTTATATTTTAATTAATATTTGTACTTCAATAAATAATAATAATAGTAATAGTTTATGAATATATATATTAATTATTAATATATGTATTTAGTTTATTTGAGTTTGACTTGAAACACGCACAGCTCGTGCGTATTGTCAAAACGACATCTCTCCCGTCGTTTTGGTTAATTAAATATTTATATAATATTATATTATTAATAATAAATATTTTTCTTTTAATACAGCATAAAATTTATAATAATTTGTATATATTTCTGAAAAATACATAAAAAATTTCTATAAATTTTTTATAAATAATAGAATCCTTCAAATTAAAAATAATATTTTTCTCATAAATACATAATTTACTAAAAATTGAAAATCCTTATATTTTGTTTAGAAAAGTTACCATAATACCAAATATATTTCCAAAAATTTTTCAAAAATTTGTACAACCTTAAATATATTCAATAGACCATTCTTATAATTATATAATCAATTTATTATGATTTTTCAATCATAAATAAGTAATTAAAATAATTTTCTGAAATTAATATTTTCCTTCAAAATATTCTATTTTTTTATTAAATCCAAAATCAATCCTGATTTGTGGGCTAAGGCCCACCAATAATATCAATTCTCGAATGGGCTTTTTGGACTAAGTAACTAAAAAAAATCAGGTTCTCACAAAAAATTTGTAATAAAAGTGCTAAAAAAACATGTATAAATGATAATTCATGCAGATGCAATAGCCCAGCTAGTAAGTCAAATGAATTACTCACTCCTCGTAACAACATACTATAGCTCACATACTATTCTTAAAAAAGAAAAACAACGAGTGAGATAATAATCTCAGTAGAAATCGCAACATCATAAGTTTTACGGGAAAATAGAAACATATACTAAAAACATGAGTTGAAAATATTTACTTTTTAAAAAATATACTCATAATTAATGCAACACATATCACGATAACGTGCATCTTATTTTGAAAACATAATACTTAAACTCAACCCAACAGGTTTGTAATACAATATGAATAACAGAACACAAGCTAATAATGCCCAACATAAAATGCATTGGGGTGGATCTAACAAACCACTTCTCGAGTAATCCACTAAAAGAAAACCGAAAGCCCACTAACAGTGTTAATTGCTTTGATTCTGAAAATACATATATGTAACCTCTACTACTAGTATTATTCGAGAATAGGCAGAGAAATACACAAATAAGTCTTACCTATCTCAAATACTCAGAACGAACAAACCTATAAAGACGTGGCAGACAAAATGATACATCACTCATACAACTCTCGAACAGATTAGTAACTCTCCCATAATATTGGGATTCCGTATACTCACCTCACATTGAACAAACAAATGTTTTATAACTTACTGTGATACCATATTGTAATAATGTGTGTAGAATGTATAAAACCAAACATATTGTATAATAATAAAACATATAAAACCAACACACTTGATTAAAACTAGTAATACCAAACCGTACATTTATAAACAAGTATAAAACGTACAAATACATACTCATATGATCTTGGCTTAACAAACTAAGGCACACAATGTAACATGTTTAGAGGACAAGAAAATCACATAACAAGCATAGAACTCACGAGAATATTCATTAGGATTCCAAAGAAATAAAATGAAGACCAAACAAACTAGGAATGATTTTATATGAATAAACCACACATCCCCAAAGTAAACCCAAGTATAACCTCAATTTATAATCACTTTAAGCCTAAAAACTAATATTTATAAAAGTCTACTAATACATATCATTGACCACTTTATGAAAGTCCAAAATAAATAGTTATAAATCCAAAAACTTAATTTTTATTTAGGTCCACAAACCATAACCTTTATTTATCCTAAACCCTTATGTAAGCTCACTTAATAGTATAACCCAAAATACTTCGTTTATTATTTATTATTATAATTATAATTTTAAGCATATAGAAACGATGAGAAAAACACTTTGTTGCCTTTGCCCAAATCAAACCTTCAAGATGACAATGCTATTAGGTTAACTAATATATTTTAATTCTAGTTGCATAACTCAAGGCTATAGTGGACAAAAATAGTAACACTTACTTTTTGAAACATATAGGTATTCATATTTATTAACTAACAATTATAGATCCCACTTGTAACTAAGAGCTCCAAGTCCTACACTAAAGTAGCATTTTGTACAACCGTATTAGGCTAGATGCTAGTTAGCATTCACTCTCCTCAATCCCACTAAATCACTTTAAATTAGTAACAATAATTAATTCCACAATGGTACCTTGGCAACCAAACCTAAAAAAAGGTAACAAGGTAGGAGATAAAAAAAACAAAGAGGGCAGCGATTTTTATGAAGGATCGTTGCGGACTAACAATCCTAAACTAATTTAAAGGGTCTTTTTTCTTTCTCTCTCTCTTTTTCATTTTGGTTTTTCTCTCTCCCTCCTATTTCTTCTCTCACCCAAATCACTCTATGCACTTACAGCAATTCAACGATACACCAAATATCTATGCTTGTTTGCATAAACACAAAAATCAAATACGACATGCAATTCCTACAACAAACCTAAATAGTTGTCTTAGTGCGTTTATATAGTCTGGGCCCTAAAACTCTAATGATCCGTCTCGAAAAAATGAGTTCGGCCCAGAAAAATAAACTCGGTTTGGAAAATACACAAATGGATTAAAAAAGAATGGATATGACCCAATAATACATAAATAACGCAAAAAAGAACAGATGAGTTGAATATAAAGAAATAGATCCAAATGAGTCAAAAAACACGATTGAGTTTAAAATAGACAAAACAGTAATTTTTTACTTTCTCAATGTTTTTAATTTTGTCAAAGTGTTAAATATATAAGTGGATCACTAAAAAGATCCTGACTTAGACAAAAATAAACTGAATAGTCTGATAGAGGGATGGAATTTCACAATAATGATACCTTCCTTCACACTTGGGAAGAATATAATGGAATATAAAGAATTCCTCTCGTGTGCTGATAGCAATTGGGGTCGTTTATTAGGGCGTCTTGGATGGGAGAATTTAGTGCAAGGAACGAAAAAGACAGATAACAGAGGAGCCTTGGGTGGGAAAAACCAGGAAGCAGAGAATCGATGGTGACCTTAATCTTCTTCAGGACCGTTCAATAAGTGAAAATACTTTGGAATCCTCTCTAGGAGATAAACCGGATAGATGGCGACAGATTTCTTAGCGTCCACGACAGATAAGAAAAAGACAGCTTTTCCGTTTTACACTTGCTAGAAACTCTGAAGTTTGTCATCGATAAATAAAGGAGAAAGAGCTGGAAAGCAATCGGTGAAGATACTTTCCTCTAATCATGCAAAAGGTAAAGACGAAATTGCCGAATGATATGGTTGCAGATGTGACATCACCCAAAAAATGGAAATCTCACAAACATCGCTTTAAGTTTGGAAACGCTGGTTTACTACAGAACATGTTTCACATTTTTTCCATGTTTATGGTAATATTTCTTACGCTTGTCATTGCCTTTGTTATTAATAGGTATTGCCTGAGGATTTATACCCGAAACATATCTCTTCAAAAGTTTGTACACGTTTCAGTATCCGCCACCATGGAAGGCATAGAGCACAGAACAATCGACGTTAATGGCTTGAAAATGCATGTGGCTGAGAAGGGTCCACAAGACGGACCAGTGATTCTCTTCATCCACGGATTCCCCGAGCTGTGGTACTCCTGGCGGCATCAGATTGTTGCTCTGGCTTCGCTCGGGTACCGCGCCGTCGCGCCGGATCTGAGAGGGTTCGGCGACACGGATGCCCCGGAGGATGTGAGGAGCTACACTGTCATGCACGTGGTGGGGGATCTCGTGGCGCTTCTTGACGTTGTGGCTCCGAACCAGGAGAAAGTGTTCGTGGTGGGTCATGATTGGGGGGCCATCATCGCTTGGCACTTGTGTCTGTTTAGACCGGACAGAGTCAAGGCTTTGGTTAACATGAGTGTTGTGTATAACCCGAGGAATCCCAAAAGGAAAGTCGTCGAGTTTTTGCGAGCTGTCTATGGTGATGATTACTACGTCATCCGAATTCAGGTTTCCTCTCTTCTTTTTTTCATGTTCTTATTTTTATTCTTTTTGCGCAATCAATTTTTTTTTTATAGAATTGTGCAATCAATTAATAGGTTATACACATCCATAATGGTTGTGGATAACCTAATAACTAATTGGCCTAAAAATGTGTAATCCTGTGGTCTCGCTGTCATCAGCTGTGAGTTTTATCTTTTTGCCTAGAATATCTAACTGGTTTGAGAGTGGTTGGTTGTTTTTGGTAGCAACCTGGGGAGGTAGAGGCTGAGTTTGCACAGGCGGGTGCAGAGAGAATCTTGAAAGAGTTTCTAACATACCGTCAACCTGGCCCTATTCTCTGGGCCAAAGGTAAAGGATTCGGAAATCCGCCAGACGCCCAAATTGCATTGCCCTCTTGGTTATCGGAGGAAGATGTCAAGTACTACGCCACCAAATATGAGAAGAAAGGCTTTACAGGAGGACTAAACTATTACCGCAACCTAGACCTGTGAGTCACCATATCCCCTTCTGTGATATTCGCTGAGTTCATGTTTCCTTGTAGTAGTACTGACAAAGATTTTACATTTGTGCATGTTCGTTTTGTTTGCTACTTTGGTATCTATGGTTCCCTTCTCCTTTAATTTTTCTTCTATCTAGTCAATGGTTTTTAATCAAGCTTCACCATCGATTTTGGAGAGTATCTGAGTCTTCCTATGTCATTCCAGTTGAGTTTATGACGGTTTCCTTCTACACTGCAGAAACTGGGAACTTACTGCACCATGGACAGGAAGTCAAATCAAAGTACCAGTCAAATTTATTGTGGGCGATCAGGATCTTACCTATAACTCTCCAGGAACCAAGGACTACATACAAAATGGAGGGTTCAAGAGAGTGGTTCCATTCTTGCAGGATGTGGTTATAATGGAAGGAATAGCCCACTTCCTCAATCAAGAGAAGCCCGAAGAGATCAATAAGCACATTCATGACTTCTTTCAGAAATTCTGATTCACACCTTTGATCTCCATATTCTTTGGTGGTGAGGAATCGAATAGAGGTTGTGTGTGTGCAAGCATACAGTGCACCATGTGGTGTTTCCAATAACTCAGATGTGGTGTTACCCCCAAATCCAAATCTCATCTGTCTATCTCGATTTGTTGTTAGCTCTACCCATGTAGCTTTTATCTGTAATGTTACAACTCTATGGCTTACACAATCTAAATAACAAAAGACTAACCCATATAGTGTTAGTATTCTATGTTCTCATAATTCTAAGGTAAGCTAGTGGATTCTGTTCCGCGAAATATATTGGTGAAAAGATTAGTCCGGCTGTCTGAAGAAAACCCAACCGCGTATGTTATTGGGTCAAATCTCCTTAAATTCCCCAAGCAATAACTAGTACACCTTTTACCTTACTAATAGAGGTCATACCCTCACTACAGAGTATCAATGGTTCCTCTCTAGTATGATGATAGCAATTGGGAGCCGGTGGTTTTTCTGAGTCAAGCATACGGTCCTCGACTCGTGCAGGTAGAGGTTCAGGTTCTGTGATGCAAGCTACTGGTTGGGTGGATCATTAGTGTGAGGAGGATAAGTGTATTTAGAGCAAGGAACGGAAAAGAAAGAGAACAGGGGAAACAGAGGAAACTTGGGAGTGAGGACATGGAAGCAGAGGAAACTTGGGAGGGAGGACATGGAAGCAGAGGACAGATGGCTACTTTAATATTCTTCTGGACCATATCCTTGGGCCTTTCAAAACCCATGAAATATATAGACATGAATCCCTGTTAGAGCAAGGGATATCCACAGCTAACTATGCACATCTATGCTTGTATTTTGTGCTTGGTGGGCCGTACAGAGCTTCAATTGTCATCGCATCAGCCCATTCACTCTTGATATTTCTCGAAATGTCCAATTTTCGCTGTTTGTTGCCAAGAGATATTGGGTTAGTTTCTTCCGACAAGCATTGATCTTAACAGAAGTCGTCGGGATTACATATAAGGAACCTTCTCCTGGAGCAACCACGTGTACCAACCAATCTCAACCAATCTCTCTGGTTCAGGACCAGTGAAACATATTAAATCTCTAGTATATTGTTATTGGGATTCGAACCACCATATATTATCTTTGTTATTTCAAAGAGGACCACTATGCTGAATTGGTGAGAGACGTCTACTCTGAAAGAACAAAACCCAGTGTATGGTGGGTTTTTGGGCCAAAAAAATTCTTTACTCTCCTCAAACAATACCTGATATATGCGTTAGAGATTCACGTTGTTTGTTGTTCCCAAGGAGGAGATCCTCACATTACACATGACCTATAATCTTCGGTTATAAGTTGATTGCAGATGCACAACCTTATACATGAATTTTGGGAATTTACATTGGGGAGAGCGAAAATACTGATACATACTGAACCGTTTGGTTTCTTACTGATATGGTATAAGACTTTTAGAAAAATAAAATTATGATTTGGCAAATACCAAATTACAATTCGTTCATTTACTTAATTTTGACGATCATCTTCTAAGGTGGGGCCAAATCTAAAGGCCAACCTCAATGCCCCTCTTTCAAAATCTCGTATCTCATGATCCTCCCTTCAGATAATTTCACATTTATATGTTCAAATTTAAAGGGCCAACCTCAATACCCCTCCTTCCAGATCTCATATCTCATGATCCTCCCTCGAGATAATTTCATATTTATATGTCCATGACTATTCAAATAATGTGGGCTTTAGTTCTTGTAATTTATATATAATTATATTTTTCTCAAAAATTAAAATATATTCACCAATTAATCTCTTTCATTGTATTGAAAGTATAATTAGAGCATGAATTCAAAGCCAAGAATCTAGTTCTTGATTTTGGTTAAGAATGAATAGATTTTACTACTCAATTACACCATTCATATTATAATCGTATTTCTATTATTTAGTTAGATTAATATATCTGTTGGATGCTATTTTATATTCGATAAGAATGATTTAAAATGAATTTTGATATGATATCATAAATATCATTATGTGACTCATACTCCTTATCATAACAAATTCGGTATAGTATACCTTACCATGCACAACCCTAATTTATATGTCTACTAAATGAGATTACAGAAAGCGATCTAAATATTTCAGAATAGTCGAATAGGCCAATCACCAATGCGGGGTTGGTGATAACCTTTTATATCTCCATACTGACTAAGGATGGAGAAAAGTCTGACTAAGGATAAAAGTAATGTCTTTAAGGTCTAACTAAGGATTTGGTCTTATGGAGAAAAGTCATAGCAATGCCAAGAAAGGGTAGATGAGATATCATTCTGCCTAGATTTTTGTCAAACCCAATTGCGTCTAGTCATATCAATTAAAAAGTAAAGTTTGGTCTTTGTAAAATAGTTGGAAGGTGCAGTTTACTAGGTGCAGTTTACTAATTAATCAATTATGGCGTTATGGCCAAGGCTGCTTGACGTTAAATGTCAGCATCGGCCAAAGTTGTTGACCTAGTGTACGCCTACGAGTATTGTTTTTCCATTTTATTTCCCACTTGGGAAAAGAAAAGTGTACCATAGTAATTAAGAACATGATAACGACACAATATTGCATGCGAATTATATATAACTATTCCTTTGGAGACCCACATATAACTACATTTCTTTATACATACCATATTGGAAAAATGTATCATTCTAAGAAAGGTTAAGGTCAAAGTTTGAAGATATCTACAGGATGGCTAAAGACAATTAACTGAAGGGTGTCTATACGAGATCTTAAGAGCTTTTTTCTAGTTTAATCAAGGTCTCAAATTCGAATCTTAGGAATACAATGGAGTTTAATCTCCGAGAGAGAGTTTATCATTTGAAAGGGTTCTATCCTATTCGCACCAGATTAGTCAGCTGCTGAAGGTGCTGAACAGTCAGGAAATTAATATAAAAAAAAAATCAATGCAACATTTGTATTTAGTTGTGTAATGACCACATCCAAAGAACTTTGAATTGTCTTTGGAGAAAATTTGAACGCATCTACAGGACTTTCAATTTGCAGGGTTGAAATGAGCTGATTGTTAATCAAAACTTTTCAGTTCAACTCCTGTAATTGACGGCTGGTTACAAGAATAACTTAATAATATATTCAGTATTATCTTGTTCAATACCTATTAGTGCCAGCATATGTATATATATAGATGCAAATTTGCACATAAGAAAGCATTCGAGGTTACGAGATATTATTTTGTGATAATTGCATTCGGCTTTGGTTTTAGTTCTCTCTTAATTACTTGAGACGACTGCGATAATCATGGTGAAGTTCAATTTGGAAGGTGAGTTTTTTCATGTCAAAAGTTTATCTGTTTGATATTCTTAATGCCTGAAAATATGTGTTGGTATAGTTATTGGAAATCTGTGTAATCAGTTCAATTTGGCAACCTTTCGATAGTATTCAAGTCTTTATAACCAGTTCATTGCTGCTCTACCATTGCAACAAAATGCAATGTAATATTTACTGATTAATCGGTTTAGAAACTCTGGTAATTTAGTGCAGAACACGGTTCACTTTATGATTTCCTTGTACGTGGTAATGTTTCCTTCGCTTGTCTTTGCCTCTGTTATTAATGAATATTGAACGAGGATTTACACTGGAAACATATTTCTTCAAACATCAGGACACGTTTCAGCATCCACCACCTTTGAAGGCATCGTGCACAGGACAATAGACGTTAATGGCATGAAGATGCATGTGGCTGAGAAGGGTCCATTAGACGGACCAGTGATTCTATTCCTACACGGATTCCCCGAGCTCTGGTATGCCTGGCGACACCAGATCGTTGCTCTGGCTTCGCTCGGCTACCGGGCCGTCGCACCGGATATGAGAGGGTTCGGCGACACTGATGTCCCGGAGGATGTGAGCAGCTACACGGTCATGCACGTGCTGGGGGATCTCGTGGCCCTTCTTGACATTGTGGCTCCTAAGCAAGAGAAGGTGTTTGTGGTGGGTCATGATTGGGGGGCTGGCATGGCTTGGCACTTGTCTCTGTTTAGACCAGACAGAGTCAAAGCTTTGATTGCGATGAGTGTCGATTTTAAACCTAGGTATCCTAAGAGGAAAGACATCGAGTCCTTGCGAGCTATCTATGGTGATGATTACTACATCATCAGAATGCAGGTTTTCTTCTTCTCATGTTCTTCTGCTCTCTCTTTTCTGCAGTTCCCCGTTTGAATATGATACTAAACACTCTTGCTCTTACAGTTTACCTAGCTACTAGTTAAACTGGCATGAAAAAGTGTCATTTTGTGGGGTTTCGCTATCAGTATCCGTGCGTCTTATCTTTTTGCCCATCAAATTAATATTATAGATTGTTTTTGTAGGAACCTGGGGTGATAGAAGCTGAGTTTGCAGAGGCGGGTGCTGAGAGGACCCTCAGGGAATTTTTAACATACCGTGATCCCGGCCCTAATTTATGGCCCAAAAGGAACGGATCTGGAAATCCGGACGTTCCAATTGCATTACCCTCCTGGTTGTCGGAGGAAGAAGTTAAGTACTACGCCACCAAATACGAGAAGAGTGGTTTTTCAGGAGGTCTCAACTATTACCGTAACATAGACCCGTGAGTTTTCTACTAATTCAGTGTTGTTTGTCATGCCCATACTTTAATTCTTAAGGTTTTTATGACCATTTCCTTCCGGCAGAAACTGGGAACTTACTGCACCATGGACAGGAAGTCAAATAAAAGTACCTGTCAAGTTCATTGTGGGCGATCAGGATCTCACCTATAACTCTCCAGGAACCAAGGATTACTTACACAATGGAGGGTTCAAGAGCGTTGTTCCATTCTTGCGGGAAGTGGTTGTAATGGAAGGAGTAGGCCACTTCCTACATCAAGAGAAGGCGGATGAGATCAATAATCATATTTATGACTTTTTTCAGAAATTCTGATTTACTCCTTTGAGCTCCTTACTCTTTGCTGGTGAGGAGATGAAGAGTATGCTCTTTTGGAGGTTTATCCTTTGATCTCCTTAATGGATATGCAGTGAATTAGGTGTTTTGAAAATTATGGAACCTGTAACTTAGTCATAGGATCTGTTTTGTTTCATTCTGGCCATTGTGGTGATACAATGTTCCAATTGTACACCCCTATATGTATTCTTATTACTTCTTAATATACATATCGATATTTCTTAAAAAAAAAAAAATTCCCAAATCCTATCAGTGTCTCCCCATTGGTTGTAAGCTCTACGTATGAATCATTCAGGATCTTCCGCTATTAATGTTCTAATTACTTAAAACCTATATTTTTTATCCCCAAGCTTGGTTATCTTTTGAACACAGATTGGGTTACTCACGGAGTTTTGAATTCGGAACTTAGGAAAGGAAACAAATATGAGAAACTTTGTAGAATAGATGCATAGAATAGAGAAAAATAAGAAAAAAGATGAAACAGATATGCTTTTGTCACAGATCTAATAGATGAATAGAATTGGAAACATATACATGTTTTTTGTCATATATCTACTGTCATCGATTGAACACAATAAAATAATAAAAAAAATAATATATGTATATATATTTAACAAGACATATACACAGATATGCTATTTGTCACACACTTATGTCACGTTATCACATATCTAATGTCACATTAAACATACTAAAATAATAAAAAAAGAAAAAATATGTTGTACACATATTTCACAAGATATGTACATGTTCTTTGTCACACATGTCACACATGTCATGCCAAGTTAAACATGTTAAAATAATAATAATAAAAAAATAGAAAGAAGAATGAGATAAGAATAAAAAAAAAATAAAGAAAGAGGAGAAAGATTATCAAAATAGTGATCGCTTTGACACAATCATGATAAAAATTTAAGACAAAATTATATTTACAACTTTATATATAAACATGACTAGAAATTGTATAAAAATATTTGTCTCCCAAGGATTACCTTAAAACTACCGTAGAGAGAACGATAAGAAGGAGAATAGGCGTAATATCTTTTTTTGTTACAATACATTTGAAAGATACCATGAGAAGTCATATACTTTTAACATTATAAAAAATTAAGTGTAGTTTCATCAATATAGATAGAAATATCATAAGTAAAAAGAAGTTCTATGTATACTAATATTTATCCGTTAATATTAAACCTATAACTGTAGAGTTTTATTGACTATTAGTCATAGATGTAAACATTTTTAGTGACAATTATTAGTTGTCAATATGAGAATGATTTTTTTTTTCAGATTTCTATTTATTAAATATTATTAATTTTGATCAGTTATTTAATTATATATTTTAAACTGTATTTACTAATTATTTTCTCTATTAATATATATTACTTATTAATTATGAATCGATAATATCAACACAAATAATTCAGAAAATTATTATAAAACTACTCAAACAAACAAAATAAAAAGATAACAATAGAAACATAAGGTATCTAAATATTTATAGTAAAATTGTGATAGATTCTATGGAAATCTTAATATTAAAGAAATACATCATATTCATAATAATTAATGTCATAACTAAAACTTAATAATTATCAAACCACCAAAATAATCATACATCTTTATCATAAAATCTTAGTGGTTTTATCTCTATCTGGCATGATTATGAAAAACGACTTGATGTAGAAATAATCTTCTAATAAATTAATAAAAATATTATCAGTTCATCACTGCTCATATATATATATATTTTCCCGAAAATCACTATTTATGTTTTAAACAACTTTATTTTATCACCTTAATAATTTGATATCATAATATTTATTTTATCTTTAAAAAAGAAATAAATTTATTAAGGTGACAATCATAGGCCATGATGTTTTAAACAACTTTATTTTATCACCTTAATAATTTGATATCATAATATTTATTTTATCTTTAAAAAAGATATAAATTTATTAAGGTGACAATCACAGGCCATGATTATCCTCATGACTAAAAAAATATATTTAATACGCATAATTCCACAAATCAATTTTAATATATTTAAAATTATTCTGAGATTGAGTTCTCATAATATATATCTATACTCTTATTTCTAATATTTTTGAAAATCTACTATTTATTTATTAATATATCTGTTTGAGATTGTATTTCGGTATGATAATTCGGTACCACCATACCGCAAATTTGTATACTTTTAAATTCGGTAAAAATAACTATAAATAAAATTCGGTATGGTATCATATAGTATCATCAGTTAACTCGACACTCCTTGTCATAATAAATTCCATGCACAAACACTTACATGATTAATGGATAACATTAAAGAACGTAATGCCAATATTTCAGAAGGGTCGATATGCGACAAATGTGGATTCCACTTGGATGGAAGAGACGTTTATTACAAGTGGTTTAGAGTTTTAACACTTAAGATACTAAATATTAAAAGAATTGACCCCCGCTTTTGATTTCTCAGTTCCCGTTGTACATTTTTTAATTTTTTCGTTCGACTTTTCTCAGAGGAAAAAAACAGATAGGATGGGTATGACATTCTACACTATAAATCCCAGTATGATTCGCTACTTTGACGAATACCGATCGAGACGAAGCGAGACAAAAAGGGAAACCTTTTTTTGTCTGCGAGAGCGAAGAACACTGTCTGAGAAAGCAGACAAAAGAAGATAAAGGGGAATCAAAAAGTTGAAAATAATTCCAATTGTTTTATTATATTAATATTTAAGCCACTTGCACCTTCAAATTTCTTGTCGATAGTCCAATGCTGAGTTGGTGATTACCATTTTCGTTTCCATGAGAGGTAGGTCTGTTGACTGATTTTGGTTTATGAAGAAAAGTCATCGCAATATAAAATAAGGTTATGGACCAAACTTCCTATCAAACCCATTTCCAAAAGGCATACAGTAATATCTAAGGAAAAATATAAATTTTTATCTTTGTAAAGTAGCGTGAGGGAGCAGTTTACTAATTAATTAATGATTTAATGATGGGTGTTTCGGCTAAGGCTGTTTATAGTTGACCTGGTTATAGGCGAGCGAGCATTGTTTTTCCATTTGATTTCCCACTTGGGAAAAAAATATATACCGTCGCAACGATATGATAATGAGACTACCTTGGATGCATATTATGTATAACAATAGGTTGTAAAATATATATTATCGCTATAAAGAAATTGACGAATTGTTATTGTGGATAGAAAATAATTAAATCCAGCGTTTTCTTTATCTTGTTGAATAATTATTAGTGCCGGCTCATGTATAAATATAGATGCAAATTTGCTCATAAGAAAGCATCCGGAGCTGTGGTTTCTCTCTTGCTTTCGACGACTGCGATAATCATGGTGGAGTTCGATTTGGAAGGTGAGGCTTTTTCATGGCTTTTCGCATGGATGATTTTATTCGAGTATGCCTTGAATGTTTTGAACCCAAATGAAATAAACTACTTGTATGTCTTCGAGCTTTCACTGGCTAAATACTTGAATATGTTGGAAGTATTGCCTTTTATTATGTTTTCTACATACCCAATTTGGGTCCAACTATTCCATCAGTTCAGGTTGACGAAAAAATATGATAAGAGTACAAGAATCATGCCACACGTTTTTTTGGCGTCTTGGCGGATATCATTTCATTGTTAATCTCAATGTAAGATTGATTTACAGGATTATCATGTTAAAGTTGATCTTTGGTAATTTACTTAGAAACTATGGTAATTTAGTACAGAACACGCTTCACTTTATTTCCTTGTATATGCTAATGTTTCCTACACTTGTCGTTGCTTTTGTTACTATTATGCATTGCCCGAGGATTTACACCGAAAACATATTTCTTCAAACGTTAGGACACGTTTCAGCGTCCACTACTTTTGAAGGAATCGAGCACAGGACAATAGACGTTAATGGCATGAAGATGCATGTGGCTGAGAAGGGTCCACTAGACGGACCAGTGATTCTATTCCTACACGGATTCCCCGAGCTGTGGTATGGCTGGCGGCATCAAATCGTTGCTCTGGCTTCCCTCGGCTACCGGGCCGTCGCGCCGGATATGAGAGGGTTCGGCGACACTGATATCCCGGAGGATGTGAGCAGCTACACAATCTTGGACGTGGTGGGGGATCTCGTGGCCCTGCTTGACATTGTGGCTCCGAACCAAGAGAAGGTGTTTGTGGTGGGTCATGATTGGGGGGCTGGCATGGCTTGGTACTTGTCTCTGTTTAGACCAGACAGAGTCAAGGCTTTGATTGCCATGAGTATTGATTATAAACCGAGGTATCCTAAGAGAAAGGACATAGAATCCTTGCGAGCTCTCTACGGTGATGATTACTACATGATCAGAATACAGGTTTTCCCTTCTTCTCATGTTCTTCTGTTTTGTGCAATTTACAGTTGAATGTGGTACTAACTACTGATCTGTCTTCAGTTCCTATACTGAAAATCTTACTCGGATAGGATAGCCGTATTTAACTGGCCAAAAAAGTGTGATTCTGTATGGTTAATTGGTTGATTTTGTAGGAACCTGGGGAGGTAGAGGCTGAGTTTGCACAGGCGGGTGTTGAGAGGATCATCATGGAATTTCTGACATACCGTGATAACGGCCCTATTTTATGGCCCAAAGGTAAAGGATTTGGAAATCGGGACGTTCCAATTGCATTACCCTCCTGGTTGTCGGAGGAAGATGTTAAATACTACGTCACCAAATACGAGAAGAATGGTTTTACAGGAGGACTCAACTATTACCGCAACATAGACCGGTGAGTCATCTCCTTCAGTGCTGTTATTGCCATGTCCATACTTTAATTTCAAGCTTTTCTATTTGACTACTTACCAGTCAATAAGTCAGTTGGTTTTATGACCGTTTCCTTCCACACTGCAGAAACTGGGAACTTACAGCACCGTGGACAGGAAGTCAAATCAAAGTACCAGTGAAGTTTATTATGGGCGATCAGGATCTCACCTATGACTCTCCAGGAACCAAGGATTATTTACACAATGGAGGATTCAAGAAGGTCGTTCCATTCTTGCAGGATGTGGTTATAATAGAAGGAGCATCCCACTACCTACATGAAGAGAAGCCGGATGAGATCAATAATCACATCAGTGATTTTTTTCAGAAATTCTGATTTACACCTTTGGATTCCTTTTTCTTTGCTGGTGAGGAGACGAAGAGTATACGCTCGTCATTCACAAATCTTATCAGTCATGTATCCCGGTTTGTTGTAAGCTCTACTTGTACTGTTCAACTTGAAGCTCACCTTTTGTAAAACTGTAAGGGTGAAGAATAATAGCTGTTTCTGTATTACAAAGACGTATGCTTAAAAAGCCTAAATGTACAATTACTACATAATAATCTGAGGCATGTGTTACGTCCATAATTACATAATCAGCAATCAATATTATTGTTTCCATAATACTCAACCTCTAACTTAGTTAGAGTGTGTATATTGTGCAAATTAGTTTGCTACATAGATAATTGAATTGTTGATGATTACGAGCCTTTGTCAAAATATCAGTCACTTGTTCTTGTGTGTGCCTATATTCTAATTGAATTTTGCCTTTCTCAACTTTCTCACGAATAAAATGGCAGTCCATCTCTATATGTATGATCCGTTTGTGAAAGATAGAATTAGTGGCAATTTGCAAGGCTGATTTACTATCTCTATATAGCAAGGCTTTCCTAACTTCTAATTTCAAAAAATTCAACAGCTACTTTAGCCATACGAGCTCATTTATTGTACTTGTCATGGCACGATATTCTACTTTTGCTGATGATCGAGATACAGCGACTTGTTTCTTGGATTTCCAAAAGATGGGTGCAGTTCCAAGGGTGATAGAACAATCTGTGACTAATTTTCTGAATTAGTCAGTACGCCCGATGTTCAATCTCCACCGGTAAGTGGCAAGCTTTTCCATACTCCAGTTTGAAAGGTATTGTGCCAATTGGGATCTTGAATGCGGTCCTGTAGTCCTACAAAGCACGTTTAACCAACTATTCGAGTCTTTTCAGCTTGGATTGACTATCTTTTGTAGGATTATCTTTATTTCCCTATTGGAGAAGTTGGCATGTCCATTAGTTTGTGGGTGATAGGCTGTTGAGGTCCGATGAACCACTCCATACTTCTTTAATAGGTTGCTGAAGACTTGGTTACAAAAATGGGATCCTCGATCACTGATTATGGCTCTTGGTACTCCATATCTACAGAAGATGTTGGCTCGGACGAAATCTACCGTGATCTTGGCATCATTCTTCTTGGTAGCTTTAGCTTCCACCCACTTCGATACGTAATCCTTTGCTAGGATGACAAAAGTATTACCAAACAAGAATGGAAAGGATCCCATGAAGTCTATTCCCCAAATATCAAAAACTTCGCAAACTAGGATTGGGGTCCTTCATCTATGCGGCCCAAGGATCCTTTGAGTTGGCATTGGGGGCATGCCTTGCAGAACTGGTAAGCATCATAAAATATGGTGGGAAAAAAGAACCCACACTCCAGATTTTTCGTACTATACGCTGAGGTCCAAAGTGACCCTCGCTGTTTCTGAATGACAAAATTTTAGAACTGAATACTGTTCGGAATCTGGGACACATCTGAGAATGATCTGATTTGTGCAGTACCTCCATAAATAGGGTTCGTCTCAGATGTAGAGTCATGATTCACCCTTTGTCTTGGTCTTCTCATTGCGGTTTATGTCTTCTAGTATTTGTCCAGTTACCAAATAATTGACAACATCTGCATACCATGTTATTGGTGCTGTATGTTTGGCTGGTATGGGCATACGCTCTAGAGGGCTGATCAGGGTTTCCCCCACCCACAGGATATGCTCATCTGCAAACGCCTCTCTAAGTGGCTAGAGGTCCTCTGTGGCCACTATTCTACCTAGATGATCTGCCGCATAGTTTTTTGTCCCTTTCTTCTCCTTGATCTCTAAGTCAAATTCTTGTAGCATCAAAATCCATTTGATCAATCTTGGCTTGGATTCCTTTTTTCTCATCAAATTTTAGAATTGAATATTGTTCGAAATCTGGGACACACCTGATCTGATTTGTGTAGTACCTCCATAAATAGGGTTCGTCCTAGATATAGAATCATGATTCGTCCTTTTTCTTGGTCTTCTCATTGTGGTTTATGTCTTCTAGTATTTGTCCAGTTACTAAATAATTGACAACATCTGTGTACCATGGTACTGGTGCTATATGTTTGACTGGTATGGGTATGCGCTCTAGAGGGTTGATCAGGGTCTCCCCCACCCACATGATATGCTCGTCTGCAAATACCTCTCTGATTGGCTAGAGGTCCTCCGTGGCCACCAGTCTACTTAGATGATCTGCCACATAGTTTTCTGTCCCTTTTTTCTCCTTGATTTGTAAGTCAAATTCTTGTAGAAAAAAAATCCATTTGATCAATCTTGGCTTGGATTCCTTTTTTCTCATCAAATATCAAAGGACGGAGTGGTAAGAGTATACTGTGACCTTGGTCCCTAGCAGATATGGTCGAAACTTCTCTAGAGCAAAGACAACAGCTAGAAGCTCCTTTTCCGTGATAGAATAATTTACTTAATCTACATCAAGCATCTTGGATGCGTAGTAGATAACATGAGAGTCACAGCCTACCTTTTGTTTGAGTACAACTCGTACTGCTTGGTTACTGGCGTCGCACATGATTTCAAACGATTGAGACCAGTCCGAGACCTTGATGATTAGTGTTGAGATCAATAAACTTTTTATCTTGTCAAAAGTTCGTTGACAATCCCTAAAAATTCGAATGACACATATTGCTGAAGCAATCTGCATATCGGTTGAGTGATCTTCAAAAAATCTCTGACGAATCTTCGGTAAAATCCAGCATGGCCCACAAAAGATATGATTTCCTTGGTGTTTATGGGATATGGTAGGGCCCTAATGGTCTCGATCTTCGCCTGATCCACCTCTATGGCTTTAGTTGAAATTGTATATCCAAGAATCAGCCCCTGATCTACCATGAAGTGGCATTTTTTATAACTGAGCACCAAATCCTTTTGAATACACCTCTGCAGGATCTTGGGGAAATTTCATAAGCAAATTGTGGAGTCGTCATAGATAGTGAAATCATCCATGAAGACTTCGATGATGTCTTCCAAATATTCAGAAAAGATACTTACCATACACCTTTGGAAGGTGGTTAGAGCATTGTAGAGTCCAAAGGGCATGCGATTGTACTGTATGCAAAGGTGCCAAATAGGCAGGTGAACATTGTCTTCTCATAGTCCTCTGGGGCCACGGGAATATGGTGGAACCCTGAAAAACCATCCAAGCAGTAATATTGACTCTCTCCTGCAAGTCTTTCAAGTATCTAATCAATGAGTAGAAGTGAAAAATAGCCTTTCCGAGTAGCTTTGTTTAACTTCCTGTAGTCGATGCAAAATCTTCATCCATTTTGGATCCTTGTGGGCACCATTTGTCCCTTGCTGTTCTGCACGACTGTGACTCCGGGCTTTTTAGGGACAAACTAAATGAGGCTAAACCACTTGCTATCAGAAATTGGGTATATTTTACCTGCATCCAGCAATTTCAGAACCTCTTTTTTTACCAGTTCCATCATAGGTGGATTGAGTCACCTTTGGACCTTAAGTTGGGTTCCTACCTCCATTAGGATTCAATGCATGAACGTAGAAAGGCTGATACCCTTGATGTCGGTGATTGTCCATCCAATGGCTTACTTGTATTCCTTCAAGACATCAAGTAGTTACTTAGACTCCTCATCGATAAGTTTGCTAGAAAATATCACTAGTAGACTGTTGTCTTCCCCTAAATAAAAATACTGGAGGTGTGCTGGTAGTGACTTCAGTTCGAGCTTTTGTGGTGGCTCGATGCTGGGAATGAGTTTCTCATGGGATACTGGTAGATCAACATAATTGAGTTCCCCTCAAGGTCACAGAGAGCATCCAACAGTAGATCATTAATCTCTCTATTATCTTCATCAAAACGCTTGAGGTTCAAATTGTGCTCCATGGCCACTAATAGCTTGTCCAGATTGATGATGATTGATGCATCTTGAGCTAGTTACTCAATATTATCAATTGTAGAGGTTATGGCCTCAATATCAGGATGTTGCATGGCTTCATAGATGTTGAATGTAACAGTATAGCCATCAAACTCCATAGTATGGGATCCATCATGCACGCCAATCTTCGTTTTTGAGGTCTTCAAGAATGGCCTTCCTAGAAAGGTGAGTTGAGGGGGGGGGAAGGGCGCATCATTCTCCATCTCTAGAACAAAGAAATCAGTAGGAAATACTAGTCCTTTCACCTATATCAACATATCTTCAATAACTCCTATCGGATGGATAATTGATTTTTCTGGAAGCTGAATTACCACTCCTGCCTTCCGTAGCTTCTCAAAATTCAGTGACTAATAAATAGATAGGGGCATCACATTAATAGAGGCCCCAAGGTTGCACATAGCTTGAGCCACCTCCTGCCTACCAATCTTGATTAGGACTGAAAACATGCTTGAGCCTTTGCATTTTTGAGGCATGCTCTTCTAAAGCACAACAGAACCATTCTCTCCCATTGTGACCTTCTCATGATTCTTTAAGAAATTTGGCATACCGAAGGATCATCTTGATAGTGTCCAATAAGGGCATATTCACTTCAACCTTTCTGAACACCTCCAGAATCTCCTACTTCTCCTGAGATTTGCGATTTCTTGCTAGTCTGGAAGGAAAGGGTGGTGGTATGGTAATTATTAGTCGAGGTATGACCTCGATCTCAGCCTTTGGTTTCTCCATGAGTGCTCTAGCAACACCATGAGGCTTATATTTCTTCTTGGGATTAGGTTTTCCTGTCTCTTGCTCGGTATGAGTTTGATCATCAGCTGGAGTTTCTTCAAGTTCCTGTTCATCTCAAGGGTTTACTGGGGCCTCGGAGCACGTAGAATTCTTTCAAATTGATGGCTCTGGTAGTTCTTTTCCTAACCTAACAGTCACAACATTCACATTATGATTAGGGTTAACTTCAGGTTAAGTAGGTAACTTACCTTCCCAAACTTCTTATCAATTCAAAGTGGTGGCTAATTGTGTGAGGAAGCCTTGTCAGCTGATGTCCATTTGTTTGGTCATATTATTTAGTTTCTCCATTTTATCTGTTTGGCTACTGCATGAATTTTTGTTTGGAAAAGATCCTCCGGCCCTTTTGTTGGAGGGCGCATCATTCTCCATCTCTAGAACGAAGAAATCAGCAGGAAATACTAGTCTTTTCACCTATATAAACATATCTTCAATAACTCCTATCGGATGGATAATTGATTTTTCTGGAAGCTGAATTACCACTCCTGCCTTCCGGAGCTTCTCAAAATTCAGTGACTAATAAATAGATAGGGGCATTACATTAATAGAGGCCCCAAGGTTGCACATAGCTTGAGCCACCTCCTGCCCACCAATCTTGATTAGGACTAAAACATGCTTGAGCCTTTGCATTTTTGAGGCATGCTCTTCTAAAGCACAACAGAACCATTCTCTCCCATTGTGCCCTTCTCGTGATTCTTTAAGAAATTTGGCATACTGAAGGATCATCTTGATAGTGTCCAATAAGGGCATATTCACTTCAACCTTTCTGAACACCTCCAGAATCTCCTACTTCTCCTGAGATTTGCGATTTCTTGCTAGTCTGGAAGGAAAGGGTGGTGGTATGGTAATTATTAGTCGAGGTATGACCTCAATCTCAGCCTTTGGTTTCTCCATGAGTGCTCCAGCAACACCATGAGGCTTATATTTCTTCTTGGGATTAGGTTTTCCTGTCTCTTGCTCGGTATGAGTTTGATCATCAGCTGGAGTTTCTTCAAGTTCCTGTTCGTCTCAAGGGTTCACTGGGGCCTCGGAGCACGTAGAATTCTTCCAAATTGATGGCTCTGGTAGTTCTTTTCCTGACCTGAGAGTCACAACATTCACATTATGATTAGGGTTAACTTCAGGTTAAGCAGGTAACTTACCTACCCAAACTTCTTGTCAATTCAAAGTGGTGGCTAATTGTGTGAGGAAGCCTTGTCGGCTGATGTCCATTTGTTTGATCATATTATTTAGTTCCTCCATTTTATCTGTTTGGCTACTGGATGAATTTTTGTTTGGAAAAGATCCTCCGGCCCTTTTGTTGGAGTAGAACTTGGAATCAGGTTGTCGACTGTCTTGGTGACCATAGGAGCCTCCTCTGTCGGATAGGTTGGGATGGTTCCTCCGTTGCTCATATGTCATCTTGTTCATATCTTCCATGTTTCTCTTATATGAGAGCACGTACTAGTTATATGCGTTGATATCCTGTACTTCGTTGTTTGTCACAAAAGGGAATGAATCCATGGCATGATCTACACATCCATAGAACTCACAAACCTTAGTTTGGACCTTGTGTATCGTGGCAGTTCACTTTTGGAAGGCATAGTTTATCCCTGAAGTGATAAAATCTTTAACTGCTGCTAAGTCTTCTGGCTGCTGAGCTACCACTTTTATAGTGTTTTTTCATCCCTCAGGTCATCATCATAATGAGCTTATGTACTTCCTGATGATCTACATTTAGCAAGTAACCATTGGCGGTTGAGTCCACCAGGATCCTAGTCTAATCCAACATACCTTCATAAAAGGCTTGTATCAACTAAAAGTTCGAGTACCCATATTGGGGGAACGATGAGCATAACTTCTTGAATCGCTCCCAATACTCGTATAGATTCTCATCCTCTTTTTGGCTGATTCCTTCTATGGCACATCTGAGAACAACTTCCTTAGAGGGTGGAAAGTATTCGAACAAGAAAGGCATTCACCATTTCATCCCACAAATCAATGGACTAGGGTGGTAATTCAAACCACCAGTTCTCAGCCTCCCCTTTTAGGGAGAAAGGGAATGACCTAAGCCGCCTTCTTCTCTTAGATGCTCCTTCTTCCTCCATTGGCCTGAGTAAGTCTTCATCAGCATCTTTGTTGAGGAAAACATCCACCACTCTATAAGCTCGGTTCCTCTGGTTTCCAACTATCTATGCACGATTGTGCCCCTGTACATTATTGTCGGGATCACAGATATTGGTGGCTATGTGAGGATCTGCTCTCGGTAAATGGGACCCTCACTATCGTGTAACCCCGATCGACCCAACACATGAATCAATCAAAACCACACAAGGTTCGTATTAACTTTACAAAACCAAAATTTCCAAATGTCTATAAATTTGAATTTTTCATTTTAAAAAGAGCATGACACGTCACAAAATACACTCGGCACAAAACGAATAATGGAGTATGCACACACAATCAGCAGAAGGCTTTGAACAACAAACAATAGGCCACACGGCCCCGAACATGCTACACACAAGTCCCATATGGATCCACACGAAAAGTACCCAAGGCATGTATCTCATAACATAACGAAAATATGATTCGGTAAATCATGCCCACAACGGGTCTACAACATTTATCGAAATCCAAAACAAGCATGTATATCGTCAAGTATGAAATTATCAAAAACATAAATATACTGAGTTTTCACGACGTGTAAGTGCAGTAGTCCAACCCCTAAGACCAATTGTGAGGACCCGAACCCGATAAATGGGCTCCTCACCACCGTGCAGTGCCAATTGGCCCAACTCGTGGCCCAGTCAAAATCACACAAGGTTACCCTCAAAACAAATTCAGAAAATATATAAAAACACATGTAAATTTGAAACTTTTTATTTTCTTTAAAAAGGAGTATGTATTTAAACAAACATCTCGACACCACATAATCAACCACGGAGTACAATCACAAATAGCGGAAGTCTTAATCTCACACATAATAGGTCATACGGCCCCAAACATGTTTTATCAAAGTAAGTCCAATCAACTCAAGCCCAAGGATAACAAAGGTTCCCAAGGCATCATACTAATCTCATATATCATAAGCTAAAAAAAATATATCAATATCCAAAATACAAAAGAAGGTGTCGAGCTTTCAAACGTGTCATATGCAGTAGTTCAGCCTTATGACAAACTAGAAACCTTGACCTAAAAATAAAGTCAGCTACACAGGCTCTCAACCTAGTCCTGAAAAATAGCAACAAGAGGGGGTGAAATCTCAAGGACCTTAGTGAGAGTCACAACGTCATAAACAATTCCGGTGGAATAGAGGAAAATACGAAAACCAATCTCAACATTTTATAATAAAATCCACAGTAAGTCCATGATGCTATTCGTGTAAACAGTCTCACATTTAAATATGAACAAATACACATACATGAGTTTGATAATATAAACCTGTATCTCAGGCCCCTTCCCAATAAGTATATAAATCCGAAATCTTGCTCTCGTGGGCTACTATGCCCAAAAACTATCGGGGTGGACCTCTAAAACCGCTTCACTGATAACCCCGGCCAAAGTGAAATCGGAAGCCCACTGGTGGTCAATTTAATGCATATTTTCAAAATAATAATAACTCCCCTACCACCAGTGTCATCCTGGGAAAAGTGGAGAAATCAACTATCACACGATTCCCAACTCACACACCACTCAAAAAGCCTGAAGGCATATATAGCCTATCACATCACCTACTCCCACAAGGCATACATAATCCATCCATACTCCTAGGCAAGGGATTATCCTTCTATCTAAGGATACTCATCCACTTACCTTCGCATTGGCCAAGCGCAGTCCGTCAATTCCAGGTACCACCTAGAAATATATATATATATATATATATATATATATATATATATGCACATTCTTTGCAAATGTGTAAAACGAATCTCAAATCATGCTATACTTCAAAATAAAATGTAATGCACTCACAATCAACTCAAAGGCTCCCTAAGAGCCTTTACAGCTCAAGAATTCAATATATTAAATATTCTCAAAATGCTTTTCAATCGCATCAAAAACATGCATATAGGTCCATAATAACAATTTATGCATCATGAATATGCCTTCACACATAATGAACCTAGCATGCCAAGTCATTCATCAATGCACATATTGCCTCTATTCAAAAACAAACATTTACCAATTTTAATTAATAAAACAAAATATTTCCATGCATGTAAATAAAACATAATCTTTCACCTCATGACGCGCCGACGACTCAACGGCTAAACCCTTGTCCTTATCGGTCGCCGAAGCACCACCTAAACAACCATACACACAAAACCATACTAAGAATAGGCCAAAAATAATATACTCGAAAATGACCACAATAATAATAAAAAAAACAACCTAAGAGACTCTCTAAACACTCACTCTAAGTCCCAATTCACTCAATACAACCTCTAGAAACACGAACCACTCGATCCCTTAAGAAAAACATATGGCCCTTTTGAAAATATGGCCCTTTTGACTCTTTTGACTTTAACCTTTGACTTTTTTTAAAAAAAATTCACAAAATCTGAAATAATTATAAAATGACTCACATATGCCCCAAGTGGGCCAAAATAAAATTTAAAAGCTCAAAATATAAAAATCAGGCTTTTAAAACGTAATTGGGCTCGAGAAACCGAAATCGGACCCACGAAAGATAAGTCGGCCTAAAGACCTCCGGCCACTCAAAACGGGCCTCCAAAACTCGTACGTGGGTCAAAGAAGTAGAAATTGGTATATCCACTGGACTTAAGCCTCGAACAACAAACAAATCGACTAACTATTCTATTGCACACTAAAACTCCAAAACGACATGACGCAAAAATTATCGACACACTACCAACGACATGACATTCTAGACATCCTAAACCCGACACCTAATCTCTATGACTATGTCCAGGTCACTCGATCAAAAGGTCACTTTGACGGTCAAATAGTCAACTCACTCAAACCGACCAATCTGAAAAATCTGACTGAATCCGAGTGCTGACTAGACTCTCAAAAGGACGGGGTCTTACACCAATACTGGGAAAACTTAATCTCGAAGATCCACGACTACACAAAGAACTGGCCTTGAAATTATCAATAAAAAGGGGTGAGATCAAAAGACCTTAGTGGAAGTTACTGCATCATAAGCACACCCGGTGGAATAGAGGCATACAGAAAATCACTTATAATAATGGTTATTTAAAGCGCATTTATTATCCATACATACTAAACTTGTACTCAAGTGTTTCACAAGCAAGTATGCACAATGCATGATTTGTAAAATACTACGCAATAAATAACAGCCCAATAAGTTTCACAAACTCACAACGCACAACAATGTCACACGAGCTACTATGTCTCAAAAACCTATTGGGGTGGATCACAAACCACTTTCAAGTAATCCCTGCTAAAGGGAAACCAAAAGCCCACTAGCAATTAATTTTTCAATTACAAAATACATATAAATCCCTTAATACTAATGTTATCCAAAACTGAGTGGAGAAATCACATTATCGCACTCAATTACAATCCACCACACAACAATATTAGGTAAGCAATTTTCCCCGTGGCCTTGGATTCTGTGCCTACCTAATCCACACACATATAATCCATCCATACACAACCTTAGGTAAGCAATATTCTCCTTTGCTGGGATTCTATATACTTACCTAATCAACACATAAATAATCCATCCATACAACAACATCAGGTAAGCAATATTCCTCTCAGCCTAGGATTCCAGGTACTTGCCATGTTTGGCGAAATAAATACTGTCAAATCGATATTGTTCCTAATAACATACATATATCATTTTTACTTTGAAAACTCAACTAGTGCATCCATGGTATTTTTAAGATCACAAGCATATCGTTTTTACTTTGAAAACCCACACAATGCTTTCATGTCATTTCTAAGATCACACGCTTATCGTTTATACTTTGAAAACTCACACAATGCATCCGTGCCATTTCTAAGATCACATACATATCGTTTATACTTTAAAAACTCACACAATGCATGTAATGCAATTAGTTAACCAGAAGGGTACTCATGTAGGGTTGATTTAGGGTAGGAAATCATGTTGGTTTGTGTGGAATAGGTTTAGAGTAGGTTTATAGGTCCCGAAATGGTGTACACGATATGTAGGAAGGGTATAGGGGTCGTTGGAATTAAAACGGGGGTCAGAATCGAAACGGACTAAGGTGGTAGAGGAGTACAAGTCTACGTACTTTTTTGGGGGAGACCATGTGTAGGTACACGGCCGTGTGTAGGTACACAACTGTGTACTCCCTAGCCAGGCTATGTAATATTTTGTCCAGAACAGTTTACAGGCTCAATACAGGAGTACACGGGTATGTACCCCTTCCCGAAGGGGTACGCACCCCTAGAACAGTCCCGGAATGCTCCCGAAACTTGCTGGAACCCTTGACAAACCTTACCATGGTTTCTCGGCAAAGAAAAACAACACTCAACACTCCAAATACTTAATCGAAAGGCCTCAATATGAATAACACATGGGCATACACATGAGTAACAACGAAAGGGGTATCAATAACGGGTCACATGCCCAATTATCATGCACACATGCACAAAAAACATGCTTAGAAGATCAATCACATATATCATGCATTCAAAACATGACAAGAAAATTCATGTAGCTAACATGCTCTTTAATCATATCATACATATAACCTCAATTCAAAACCATGCAATTACCGTATTTTAATCGAAAATACAAAGCGATTATGAATATGCAAATGAAACATAAACTCCCACCTCTTATTGCCCAGAAAACACAATAACAATACCTTTGCCTTTATCGACCACACCAGCACCACCTAAACACACATATCGAACCACAAGAACATAAGCATCAAAATTGACAAAAATCGACTAAATGACTCAAAACTGAAAAATGAACCCTAGAGACCTCAATGACACGCTCATCACTCAGGATTTCTGGAATCCAACCAATGTGCAAAACACCCATACCTCACACAAGCTACCATACAGCTCCAAATCGACGCACAAACACACCCGATCACACGATCGGGTTCCTCAATCCACAAATACACCCCACGACATGCAAATCAACTATCTAAGCATCAGAATCGCACAAAAATAATAGTTCCATCGAAAACACAAAACACCCAAAATTACCAAAAATACCACTGAACTAAAAAATGCACACTCACATATTAGGAGATGTTTTTTATGAACCAAAACTACTAAAAAAATTTAGGAATGATGACAACAAACTATTGGAACCAACAATCCACGAAAGAAACGGAGGTCTAAACACTTACCACAAATCCACAAAATTCCCTAAAACGAAAAATTAATCGATCACAACTCCTATAACGACAACTAGTAGTGGAAATTGGCCAGGGAATGTTAGTAAAGTGGTTAAGGTTGATGCATGGTAGTTTTCGTCAGAAGAAAATTGATAGATTTTGAATAGTGTTATCGGGAGGGGGACGAGAGAGAAAGAGAGAAAAAGGGGGCAGCTAAGCTGATTTCGACACTAAGAACATTTAAGTGTCGGGTCAGTCAGGTCCAAAATCTCACAAAGACCAGATTAAAACATTTTAAAAGTCCGGTATGCCATAATCAGGCCAAATCGGGTTTTAAACCAATAAACGTCAAAAATGGGTTTAAATAATAAATTGGGCTAAAAATGGATAATCAGGCATGAAAAATAATTAACGAACCCAAAACAGGTTTTCTGGTCTAAAGACCCTAGTCACTTAAAACGGACCCAGAAACGATCAAATACGATTTCTACTGACTAAAACCTTGACACTCAGCCTAGAACACTCGCGAAGCCACCTAGACGCACACCTAGCTTTCTATGCTTTCTATGCTTTTTATGCTTTCTATGACTGTGTCCACCCTAAGAGCCGCTCTCGGGTCAATGTTCAACTCTCTAGAGTCAAAGGTCAACTCTTGGTCAAACTGGTCAAAATCGATCAACTAATCAAAATCGATCAAACAGGTCAACTGCTCATGACAGACCAAAATCGAACACTCATACTGTGCTGTCTTGCTGACAAGGTACTTGGAGGGACGAGGACTTATAGGCTGGGTGTTGGTTGACTATCCTTCTAGATGATTCTCCAATCTCCATATTCCGGGCTCGGTTGGCCATCTAAATGGGTACTTCGATTCCAAAATGAATCCTTTCTCGCGACGAGCTCGTGGAGGCCTCGGTTGAGCCCTGGTGTTGTTGGGTTGACTCGTTGTCTGAATTAGAACCGGTTGGTTCCTAGATTACAGCTTCTCTCCTTTTTCTTGCGTTGTTTTGCCAGCAAATAGATTTAATTTTGGGATCTAATGGGACTAGATTACTAGTCCGACTATATTTGGACATACAACTCTAGTGTGTTGAACTGTTTTGTTGTCTCCCTGGCAATAACGACAAATTTGATGTGTTGTCGTTCATCACTCCAAATTACCTTCTTTCAAATATATGGTAGTATCTAGCAAGAAGGGTCAAATCCAATGGGGAGAAGGGATCAAGTCTGAGCGGGACTATAGTTGCGATGATATCTTAGTGTACGTCGAGGCCCCGACATACCTCGGTGTCATATAACAGAGACTTTTGCAGAAATGGTGATCAAGGTTGTAGTTGGACAATTGTGATGAATAAATAGTATGGAATATAGTGTTTAAATTCAGATTTGTAAATATCAAGTCTTTCCCTAAGCGTCGTGCCCGAACCATGGTCACGGGCCCTCCTTAAGATATAAAGTCCAGTTCAATCCAAGTACCACAAAAGGGATGCCCGGTACGATCGTGGGCACTCTGAGGACTTAGAACGTCTGAAGGCCTCTTCGTCTCGCTAGGTGTGTCACTCACCAATGGGTCACTCACAAATTAAGATACTCGCATCGGTTTTGAATGTGGGAATCTATTCTATTGAGTTGATCAGGCACAACAAAAATAGAAACCATAAAAGTTGCATAAAGGAACGATGAACTAAAATTAGAATTTTACTGATAAAATAACTGAGGCCTCACTAGGGGGCTCGAGCCTAGCTACAGGTATGGACTGGAAAAGAAAATACTTAGGTACTCATAGTATGACGATCAAACAACTGAAATCTAGAGTAAAACGTAAAAGGGAAGATGATATTTCGACCACTGGTGGTCTCATATATATAGGATCTGACAAGATCATCTAATTAAGTCCTAAATTAATTGTCTATGTTGCCAAAAAAGAAACACTCCCGGAAAATCTTAAAAAGGAAACAGGGGTCACGACCAGCTATCTGCGCGCCTTTAATTCCAATGATTGTGGTGGCCCTGATCCTCCCCTGATCTAGGTGCTTTCCATTCTGAAATCTGTATAAATCTAGCATTCATGGATAAAATTAGAAATAGTTTAGATTGAGCATCCAAATACTAAAATATTAAGCACAAATATCTATCAAATAAACACAACATCAATGACCAAGCCTCTCAAGCTACAAATTTTTTGGAATTTGGCATGTGTATTGTTCTAGAAATGAACTAATTATTCGTGATAAGTTTAAGGGAACTATTGTTGAATAAAAATAGGTTAGTTATAGCTAGACATGTTTTAATGGGTTAATCACCCTATTTTTCGCTCTTTTATTTAGTCATGTTATTATATCCACTTTTACCGGATATATGCTAAGTGGGCTGATTTCTTTCATTCTTTAATTTCAGATTCTATATAAAACCAAGAATTATTTTCAATAAGACATTAGTTGATTGACTTGAAATCTATATTATATTTATGAAAACTTCAAGACAAAAATCGCCATCTCTCCACAATAATTTTCAAGGGGTAAATGGAGTCATGGGTTTAACATGATTCATTTGTTGTTTGATTGTTGATTGGTCGTACACACAACACCTTATGATATAAGAATATAATCGTCATTTATCTAATTAAATTAATTATCGACATTAATTTTGATTTTAAAAATAAATAAACAAATAAATAAATATATATAAAACACTAATCTTAAATTATGAAGTGATTCGTATATAAAATTAAAACATAATAGGATGTTTATCTTTTCATATAAATAATTGCTAGCACAATTTTCAATTCCATGTAAAAGTTGTACTCATGCGCAAATATTTGGTCGGGCCAAGCATCAACAACAAACGATGACGCAGGTTCTCTGTGACTGACTCTCTTGAGATGCGAGAAGTGATTTGACTAATTTCGAAAGACTTACCATTAATAAGATAAAATATTTTATTTTTTCTTATTATACTCGAGCTTTTTATTTCTATGTTATGATCATCGAGTATAACGTTGATCTTCATAAAATATCTGGAAGGAGCAGTTACTAAGTAATCAAGTAATGATGGGCGTTTTGGCCAAACCTAATGTTGTTGACCGGGTTATATGCGTACCATCGTAGACTATCGTTGCATGCAAATAATTTGTAATTTATATATTCCCTTATATAATAAAATAATAAAGTAATGTAATGAGAAATGAAATTATGACCTTATAATGTGTTGAGAAGTAGGCATAATTTGGTTTTATAATTTTATAAACTTTAGAGATGAAAATTACTAGTTACCACTATTAAATAAAATACAGAAAATAAAAAATTCTTCTATAAAAAGTCAGGATTGCAAAGTCAATATGTTTGAAGACGAAATTTTGAAGGTTTCAATTTGCAGTGTTGAAAAATTCTGATTGTTATTCAAAATTGTTCAGTTCAACTCCTTTAATCGTACGGTTGGTTACTAGAATAACTTAATAATAAATCCAGCATTATCTTGTTCAATACCTATTAGTGCCTGTACATGTATATATATAGATGCAGATTTGCACATGAGAAAGCATTGAGGTTACGAGATAACATTTTGTGATAATGGCGTTCAGAGCTCTGGTTTCTCTCTTACTTGCCACTGCGATAATCGTGGGTGAGTGCAATTTGGAAGGTGAGGTTTTTTCGTGCATGATTTTATTCGAGAATGCCTCGAATGTGTTATGTCCATTATCTGTTTGATGTTCTTAATGTCTGAAAAGCTGTGTCGGTATCGTTGTTGGAAATCTGTGTAGTCAGATCAATTTGGAATAATGTAAGATTTACTAAATGGCTTCAAGTAAAGACACTCTGGTAATCTAGTATAGAACCCATTTATCTTTATTTCCTTGTATATCTACTCCTGTCATTGTCTTTGTTATTAATATAAATTGCCAGAGGATTTACACCGGAAACATATTTCTTCAAACACTAGGACACGTTTCAGCATCCACTACTTTTAAAGGCATCAAGCACAGGATAATTGACGTTAATGGCATGAAGATGCATGTGGCTGAGAAGGGTCCACTAGACGGACCAGTGATTCTATTCCTACACGGATTTCCCGAGCTGTGGTACGCCTGGCGGCACCAGATCGTTGCTCTGGCTTCGCGCGGCTACCGGGCCGTCGCGCCGGATATGAGAGGGTTCGGCGACACTGATATCCCGGAGGATGTGAGCAGCTACACGGTCATGCACGTACTGGGGGATCTCGTGGCTCTTCTTGACATTGTGGCTCCGAAGCAAGACAAGGTGTTTGTGGTGGGTCATGATTGGGGTGCTGGCATGGCTTGGCACTTGTCTCTGTTTAGACCGGACAAAGTCAAAGCTTTGATTGCGATGAGTGTTGATTTTAAACCGAGGAATCCTAAGAGGAAAGACATAGACACCTTGCGAGCTGTTTATGGTGACGATTACTACATCATCAGAATGCAGGTTTTCCTTTCTTTTCATGTTCTTCTTCTGTAGTTCACCGTTGAATAGGATAGATACTAAACACTCTTGCACTTACAGTTTACCTAGAATTGACATAGCTAATAGTTAAACTGGTCTTAAAAAAAAACGTGATTTTGTGTATTAAATTAATATTATACCTTGTTTTTGTAGGAGCCTGGGGTGATAGAGGCTGAGTTTGCAGAGGCGGGGGCTGAGAGGACCCTCAAGGAATTTTTAACATACCGTGATCCCGGCCCCAATTTATGGCCCAAAAGGGAAAGATATGGAAATCAGGACGTACCAATTTCATTACCCTCCTGGTTGTCGGAGGAAGAGGTTAAGTACTACGCCACCAAATACGAGAAGAGTGGTTTTTCAGGAGGACTCAACTATTACCGCAACATAGACCCGTGAGTCATCTCCTAATTCGGTGTTTTTCTATGCCCATACTTCAATTCTTAAGATTTTCTATTTGACTAATTTCTACTCAATAAGTTAGTTGGTTTTTATGATCATTTCCTTCCGCACCGCAGAAACTGGGAACTTACTGCACCATGGACAGGAAGTCAAATAAAAGTACCTGTTAAGTTCATTGTGGGCGATCAGGATCTCACCTATAACTCTCCAGGAACCAAGGATTACATACACAATGGAGGGTTCAAGAAGGTCGTTCCATTCTTGCAGGAAGTGGTTGTAATGGAAGGAGTAGGCCACTTCCTCCATCAAGAGAAGGCGGATGAGATCAATAATCACATCTATGACTTTTTTCAGAAATTCTGATTTACACCTTGGAATTCCTTATTCTTTGCTGGTGAGGAGATCGAAGAGTATACTTTCCTCATTCCTTATCTTATTCTTTGTTGTAAGCTTTACGATATGAATAATATTTTATCTTCCACTCGTAATGTTCCAACTTGAAGCTTATTTTTTTACCCTTGTAAGAGGCACAAAATATCCTGAAGCTTAGTAATCTTTTGAACACAGATTGGTTTAGTCACTGAGTTTCGAATTTGAACCCTGAGAATTCTCAGGCTTAGAAAGTGGGAAAGGAACAAATTTAAAAATAATGAGAATTGTTAGTAGAATAAATGAATAAAAGTTAAATAATAGAGATAAAAAACAAAGAAAAAAAATTCAAACACAGTGTGGCGAAAACAGATAGTATATAGAAGGAGAATATATTTTTGTCTATACATGTGAAATCGCAAAGGGGGGTTTTCTGTGTGGTAAGCATTAAATATGAATGAATTTAAGTAATCCGTTCGTTGAGTATTCTATACTTAAAGTTAAAGTTGGAATTATTTATCTTTAGTTAAAAATGGATGAGTCTTATCACTCAATACTCAATCACACGATGAATTAAAAATTATATTTGTTAATTATGAAGGTTTATGCCTTTTAGATTCAATGTAATTGAAAGAAGTTTTGACAAAATTACTCATTTTTAGTCTTTGAATATTGCCATAATAATAAATATAAAATAATAGCTCATTTATTTTAGAGCAACAACTAGCAGGATAGATGCGGTCATAATCACAATTATAGTATAATGTCACATCTATCGTTCATTTTAGAAAGTAAAACTAATTAGTGTGGTATAATATTTTTAATTTTACTGTCATTCTCACATATAATAATAATAACCGTGACTCTAAGAGAATATCACATTCACTTTATAGAATTTTTAGAATGAATTATAATTATGATTGACAGAACAAAAAATTAGTTTTATACATATCTTATGAATATACATGTCAGCAAATAGACTAAAAATAAAATAGACCGAAATAGCTTATTTAACAACAATTATGTATACTTTTGACTATATTTAAATATTGCAATTGTGAAATTTTAGAGTCAATTATCAAAATAAGAATGTTAGAAATTATATGTTGGATTGGTCAAATTATTCGGTGGCTACAAACGACAATAGCATCTAGATGCCATCGGCGTTTTTTCGCCACCTTCGTGACCAATCTAATTTTAGTTGAAAAAGTAAGTGACGCTAAAATTTCACATTTTCACATGTAGTCAAAAGTAGATATAACTGTTGTCAAATAAGCTCTATTCTGGTCTAATGATAAGAACAATTAGAATTATTATATATTTTAAAATTACTATATTATCTTGTTTTTTTTCAAACTTCAAAATCCAACACGGTAATTGAATTAATTGAATTTGTTTTAATTTAAATAATAGTTACCCGTTCCCCACCTGATTGGAGTTAAAGCGTTTCATTCTTCTACCGATAAAATTAAGGTATTTCGGGAGTTGCTTGCTCAAATATACTTTTATTAATATTTTTATCCCTTTCAAAAAATTATTATATATCACGTCATTATAAACGTAAGAAGAAACAAACATGAATAATACAACTTCCAGAACACCATAGTTTTACCCCTACTCTTCAAGCCTTCCAAACACACAAATCTCACAAAACCGAAACTGCTCTTTGTTAACGGTTTCGAACAGGTCAACGGAAGGGATGGGAATGCCGGAAATTAAGTAGGAAATGAACTTATTCGACCTGAACAAGCCTTTTGAGAGGAAGTGTGAGCTGGGGGGAGAGGGTTGATCTGGGGCCGGTAAGGGAGTGGTGAAGGGGTGGGTAGGTGAGGGAGTTTAATTGTTGTTTGATTGTTGAACAATAGTACACACAAAACCGTATTATGTAATAATATAATCGTAATTTAACTAATTAGATAATAGCAAGCAGTCATATGGCTAGTTTTATGGAACAGGTTAGAGTTCAAAGTCACAATGGAGGAATAAAAAACAATGTCTCGGATCGACAGACATTGTGACCGCGAGGATTAACTAGTTTGCTTCGGAAAATTTTCCATATTTTAAAAATAGAATGAATAGATGTATATATTGAATTAATTTTAAAATATTTGAATTGATTATATACTTTTTGTTTATTTCTTCTTATATTCTCACTCTTTATTTCTATTTCACGATTAAGGAAAATATTCCTGAAAATCATAAATAATTTTGATTTTCATAAAATATTTGGAAGATGCATGCAGTTTACTAATTAATTAATGATGGCGTTTTGGCAAGGCTGCTTCACGTTAAAGGTCAGCATCGGCTTCGGCTAATGTTGTTCTTACGTTGTGTAATGAACACATCTATGCAGGACTTTGAATTAGTTGTTAAGAAAGTTTGAAGGGTTCAATTTGCAGAGTTGAAGTAAGCTGATTGTTGAAAAATTCTGATTGTTATTTAAAATTGTTCAGTTCAACTCCTGTAATGGAGGGCTGATTACTAGAATAACTTAATAATAAATCCAGCAGTATCTTTTTCTATACCTATTATTGCCTGCTAATGTACATATATTATATATGCAAATTTGCCATAAGAAAGCATTCGAGGATTGCGAGATATTATTTTGGGATAATGGCGTTCAAAGCTCTGGTTTCTCGCTTACTTGCGACTGCGATAATCATGGTAGAGTGCAATTTGGAAGGCGAGGTTTTTTTCATGGATTTTTTTTAGGACTCCCTCTTCGATAGAACAAGGTAATTGAATATGTTTTATTGGTCTTGGATCGGAGATGGAGTCTCTCCAAACAATACATTATATATGAATTAGAAATTAATTGTTCTAATTACGATTATTCTTCCAGGAAAGGAAAGGAGGTCCTCACACTTTTCATGCATGATTTTATTCGAGAATGCATTGAATGTGTTATGCCCATAATCATGCACTCTTCTTGGATGTATTTCAGGATTCACTGGCTAAATATTTGAATGTTGATTAAGGTGTTGCTTTATGTAATACATTCTACGTACCCTATTACGCTCCAACTCTTCCATCACTTCCGGTAGACGAAATAGTCTGGTTAAAGTTAATCTGTTTGATGTTCTTAATACCTGAAAGTCTGTGTAATCAGTTCAATTTGGCATCCTTTTGATAGTATTCAAGTGTACGATATCGTCGTCATATATAATGGCAAAGTTAAAGACATGTACAGTTCCTTATCTCTTCATGTTTAGAAACCCTGGTAATGTACGTAGTAGATAACACGTTTTACTCTATTTCCTTGTATATATGGTAATGTTTCCTTGCCTTTGTTATTAATATAAATTGCCAGAGGATTTCACCGGAAACATATTTCTTCAAACATTAGGATTCGTTCCAGCATCCACTGCTTATAAAGGCATCAAGCACAGGATAATAGACGTTAATGGCATGAAGATGCATGTCTTGTGTTACAAATGATTAAGATTTTCTATTTTACTATAATTACTAGTCAGTAAGTAAGTTGGCTTTTATGACGGTTACCTTCCACACGGCAGAAACTGGGAACTTACTGCATCATGGACAGGAAGTCAAATCAAAGTACCAGTCAAGTTATTGTGGGTGACCTGGATCTTACACATAACTCCCCGGGAACCAAGGATTACATACACAATAGAGGGTTCAAGTAGGTCGTTCCATTCTTGCAGGAAGTTGTTATAATGGAAGGAGTAGGCCACTTCCTACATCAAGAGAAGGCAGATGAGATCAATAATCATATTTATGACTTTTTTCAGAAATTCTAATTTACTCCTTTTGAGCTCATTATTATCAGTATATCCCCATTTGTTGTGAGCTACTTATGAATCATTTAAGATCTTCTGCTTCAATCTTCCAACCTTTTTTTAAAAAATTAAAAGGATATCAATTCGTCCGATAATAATGATTACTTTCCCATATTGTATTGTAAGTAAATTAATGTTCTAACTTAAAGCCTAACCTTTCATCCTTGAAGGTTAATTATCATTTGAACACAGATTGGGTTAGTCACGGAGTTTGAATTTAGACCCTGAGAATTCTCAGGCTTAGTTACCAGGAAAGAAAACTAAGATTGAGAATTAATAGAGACGAAAAAAGCAATAAAAGAAGATGAAACGGGTAATAGAAAATAATTAATTCATATACATATAAAAGAATAATTAATAATATTATGCTCGATTAATTAAAACTTTTTAAATATTTAATAGAAAATAACTGAGATTTCTTAAATATTTAATCTAGATTTAGAGTATAAAAAAATATGAGACTTGCTCTATGTTAAAAATAAATATCTGATTCAAGACTCGTCTCCGAATGTCATGTTTGAATTATGACATCTTACGTTAAATCCAAAAAGAGGTGGTGAAAATTTATAGAAATCCTTTGGAACCCAGACAAGGTTATTCATGTTCTTTTTTTTTACCAATGCTTATTCGTGTTCTTAGTTGTGTAATGATTACTTATACGGTCTCTTTTATATATGAAAGACTTCCATAGCAATTTATCGACTTTGAATTAGTTCTTAATAAAATTTGTACTGTTCAATTTGCAGTGTGTGAATGAGCTGCTTGTTGAAAATTTTCTGGTTGTTCTCAGCTGTGTAAAACAAAGAATTATATAAAATTGTTCATTTCAACTTCCATAACGTACGGCTGATTACTATATATTAGAATGATAGATCAAAACTTGTAATTTTGGTTTTGTATTGATCTTTTTTTGGTCATCGTTCACTGTAGGAAATGAGAGAGATGCAACAAAGAACAAGATAACTTGTATTGATACTGTATACTCATACTTCAACGTTTACATCGGTTTATATACAATCAGGATTGTATGAGAAAATATTTATAACATAAATGTCATATCGTATCTTAATAAATGCTTATAAAAAACATATCAAGGATAATATACTGTTTCCAATACTCTCCCTCAAGTTGGAGTGTGCAGGTCTTGAACACCCATCTTGCTTGTCAAGTAAGCGAATTGTTGTTGTCCAAGAGCCTTAGTAAATATGTCTACTATTTGCTCTCGTATCGGTTTGTAAGCTGTTGTAATTTCCCTACCTTGAATTTTTTCGCGTATGAAATGACAATCTACCTCAATATGCTTAGTACGTTCATGAAAGGTGGGGTTCGCTGCTATTTGTAAAGCCGACTTGCTATCGCTATATAACAATGTTGTACCCGTGTCAACTTTAAGAAAACTGAGCAATTCCTTCAGCCATATTAATTCACTCACAGCACTTGTCATTGCCCTGTATTCTGACTCTGCTGAGGATCTTGAGACAGTAACTTGTTTCTTAGATTTCCAAGAAATTGGTGCATTCCCAAGAGTAATGAAATAACCAGTAATTAATCTTCTTGTAATGGGACAAGTAGCCCAATCAGCATCACAATACCCAATTAATTTTAAATCTGTATTGTCTCTAGGCAACATAATTCCTTGATTGACATTTGCTTTTAAGTAACACACAATTCTGATTTTTGCATCCCAATGTTTCTTTCGTGGTGCTTGCGTAAACTGGCTTAATATATGGACTGCATAAGTGATCTCTGGTCTCGCTATTGTCAAGTATAGTAGTCTCCCAATTAATCTTCTATATTAGCCTAAATCTTTTATGTATTCACCTGTATCATGGGCGAGTTGATGTTGTTGTTCCATTGGAAAAGAACACGTCTTTGCTTCAGTAAGCTTGCACTCATTAATTATATCAAGTGTATACTTACGTTGAGATAAGAACAACCCTTGATGTGATTTAATCACCTCGATGCCTAAGAAAAACTTTAGTTTTCCCAGATCTTTGATGTGAAACTCCTGATTAAGATATTCCTTCACCCTTTTACATTCATCATTGTTGTTGCCAGTGAGCACAATATTATCAACATACACGAGCAAGATCGTCAGATTTTCTCCTTGGGTATGCACGAACAATTACTATTCTGCGAGGTACTGAACGAATCCAAATCTTTTAAGCGTGTTGGACAACTTTGTGAACCAATTGCGACCTGCTTGTCGAAGACCATAAAGTGATTTATGAAGCTTGCAAACTTGACCAGGTTTTGGCGTCTGAATGCCTGGAGGAGGAACCATATATATCTCCTCCTCGAGATCTCCATAAAGAAAGGCATTATTAACATCAAGTTGAAAAAGAGACCATCCTCGTTGGGCAGCAATAGTGATGACACACCGAATGGATGTCATTTTACTTACAGGTGCAAAAGTATCATTGAAATCCTCCCCCTGCACCTGTGAGTATCCCTTGGCCACTAAACGAGCTTTATAATGCTCAATAGATCCATCAGCTTTATGTTTGACTTTGTATACCCATCGAGACTGTATCACACTTTTTTTGGGAGGAAGGAAAGCATAAGACCAAGTGTCATTTTTGTCGAGTGCTTGTAACTCAGCTATCATCGCGGCTTGCCAATGCGGGATATGCGTAACTTCAGAATAACTTTTAGGCTCTCTACATTCGGTAATAGCATTAATGTAAGCAATATGAGAGGGTGAATAATAATGGAAAGCATTGCCCATTGACTGCTGATTATTTTTAGCAATAAAAGGGGATGCAGTAGAAGATTGGGTATGATCCTTCCAAAGATAATCGGCAAGCCGGTGAGGTGGATGGCGTGCACGTGAGGAAGGTGGTCTTGAATTGTCACGGATGGAATAGTCTTCAAATATCTGGTTTATGGGATTTGAAGATATCGTAGGCCTAATATTATCTGCAATATCAACATTATCTGCAAGATCTGAGGCATTATCCAAAATATTTGATTCCATATTTATCTCGATATTATCTGCAGCAAAATCTGGAGCATTATTCAAATCATTTGCTTCTATATTGAACTCGACGTTATTGGGAGTATCTGCAACAAGATCATGATCCAAGATTGTGGAAATCTCATCAACTCTGAAATTATCCATGACATTATCTTGAGCTAGAGTGTTTCCTGAAATAAAGGAATCATTATGATCAGCATTAATATTTATATCCAGATCCGATAGTGGACCTTTTGTGGTGTGCACTGGGGCCACCTTAAAGGGAAAGATATTTTCATAAAATATGACATTTCGAGAAGTGGAGATTTTCTGGGTTTCGATATCATAAACACGCCATCCCTTTTGTCCTTGAGGATATCCAAGAAAGATACATCGAGATGCTCGGGAATTAAATTTATTAGACCTTTTGTTATGAACATAACAAAGGCAACCAAAAATCCGGAGATGTTCATATCTTGGTAGCCAATGGAATAATATTTCATAAGGTGTCTTCCCTTTAAGAACAGAACTCGGCTTGCAATTAATCAAATAACCAGCGATTAGAACACAATCTCCCCAAAATGGATAGGTAATCCTCCCTCAAACCGTAATGCTCTAGCAACATTTAAGATATGTCGATTTTTACGTTTCACTCTTCCGTTCTGTTGGAGTGTGTCAACAATGGATGTTTCGTGGATTATTCCCATATCCAGAAAATATTTTTTAAGGCAAGTGAATTTAGTGCCATTGTCGGATCAGATTCTTTGGATTGTGGCTCCAAACTGTGTCTTGATCATGCTGATAAATTGTTTGAGGATATCCGCCACCTCTGATTTTTCTTTTAACAAATAAATCCAAATAGCACGTGAGTAATAATCAACGATACACAGAAATATTGAGCTCCATTCATGGATTTTGTGCGATATTTACCCCATATATCACAGTGGATCAACATAAACGGCCTTGCAGCTTGGCTTTAACTGGAATCAAAAGATCTTCTTATTTGTTTGGATAGATGACATACATCACACGGTCCATGTACCGTTCGTGATATTTTATTTTCGAAAGGAAACAAAGAAATCTTAGACATAGAAGCATTCCCCAAACGTTTATGCCACGGATCTCCCTCTGATCGGCTGACACATGCAATAGCAACAGGTTTAGACATCTCCATTTCCAAGAAAGAAATCCCCGAGCATAATCTACCCAAGCCAATCTTCTTCATCGTAACAGGGTCCTGTATTGTACATGAGATAGAATCATAAGTTACGATAACATTATTATTCTTGGTGAGTTGAGGCACGGAAATCAGATTGCAAGTGAAATCATGGATATATAAAACATCCTGAATAATAAGGTCAGCCGATAAGGATATATCGCCAGCTTTTGAGGTTAAATACATGTGTCCATCAGGCAGAAAAATCCTGATAGGTCGTGGTAAGAGATATAAGTTCTTCATTGCAGTAAGATGAGATGTCATGTGGTGGCTTGCCCCACTATCAATGATCCAGCTGTCACCAACATTAAATAATTTCTTACCACCCATCTCATGTGCTTCTTCTTGTCCGATGTCATGATTATAGGTGCGGCTGGGACCAGCTGCAAGAGCATGCCCATCATTATAATTGACTTCAAGATCAGCTGCATGTATAATGGTTCCAAGGATTTTTGGATCGACAGATGCCAAAATCCAGCCCATCACAAAAGAGTCGCAACGATCCCAGATCTCTAACATAGTTAGCTCCAATCCAGATCGTTTAATGATGCCAGTAATGAATCCAAGCTTTAATTTTTCCTTCAGAGATCGCAAGAGTGAGACTTACCAGGCAGATAAATTCTCTCCAGTGAGAATAATAGAATTAATAGCCGTATTAGGATTGTCGGAGTTGGATATGAAATAAGGGGAAACTGGACTCGAAATAAGAGATATTGTGTTTGAGTCAGTGGTGAGTTCGGCTATTTATCTTGTAACCTGCTCTGCTACCATGTAGAACATGAGAGATGCAACAAAGAACAAGATAGCTTGTATTGATACTGTATATTCATACTTCAATGTTTACATCGATTTATATACAATCAGGATTGTGTGAGAAAATATTTACAACATAAATGTCATATCGTATCTTAATAAATGCTCATAAAAACATATCAAGGATAATATATTGTTTCCAATATTCACCGAATACAAAGAAAGGGTAAAGGAGATTGTTATCTTGTCATTTTTTATATCAAACCACTACAAAAGGTATTTAATTATATAAATTAAAAATAATATTTTTTGTTATTAGAAAATATCTCAATCAATCAGATTAATGATTACTTATTTAAACTCAATTTTATTAAGTCTAACCTAATACATGAATTGATATAATACCACTGTCATTGATAAATCATCTTTCTTATAGAATATAAAATAAGAAGAATTGAGGAGAAATAATATAAACTTTTAAGAGAGAATAACAATAGAAATATAAGAATTTGATAAGAGAAAAACATAGAGAAAACAAAAAACAATTTAGGGAGTATAATATCTTTATCAAGTATTCAAGAAAGTGTGTACAAAGCAAATAATGTTACCTCCTATTTATAGGTAACATGATAAGGTATATGAAGAATATTGTAGTTATAAAATATTCATTACACAATTGAATAGACATAATAAAGTTTTTTGTCTTTTCAATTTCCAAACCTATTATATTTATAACACTCCCCCTTGAATATTTTGGATATTAAGAATGTGAGTATGAAACCAGAGTACTGTCTGATTAAAAACCTTACCAAGAAAAATTCAATGGGAATAAAAACTTGGTGAAGGAAAAAAGAGTGCAGTGCATACTCCCCCTGATTTAGTCATCCCTTTAAATCTTTCAAACGTTGCATTCCGATCTTTCGAACAAGTTTTTCAAATGTTGATGTGGGAAGAGCTTTAGTAAATATATCAGCCAGGTTATCACTTGAGAGTATTTGTTGGACACTGATTTCCCTTTTGCTTTGAAAATCATGAGTAAAGAAGAATTTTGGTGAAATATGTTTTGTCTTGTCACTCTTGATGTAGCCTTCCTTCAATTGAGCTATACAAGCAGCATTATCTTCATACAGTGTAATTGCAAGTTCTCTATCACTTGATAATCCATATACTTCTCTTATATGTTATGATATTGATCGTAGCCAAACACATTCACGACTTGCTTCGTGAATTGCTAAAATCTCTGCATGGTTAGAAGAAGTGGCAACCAAAGTTTGTTTCACCGACCGCCATAAAATGACAGTATTACCTATAGTGAATAAATAACTTGTCTGTAATTTGGCTTTATGTGGATCTGACAAATATCTTGTATCTGCATAACCAACTAAATCAAAAGTGGATAAATTTGAATAATATAAACCCATATCCATTGTCCCTCGCAGATATCTAAAAATATGTTTAACTCCATTCCAATGTCTTCAAGTTGGGGAAGGACTATATCTTGCTAGTAAATTTACAACAAATGATATGTCAGGTCGAGTGTTATTAGCAAGATATGTAAATGCACCAATAGCACTAAGGTATGGAACCTCAGAACTTAAGAGTTCTTCATTTTCTTTATGAGGTCGAAAAATATCTTTTTTTCACATCACGTGATGTCACAATCATTAGTGTACTTAATGGATGAGCTTTATTCATATAAAATCTTTTAAGAACTTTATCCACATAATTTGATTGATGAATAAATATTCTTTTACTTAGATGCTCAATTTGAAGACCCAAACAATATCTTGTTTTTCCAAGATCTTTCATTTCAAATTCGTTTTTTTAAATAGCTGATAGTTTTATCTATCTTTTCATGAGTTCAAATGATATTTAAATCATCAACATAAACAGTTATTATAACAAAACCAGATCCATATCTTTTTATAAAGACACATGGACAAATTGGATCATTCTTGAAATCTACTTTAATCAAGTATTCATTAAGACAATTATACCAATCTATCCAGATTGCTTCAATCCATATAGAACTCTAATTAACTTTATTGAATAAATTTCTTGGAAATTTGATTTATTTGCATCTGGAAATTTAAATCCTTCAGGGATTTTCATATATGTATATCAGTATCCAACGAGCTATACAGATAAGCTGTAACTATCAAACAAAGTAAATATCACAATGTTATTGCATCCACCACTGGAGAATACGTCTTATCATAATCACTACCCAATTTTTGGGTAAAACCATGTGCGACGAGTCTAGCTTTATATCTCACAACTTCATTTTTCTCTTTTTTTTTTGCACAAATACTCATTGATATCCCACCGGTTTTACACCTTTTGGTATATGGACTACAGGTCCAAAAACGTCACGTTTTTCAAATAAGTTTAATTCTAATTGAATTGCGTCTTTCCACATTGGCCAATCATTTCTATTTTTACATTCCTCTACAGAGGTAGGTTCAAAATCCTCAATTTCTTTTATAATATTTAGCATTATATTATATACAAAAATATTGTCGACAAGTATTGAGCTTCGGTTCAATCTTGTTCCTGTAGTGATATAATTAATCGAGATCTCTTCATTCTCTTGTGTTTCTTCCAGAATTTTATTAATTATGTCAACTGAATTTTCCAAAACTATATCCTCCTCACGACCATCTTGTGTAGTTGCTCCTTTATTTTTTCGAGGATTTTTATCTTCAGAACCGAATGGTCTTCCACGTTTCTGACGTGGTCTAGATTCACTAGCAACTTTGGATTGTTCTTCACGGACATCAATTCTTATCGGAGCATTTACAACTGGAACATGAGACTTAGTTATTCTTTTAAGGTCAGTAAATACATCTGACAGTTGATTTGCAATCGTTTGTAAATGAATTATCTTTTGAACTTCATATTCACATTGATTTGTTCAAGGATCAAAACTAGATAATGATAATTCATTCCAAGAGATCTTCTTTTCCAACTGTTTATTTTCTCCTCCAAGTGTTGGAAATATAGTCTCGTCAAAATGACAATCAGCGAATCTTGCCGTAAATAAATTTTCAGTTAATGGCTCAAGATATTTAATGATAGATGGAGACTCATATCCAACATATATTCCCATTCTTCTTTGAGGACTCATCTTTGTACGTTGTGGTGGAGAAATTGGAATATATACCGCACAACCAAAAATTCTTAGATGGGAAATATTTGGTTCCTGACCATAAACCAATTGCATCGGAGAGTGTTCATGATAACTTGTTGGCCTAATGAGTATAATTGTTTCTGCTTGTAAAATGGCATGTCCCCAAACATAAACTAGAAGTTTGGATCTCATCAATTGTAAGCATTTTATAAATGATTCTGCAAGACCATTTTGTGTATGAACATAAGCAACAGGATGTTCAACCTTTATTCCAATAGACATATAATAATCTATAAAGGTTTTTGATGTAAATTCACTAGCATTATCCATTCGAATAGACTTTATCTGATAATCAGGAAATTAAGCTCGCAAACGAATTATTTGTGCAAGCAATCTCGCAAATGCCATATTGCGAGATTATAATAAATATACATGTGACCATCTGGTTGATGCATCAATCAAAACCATAAAATGAGATTCTCTATTATTTTTCGCATCATTGTTGAACCGGGATGACTTAACCGATCATGCCAAATTTTAAACACATCATTAAACTGATGGTTTATTATAGAATGAGATTCTATCATTGTAATACTTGTGTAGTACAATCCGGAAGAAAAAGCAGGTAATTTTTCTAATATATATTTTTTATCCGAAATTATAGAAGTTATGCAAAGATACTCAATGCTTCCTTCGTTCATTATCTCAATATGATATCCATTCAAACAAATATCTTTGAAACTTAACAAGTTTCTTTGAGACTTAGAAGAGTATAATGCATCTTCTATTATTATTTTGGTTCCACCAGATAGAATAATATTTGCTCTTCCGGAGCCCTCAATCAATCTTGTACTACCACTTATTGTATATACATTAGTTTTTCTATTATCCAAATAAGAGAAATATCTCTTATCTCTCAATATTGTATGCATTGTGGCACTTTCAACCAAACATATTTCCTTTGGGTTCATCTTAGATATATCCATTCTCTTCATTGAATAAATAAAAGTAATAAGAAAATATAAAAAAATTAAAATAAAAAAAGAAAATATAAATAAAATAAAATAAATAGACTTTTATTATAATAAAACAAGAGAACATAATTGAAATTTGCATAGTTATAAAATTAAAATCATTCTTGATTTCTTGCACTTTCATCATTTGGATCATTAAGAAAATCAGAAACATCCAAGTGCGTTATATCCTCAAGGCCATTAGCAAAATCAATGAAATCATCTTGGACAAAGTTTGTCTCCACATTCTTGCCTTTAGACTTAAAAAATTCTTGATATAGGTCCGCAAAATATTTTGGTATACGACAAGTACGTTGTCAATGACCTTGTATTCCACATCGATGGCAGTTACTAATTGTAACTTTTTTCTTTATGCCACCTATGATTTTTCCAGGTCTTTCATCCTTTACGACTTTTTGATTTTGGAAGATAAATTTATTTGATTGACCACCACCATGATGAAATTTATTATAACCTCATCCTCGTCCTCGTCCGCGGCCTCGACTACGACCATGACTATGGTTATGAGATAGCATCATATTCACTTCAGGGAATGGAGCAGAACTTGTAGGACGAGATTCATGATTTCTCATCAACAACTCATTGTTTTGTTCAGCCACATGAAGACATGAAATCAACTCAGAATATTTTGTGAAACTTTTTTCATGATATTGCTGTTGTAAAAGCACATTTGAAGTATGAAAAGTAGAAAATATTTTTTCAAGCATATCAACATCAGTGATATTTTCTCCACATAATTTTAATTGTGAGCTGATTTTAAATAATGTTGAATTATATTTACTCACAGATTTAAAATCTTATAAACGAAGATGTATCCAATCATAACGAGCTTTTGGAAGTATCACTGTTTTCTGGTGATCATACCTTTCGTTTAAATTTTTCTAAAGATCTGTAGGATCTTTTATTGTGAGATATTCGGATTTCAATCCTTCATGGAGATGATGGCGAAGAAAAATTATAGTCTTTGTCTTATCTTGATTCGATGCTTCATTTGGTGTTTTGATTGTCTCTCCAAGCCTTTTGGCATCCAAATGAATTTCAACATCTAATATCCATGATAAATAATTTTTTTCAGTAATGTCAAGAGCTTCAAACTCAAGCTTTGCAATATTTGCCATTGTAAAACTATAAATTATTAAAAATACATAAAATTAATCACATAATAAGATAAGAAATAAATTTCTAATTTAAGCATAAGAAATAATCTACAAGAATAATATTTAATAATGATAATATTATGATAATATAATATTAAAAATTTAGATTTTATTATTTATTTCTTTTAAGATTGTATTAGAGTAATGATTATATTATAAAATTGACATAAATTATTTTTAGGATAACATGTATTTAACAAATAAACAAATTATGAACTTAAATTCTAAAAACAATATAGAAAAATAAAATTTAAGAATATGCAATATGAAACAATAATATTACAACATGATTATATCTAAATAATTATAAAAATATACTCACCCAAATATTCCTTTTTAAAAACTAAGATTCTTGTTTGTTCTTTGTGAATAACTCTTGTAAGATTCTTGATTCTCTTTTTGTTTATAAGAGTATCGTGCTGATATAATACGTTATAGAATATAAAATAAGAAGAATTGAGAAGAAATAATATAAACTTTTAATAGAGAATAACAATAGAAATATAAGAATTTGAGAAGAAAAAATAAAAGAGAAAACTAAGAACAATATAAGGAGTATAATATCTTTATCAAATACTCAAGCAAGTGCGTACAAAGCAAATAATGTTACCTCATATTTATAGGTAACATGATAGGGTACATTCCTATTTATAGATAACATGATAGGATACATGAAGAAACATTAGGAGATGAAGAATATTATAGTTATAAAATATTCATTTACACAATTGAATAAACATAATAAAGTTTTTTGTCTTTTCAATTTCCAAACTTATTATATTCATAAAAATCTTCAATAAATATATATTTTATATATTTTTACAAGATCGAATAAGAAATACAGCAGTTTACTACATTATTATTGTAAAAACACAATAACGAGACAACGTCGCATTCAAGTCATATACAGCAGTTGAACATTCGTTTCTGATGACCACTTCTTGTCGAGACCAATTTGTAGTCCCAAATTTTACTTTATATATGTAGTTTTTTGAGAACGTGTATTGGCTAAAATTGTTGATCTGGTTATCCGCGTACTAGCATTATTTTTCCTTTCTATTTCCCACTTGGGGAAAAAACAAAGTAACTGTTTGTAATTGAAAAAAAAAAGTCCATTTCTTGTCTACATACAGACAAGTTCACAATTTGTAATTTATTTATATCCTTATTATCATATGGTAGACGAAGGATGTCATGGCAAACAGTAACCAAGGAAAATGTCATAGATTCAGAAGCCTAAGATGGCCATTTGTATGCTAATTTCTGGTCCGCCATTCGTGTTCGTCGCCATGTGGAACAGATCCTCTTGGCTAGCCGGCTCAATCACTTACAACCTGCAATTATATTACAGTATATGAGGTTTACGTTGACCGATTCTAACAAATGTCAAATCGGATTTAATTAGTAGCCTTTCCTTCTTAGGACTCATTTGGTCAAGTTGCATGAACCATTCGTATTGTAGCTTATCAAACCTGCAAATGTTTTTCCTTTTAAGTAAAATGCAAGGAAATACGTACCTTGAATAATATATACGCTCTCGGTATAAAGGACAGGCAGAGAGGAACTCATTTTCTTGAGAAGGGTAAGTTGGGTATAAATAAAACTGACTGTAATAATTTTAATATTCTATATTCTTAATATAGAAAGGCAGGATTGCAAAGTCAACGTGTTTGAGGACCAAAAATGCACTACCTGCGCATATCTTTAATCCAAATTGAGAACAAATATGATTTTAACAAGTGTTAAGGCAATTTAATAGAAAGTCAATGAAGCATAGCATGTTCACTTAATAGTGTAATAAACATATAAACGGGACTTTGAATGTGTCGTTAAGAAGGTTTGAACAGTTCAATTTGCAGTGCATTAAAAAAGAAAACAGTTCAATTTGCAGTGTGCGAATGAGCTGCTTGGTGAGAAATTCTTCAGGTCAACTCCTATTATCTTTTTCAATTCCTATTACTGCCTGCACTGTGTATATATAGATGCACATTTGCAGATAAGAAAGCATTCGAGGTTACGAGATATTAATTTGTGATGATGGCGTCCAGAGCTCTGGTTTCTCTCTTACTTGCAACTGCCATGATCATGGTAGAGTGCAATTTGGAAGGTGAGGTTCTTTCATGGCTTTTCTCATCCATGATTTTCTTTGAGAATGTCTTCAACGTTTTAAATCCAAAGACATGAACACTACTTGCCAGTGATGGCATTCCAGGTTTCAGGGGCTAAATACTTGAATATTGATTAATGTGTTGCTAAATATTGTACTTTCTACGTACATTTCGCTTCAACTCTTCAGGTTGACGAAATAGTAAGATGAAAGTACGTCCTTAATTTTATGTACATACTAATTTTAATTCCAACACTAATTTCCCCCTCTAATTCTTCATATAAAATTCAATGTAACTCCTAACATTTCCTACTTCTGTCATTGCCTTTGTTATTGATATATATTGCCCGAAGATTTACTCGGAAACATATATGTACGTTTCAGCATCCACTTGCACCTTCAAAGGCATACAGCACAGGACAATAGGCGTTAATGGCATAAACATGCATGTGGCTGAGATGGGTCCACTAAACGGACCGGTGATTCTCTTCCTCCATGGATTCCCCGAGATATGGTGCTCCTGGCGGCACCAGATCGTTGCCCTGGCCTCGCTAGGCTACAGGGCCGTCGCGCCGGACCTGAGAGGGTTCGGAGACACCGATGTCCCGAAGGATGTGAGGAACTACACGGCTACGCACGTGGTGGGGGATCTCGTGGCTCTTCTTGACGTTGTTGCTCCAAACCAAGACAAGGTGTTTGTGGTGGGTCATGATTGGGGGGCTGGCATGGCTTGGTACTTGTCTCTGTTTAGACCAGACAGAGTCAAAGCTTTGATTGCCATGAGTATTGATTATAAACCAAGGGATCCTGAGAGGAAACCCATCGAAACCTTGCGAGCTGTTTATGGTGACGGTTACTACATCGTGAGAATGCAGGTTTTCCCCTTCTTTTCATGTTCTTCTGTTTTCTCGTTTGTGCAATTTACCATCAGAATGTGAAATATATTGGATGTTGTTTTTGTAGGAACCTGGGGTGGTAGAGGCTGAGTTTGCACAGGTGGGTGTTGAGAGGACCCTCAAAGAATTTTTAACATACCGTGATCCCGGTCCTAATTTATGGCCCAAAAAGAACAGACTTGGAAATCAGTCCGATGTTCCAATTGCATTACCCTCCTGGTTGTCGGAGAAAGTTGTGAAGTACTACTCTTCCAAATACAAGAAGAGTGGCTTTACAGGAGGACTCAACTATTACCGCAGTATAAACCCGTGAGTCATCTGTTTCAGTGCTGTTATTGCCATGTTCATACTTTAATCTCAAGCTTTTCTATTATGGTCCCGGACCACAAGTGAATATTTGTGATTCCGGATATAAAATTTTTAAAATTTATGGCATCAGTATGATATCATAATAATAATTTTAAAATTTTATATCCCGGACACAATAGTTTTTTTCCTATTTGACTAATTACCAGTCAGTTGGTTTTGTGACCATTTCCTAATTACGCGCACTGCAGAAACTGGGAACTTACTGCACCATGGACAGGGAGTCAAATCAAAGTACCAGTCAAGTTTATTGTGGGCGATCTGGATCTTACTTATAACACTCCAGGAACCAAGGATTACATACACAAGGGAGGGTTCAAGAGAGTTGTTCCATTCTTGCAGGAAGTGGTTATAATGAAAGGAGTAGGCCACTTCCTACATGAGGAGAAGCCGTACGACATCAATAAGCACATTTATAACTTTTTTCGTAAATTCTAATTAGCATCTTTGAGCTCCTTGCTCTCTTCTGGTGAGGAGACCAAGAGTACGGACTATCTGATTTGCTTGTAAATTCTTATTCTCTGTCAGTGTATGTAAGTCGATTTGTTGTAAGCTCTATATATGTAGCATTTAAGATCTTCAGCTGTTAACTAGTGTTCCAACTTAAAGCTTGCCTTTACAGCTTTGTAAGATCACGGAGTTTCGGATTTGGACCCTGAAGAATCCGAGCTCTAAAGAATCTAATAAGCATAGGTCTAATATGATGAATAAAATCTTTCTCTTTGGAAAGCCAGGTAAGCCAGCCAAATAAATCAGTCTCTTCAGAAATTTATTCTTTAAAATTTTTGTTGTTTCTTTCCTTCCAAATAGACCACACCACAGGTAACAAGATTTTCCAAAATTTCTTGTTTATCACACTCTAGTCACTGTATATAAAACTTAGAGATTGAATCTGGACACACTCAATGTGATCCTTCACCATTTAACAATAGACATCCTACAAATCAAGAGAATCGACATCTCCAAAATAGATGGGCCGTATCTTCATCATATTGATTACATAGTGAGTATACAATATCTGTGGAATTCCTTATGTTATTCTAGATGGTACGCACCGGGTAATTCTATTGTACCACGTCATATATGGTCGCGAAGACACAGAAAATAAAATAATAAAATCAATCATTTGCCATGCAGGTGCTTACTGGAAGACAGAAATAAATTTTCAGGAAGGCTAGTCTTTTTATCCTTTCCGTCCAAATCTGAAAAACAGATTTGATTTTTAGACATTTGAATTGAATTCTTTCCAATATAAACTTGCAATTTCATGTAAATTGAGAAGAACATAGTCTGTCTTCCCCAACTAAACCGTAAAATATCAGGTCATACTATTTTATGTAAATTTAGAAGAACAAAGTTTGTCTCCCCTATATTTTTCCTAAAATCTCATGTCCTTCTATCAATTTTCAAATATATATCCATAAGCAACTTGTAATATCTCCAGTTGTTTAACTGCTTTGCTAGTTTAACATATTTGATTATCTTGTTTTATTTTTTCAGGTTTATAATATACCAAGTGAATCATGAAGAATATGATTTTGGAGTGTGAAGGATTTTGCCAAGATTTTAAGTGAGGAGCACCGTTTACTAATGCTGGATATTGCCATGGTTGATTTACTTCATTCTATGCCATGGTTGATTTTGCCTAGATTTAGTGTGAGGAGCACCATTTAATATTATTGATTTTCTTCATTTGGGGCAGTCACTTGGTTGCAAAATTTGTTGTTACTAAGGTGAACATGTATGATTCAGATCATGAAATATGTAAATAGGTTTAACATTAGTGTTTGAATAACGAAACTTGCGGCACATCGGGTGTATATCCCATTTATTGTGACGTTGATGTTATCTACACTATACATTACATTTGGTATGTACTACATGTAATGTCACACCAAGGTTAAACGTGATTCACAATACATGCAGCACATTTGGTGTTGTGAGGACCCGGTCCCGGTAAATGGGAACCTCACCGCCGCGTAGCCTCGATTGACCCAACACGTGAATCAATCGAAGTCACGCAAGGCTTAATTTAATCTTACAAATCACAAACCCAAAATTACGTATCAATTTGAATTTTTATAAAATAAATTGGAGCATAGCACGTTTCAATTTAAACTCGGCTTAAACATTCAATGGAGTCATATAAAAATCAACGGAAGTCTTTAATCTGCGAAACCATAACTCACAAGCCCAAATGGACTAACACATGCCCATGGCACTCAAACCAACTCATAAATCAGTCATGTGAATCATACATGCATAATCATGAACATAACCGAAAATAAATCCACAACGAGTGCAATTCAGAGAATGAAATCCAACACAAGCATGTATGCTCATAATACAATAATTACAAAGCATGCCGAGTCTCCAAAACGTGTGAATGCATAGTCCAGCCCTATAGAAAGACACCGGGACTAAACCTCTGCGACAAAGTCTAGACGATCACGTACTAGCCCTGAAAAGGGGAAAAGAGGGGGGGTGAGATAATAAAATCTCAGTAGAAGTTACAGTGTCATACACGTAGCCGTGGGAATAGAGGCATAACCAAATCAATTTATTAAACATACGTGATCAGAAAATTCATTTAATCATCCATGCTCGCTATAATGCATATAACCACAATAAATTCCAGAAATGCATAAATGACCATACAGAAAAAATCTTATGCATTTTAAAATCCACATTCATCAAAATCAGTCGGGCTAATACGTCCAAAACTAACGGGGCAGACATTGGTTGCTTTCGGACTACCCCCGCTAAAAGGTAGCGCAAAGCCCATTGATGGTTTTAATTCCATTTCGTCAAAACATAATAATATTCAGAAATACCCCTTACCATCAATGTTATCTGTAATTAAATGGAGCAAATCATCTATCACATTCAATTACTCAGCATGCATGCATAGAACATTTCATCGGTACCAGTAAATGACCCTTCGGGTCCAACGTGTCCTGCTAGTCGTCACTCAGCTAGGCACACAATCAATTTCCTCCGTAACCCTCCAAAACAGTAAGTAACCATTCCCCTTTACCTGAGACTCCTTCCAATTACTTACCCTGATTGATCAATTAGCTGCGTCCGTCAATTCCACAATTTTCCTAGAAAATACGTATATAGTTCGTATGTAGGAAAATTACAATCGTATACTAAATCAATCAGTCCCAACAAGGGACGTTCTTACATGTAAACACACTTGAAAAGCATAAATTTCAAATCACAGATGCATCATACGAAAATTACACGACATTGGGCATCAATCGAAACTAATTTGGAGTGTTTCCAGCTTACGGCAAAATACCAAATATTTTTCCAGAAATATACGAGACTGATCAAAAACTGAATTTTTTTCCAGAATATTTTTCCAGAACCTTTCCTTTGTGTTTGACACTCCCCTAATACCAAATTCTCCTCAGAAAGAATCCTCAACCAACACACAATTGAATGGATTACATATCCAATTTAAAGACTGAACAAAACTGAGTTTTTCCAGAATATTTTTCCAGAATATTTTTCCAGAATATTTTTCCAGAATATTTTTCCAGAATATTTTTCCAGAACCTTTCCTTTGTGTTTGACACTCCCCTAATACCAAATTCTCCTCACAAAGAATCCTCAACCAACACACAATTGAATGGATTACATATCCAATTTAAAGACTGAACAAAACTGAGTTTTTCCAGAATATTTTTCCAGAAAATCCTCTTGTGTTTGACACAAACAAAACACCATATTCCACTCAGAATAAAGCCTCAACCAACATAAGAAGGAATGGATTACATATCAAATTCAAAGTCTGTACAAAACACTCTCACTTGGGATGAAAATCCAGCAACAAACACATCACCAATTGCCCAACATCCAATGCATTGACAAGCATACGTGCATAGCATTTTAAGGTAACGTTTCATGCATAAATCATGGCACACAAGCGTATGATTCTAGCATGATTTCAGAACGTACTTTCCAGTCAAGCCTCTATTCAAAACAAATCATGTAAGTCACATTTTAGCTTATCGAAATCAAACATTTCGTATACACGTATGAAACGTAAACTCCCACCTCTTGACGCGTAGACTCTCAGGCGATACCTTTGCCTTTGTCGAGAGTCAAACCACCACCTATCAGACATTAAATCACAGACATAAACTAAGGGAAAAACAGGGAACAAAAATTAACAAAATACAACCTAAGGACCCTTAGCACACACTCACCTAGAAGGCACACTAACAACACTCTAAAACAACCTTAGGCATCATCAATGCCTCTTAATCTCAATCCCAAAACAAACCAGAATTCTAACCTCTAAAACAAAACCTTCTGAAAACAGAGGTGTACCACCCCATCATTGCTACAAGAAACTCACATTCCAAGCCACCCAAACTCAACAACAATCCTCAAGCACAATAATCAGTCAACAACAACCAATTCATCAAATCCCTAAAAGGATCACACACATACCAATTTCCAGAATCTCAAACCAAACTTTACAAAGCATTAAACCAGAACAGAACATCAGGTTAGGCTAAGAACAACACCAGAAACATCAAACAGCCAAGAATTTAACTTGAAAGACTAGAAATCACAACTTACCTCCAAAAGCACCAAACTCGACCTTAAGTAAAACCTGCACAGAAAACACCCTTCTAGGACTCCTAACAAGTGGAGAACCAAGGGAAAAGAAGGGGAAGTGATAGGGTAACAATAACCTATCAAATTCTGGTGAAACTTTTGGTGAAGGAAAGAAGATTTGTGTAGGTTTGTAGAGAGAAAGGAGAGGAAAATCGGGAATGAGCAACAAAAGAGAGAAAGGGGAAGGAGGAAATGAGGTTCCAGACTTAAACTTGGGTATTTATAGGCTAAGGTTTGGGCTGAAAAATTAAACCAAAGGATTGGGCTAAGTTGCAGGCCCAAACCTGCAAAGAAATAGCCCAACAATCAAACGGAAACTCGATAAAATACGTGTGAAGCTCGGAAATATTTTTAAAACGTCAAATGGCTTAATTGGGCTTGTGTTTGATTAAATGGGCTCACAATTAGCTAGTTGGGCTCGATGAATAGTAATGGGCTCAAAGAAATCAGAATCGGCCCAAAAGGCCCACGGTCACTCAACACGGACCAGAAATCAGCTCGACGGTTTTCCACCGACTCTACCCTAAACCAACGCACTAAACCACTCACACGACATATCTAAACACACTATGGGCTTTAATACATCCTCGATCGACACTCAGGTCCCACCAACACGCTGACTCGGCACTTGAAAAGGGCGGGGTCTCACAGGTGTGTACAAGATATAATATGACGCTAATATTAAACATGATATACATTACTTGTAACATATTTGGTGTGTACCGTATGTAACATTACACCAAAGTTAAACGTGATACACATTACATGCAGCACAGTTGGTGTATACAGCATGTAATGTGACGCCAAAGTCAAACACAATACACATGACTTGCAGCATATTTGATATATACCACATGTAATGTGATGCCAACTTTCTCATGTGCACATAGCACATGGAACAAAAAGCATGTGTTATCAAATTAATATTTTTGTCCATGTCTATTTCGAATCTCACAAATAACTGAAACCAAGAAAAATTTCATAACTTCTTCCAACAAACTCCATAACTTCTAACACATATACACATAACTAACTCATTTATAACATATATATCTTCATAAATACAATACAATAATAAAATTCATCCAACTAATCATTGAAGGCATTAAATATACAATAAATTTATATAACCTCAAACATACGTGAAACTGTATTTCAGACCTCAGAGATGGAAATATTTATTATCTATTTAGTTTTCTGTTTTAATAAGTCCTAGTCATAAGGAAAAATATCTGTTTTGAATTCTTCTATTTTAGTTATAACAGTAACTAGACGTGAGCTACTTTCATGTATTTTGTTACTTTACAAAAGGCTATTTAAAGCCTGAATAAGATACAGCAAGACGTGCATTGTTTCACTTATTTACTCTACAAATTAGTAGCGGAGCCCCCACTGGGAATAACCTAGAGAAATATAAACACGGTAAGACGAGTAAAGAGAAGAATTCTTCAAAGATTCCACACTTTGATGGTCTTTATTATGACCATTGGAGTGAATTAATGGAGAATTTACTTCAAGCCAAAGGATTGTGGAGATTGGTTGAATATGGAGTTGAGGAGCCTCAGCCAGGAACAATGCTCACGAATGTAGAACAAGAGCAATTAGAGAATGAAAGGATGAAAGATCATAGAGTGAAACACTACCTCTTCAGAGCCATTGAGCGAGCAGTTTTCGAACAAATTTTGGATAGGCGCACATCCAAAATTATTTGGGATTCATTGAAAAGCAAATTTGGAGGGAATGATCGAGTGAAAAAATCCATTCTAAACTCAATAAGAAGAGATTTTGAAATAGTAGAGATGGCAGAAGGTGAGACAATCACAGAGTATTTTTCCAGGGTCATAGTAGCAGCAAACAAGATGAAAAGCAATGGAGAAGATATGCGTGATTTTAAAGTAGTTCAGAAAATTCTCCGAACATTAACAGAGAGGTTTACCTATGTGGTAGTATCAATCGAGGAGTCCAAAATACTGAATCACTCTCAGTTGATGAACTACAAAGCTCTCTTGTTATTCATGAGCAAAAATTCAAGAGAGTGATTAGTCATGAATATGATCAAGCTCTTAAGGTGGAAGATCGAGTAGAAGGTAGAGGAAGTAGAGGTCATGGAAGCGCACCACCAAGAGGGAGAGGACGTGGAAGAGGTCGCCAAACCTTTAACAGAGCAATAGTGGAGTGCTTCAAGTGTCATAGTATGGGACATTTTCAGTACGAGTGTCCAAAATGGTATAAGGAAGTCAATTATGTTCAATTGGATGCAGATGAAGAGCTCCTATTAATGGAACATAATGAAAAATATGATACAAAGAGGAATAATGCTTGGTTTATTGCTCAAGCTATTCAAATCATATGTGTGGAGATAGAGGTATGTTCTCCAACTTCATAGATGAAATTAAACATTTAGTGAAGTGTGGTAATAACACTAAAATGACAGTAGTCGGAAAGGGTCATGTGAAGCTGGTATTTAATAACATTATCCTTGTTATTAGGGATGTTTATTATGTTTCTGAAATTCGAAACAACTTGTTAAGTGTGGGACAACTATAAGAGAAGGTCTTGCTATTCTCATAAAAAATGGGACATGCAGCATATATCATCCTGACAAAGGACTAATTGCACACACAAAGATGAGTGAAAATCGAATGTTTCTACTCCTGAATGAGAGCTCTTCAATCACTAAGCCATAATCAGAAGAGTGCTTATTCACAGGGTCCTTAGACCTCACATATCTTTGGCACCAACGATACGGACATTTAAGTTACAAAGGGCTGAGAACTTTGCAATCTAAGAAGATGGTATATAGGCTGCCACAATTAGAAGATTCAAAGACTATATGCACTGATTATTTCACCGGCAAGCAACATCGACATGCAATTCCTAAAAAGAGTAAATGGAGAGCAAGCAAGGTGTTGGAGCTTATTCATGCAGATATTTTTGGACCTATTGATCCTTTCTAACAGTGGAAAAAGGTATGTTTTGTGCTTCATTGATGATTATAGTCGCAAAGCATGGGGGTATTTGTTGGTACAGAAATCAAAAGCCTTGGAATATTTTAAGAACTTCAAGAAGATGGTGGAAAAAGATGTAGAAGAGTGCATCAAATGTTTAAGGACAGATAGAGGTGGTGAGTTCCATTCATTCAATTTCAGGGCTTTCTGTGAAGAACAAGGGATCAAGCGACAACTTACTACAGCCTACACACCCCTTCAAAATGGTGTTGCAGAGAGAAAGAACAGAACCATGATGAACATGGTGCGTAGCATGCTAATAGCCAAGAAAATGCCTAAATCTTTTTGGACTGAAGCTGTAAACTGGACATTCTACTTACTGAATCGGTGTCCTACTGTTGTGGTAAAAAATATTACTCCTCAAGAAGCATAGAGTGGAGTGAAACCATCAGTTGATCACTTTCGAGTATGGGGCTGTGTGGCATATGTGCACATTCCAGAAGCAAAACGAGATAAATTAGATGATAAAAGCTTTCCTTGTATTCTTCTGGGTGTTAGTGAAGAGTCAAAAGGATATAGATTATTTGATCCTAAAACTAAAAGAATTGTAGTTAATAAGGATGTTATGTTTCAGGAAGAAAGGAGCTGGGAATGGGAACAAAACTTTCAGAAACAAATTGAGACAGAACTAATATGGGGAGATGATGACCTTAGTGATGAAGAGAGTGAGGAAGAAAACAGAGGTGAAGAACATGATGGATCTATCGGTGATATGGAATTCAATAGTAGTAACAAAAATGATCAAGGAAGTTTGCAAGATGTGATAGCTCAAAACAAAGAAAGAAGACAACCATTATGGATGCAAGATTATATTAGTGGAGCAGGGCTAAGTGACAATGAAAAAGCAGTTTATATGACACAAGATAGTGTAGTTGAAGACCCCATTATGTTTGAAGATGCTATGAAACAAGAAAAGTGGAGAAAGGCTATGGATAGTGAAATAAAATCTATCGAGAAGAATCAGACTTGGAAGCTTGTGGACCTACCAATTGGATTAGAAGTCATTGGTCTTAAGTGGATCTTTAAGACGAAACTAAACGAGATGGTGAAGTTGACAAGTATAAAGCCCGACGGGTGGAAAAGGGGTACTCTCAACAGAAAGGGATTGATTTCATTGAAGTATTTGCTCCAGTAGCTCGAATGGACACTGTAAAGATGATTGTGGCACTTGCAGCTTGCAGAGGGTGGAACATTCTTCAATTAGATGTCAAATCTACATTTCTCCATGGTGAACTCAATGAGGAAGTGTACATTATGCAACCAAACGGGTATATAAAGAAGGGTAGTGAGCACAAAGTATCCAAGTTGTATAAATCCCTTTACGGCTTGAAAAAGGCTCCAAGAGCTTGGTTTAGTCAGATTGAATCTCACTTCATTGAAGAAGGTTTCAAGAAATATTCAAATGAACAAACTTTGTTCATGAAGAAAAACAGTGACGGTAAATTGTTGATTGTTAGTATTTATGTGGATGGCTTAATTTATACTAGTAAAAATGAAAGCATGATGATTGACTTTAAGAATTCTATGATGAAAACCTTTAATATGACTGACCTAAGGAAGATGAGATTCTTTCTTGGAATTGAAGTGATGCAGAAATCAGATGGGATCTTCTTATATCAAAGGAAATATGCTAATAATGTGTTGAAGCGGTTTGGAATGTCAGAAAGCAATCCTGTAAGTAGTCCAATTGTCTCTGGTTTCAAAATAAGTAGGGATATTAATGGAATTGTTGTGGATGACACCTATTACAAGCAAATTATTGGAAGCTTAATATATCTTACAGCTACACGTCTAGATATCATGTTTAGTGTGAGCTTAATCAGCAGGTACATTTCAAAACCCACTGAATTGCAATTGCAAGCTGCTAAGAGAATTATGCGTTATTTGAAGGGAACTACTGGTTATGGTATTTTTTACAAGAAGGGAGGGGATGAAGATTTGCTTGCTTTCACAGACTCAGATTATGCTGGTGATGAAGAAGATTCCAAAAGCACATCAGGTTATGTTTTCTTGTTGAGTTCAGGTATTGTGTCTTGGATATCCAAAAAACAGTCTATCGTTACACTTTCAACCACCGAAACAAAGTTTGTGGCGGCATTTGCTTGTGCATGTCAGGCTGTATGGATGAGAAGGGTATTGAAAAATATAGGTCATGTGAAAGATGGAAGTATTACTATTATGTGTAACAATACCTCTACAATTAAACTGTCGAAGAACCCAGTAATGCATGGAAGAAGTAAACACGTCAGAGTACGTTTCCACTTCTTGAGAGACCTTGTCAAAGATGGAGAAATTGAATTAGTTTATTGTGGAACTAAAGAACAAGTAGCAGATGTAATGACTAAAGCACTAAAGTTTGAAGCTTTTCAGAGACTCAGAGAAAAGATGGGAATGTGCAATTTCACTGATATAAACTAGCATTCTGTATCTAGTTTAAGGGAGGGATTGAAAAGATTTATTATCTATTTAGTTTTCTGTTTTATTAAGTCCTAGAATTGTTTTAGTAACAGTAACTAGACTGAGCTACTTTTATGTATTTTGTTACTTTACAAAAGGCTATTTAAAGCCTGAATAAGATATAGTAAGACGTGTATTGTTTCACTATTTCGAATTCAACAAAAATATATATGTTTTGTTATTAACAAGCTCAGTTTTTTTTTTCTTTTTCATCCCGTAGAACACACCTACATTCGGGGAAAGAGCACAAGAACACAATCAGAGCAAGAGAATGTGTTGTCTATGTCTGAAAAGCAAATCTGTTTTTCAGATTTGAGCGGAAAGAGTAAAAATATAATTTACCTTTCTCAAAAATTTGTTTAAGCTTTCCAGTTAATACCTGCATGGTTGCTTATTGATTTTATTATTTTATTCTCTGTGTTTACAGAACCATATATGATGTTCCCGGACTACAATAGAATTACCCGTGCATACTGATTGAATATGGATAGCTTTATGGTGCTCCTGGAGCACCACATCCTATTTGCTCCCCCTCTAATACATAATAAAATATTATATCCAGTTACCACCATGCGTGGCTACTGACTGGACATGCACATAAAATTTTTTAGTATCCCTATCAGTCTTTTACATTCCCGCCCACTAACTTAAAATTTTAAATTTCAAATTTGAAACTTTCTTGATGAAAGGCATTAACTTTTTTGTGTCTGCTAAAAATTTTATCTTCCCTCCCTCCCTCCTTCTCATCTTCCCCACCCAGCGACACTGAAAAAATCTGAACTGTTCATACTTTTTTTTGTAAAGAGAATTAACCTTCAAGGCCTCAGATGTATAGATATTTTTCCAATTTACAAGTTTCTACATCTTCTCCATCAATAGTTTTGTTTAGAACTAGCTATAACAACCTTAACACCCATGAATGATAGGGCACTGGAGGATTTCTATGCATCTAAGTGAGGAGCAAGATGCTGCATACAGAGAAGCTCTTGAAGCTGATCAAGTATGCTAGATTTTTTTTTGTGCTTATAAAAGAAAAAATTTCTGGATTTTTTCTTCTTTGAGTTTTGCTTTTTATTTGTTTTTTTTTGCATTCCCCCTTAACCAAACCACACTCAATTCCATAAAAGATACGAACCTCACTTTTGGTGTTGCATTCAAGAACCGCAACAAAGATAAGGGTGCGTACTACGGTCCCATAAATGTCACATTTGATTGTCCAAACAAGACTATAGGAAAGTACAACATACCAAAGTTCGACCAAAAGAAGGAAAAGAAGACCATAAAGAATGGCGTTGTGGAGACCTCTGCGCTCAACCGTCGAGAGGTTTTTCATTGTACTAATATATATTTAATGAATTTAGTTAGTAAGGTGAGTTTATTGCTAAGATGTAAAATGTCTGAATGACATGAATATGAAGATATTTAATGATATTGTACTAATATTTGAAGAAACCTAAATTTAATGGATATTAGTTGGTAAGGTTTGTCGGTAAAGTGTAGGATGTCCACATTACATGAGTTTGAAAATATTTAATGACATTGTACTAATATTGATTCTACTGAGTGAAGCAAGAAGGGTCTCATGTGTTGGACTAATGGAATTGGATAAAGAGATGATGCATTAGAAACATGACATGCAATATGCCACGGATCTCATGCATTATATATTATTGAGAAATAGAAAACTGTACATGACATATATGACATACAATATGTTACGGATCTCATGTATAAAATGTATGGAATTGAGAAATGGAAAACTGTACATGACATACAATATATAGTGGATCTCATTTGTTGGATATAAATCTGAAATGGAAAACAGTACATGAGACACATAACATACAGTATGTCATAACATACAGACGATGCATTAGAAACATGACATGCATCATGCTAGCAAGAACATAGCGAGGCAAATGAAATTACCAAACACATAAATATAAAAGGGATATCTATATATCTGAGGTCTTGAGGGTTGATTCTCTTTTAAAGCTACCCGTTGGCCATCATTTTTTTATACAGAATGGCCATCGTTTTCTATACAGAATGGCCATCTCTATAATATACATCTTTTGTTGAACAATTATTGATCTGTCAACTTTGTGCATACAGATTGGCAGTCAAGTTTTCAGAGTTAGTGGACTTTAGTCGATAAAAAATATCAACACACGTGATTCACGCGATTATTATAATCTGTTTATTCTCAACGTTCTGAGGACACTATTGTTTTTCCCCTTAAAATGGATATGTAGCATCAAGTTGTAAATGGTAAGGAAGGAACCAGTATCCACAGATTACCGTGCTCTCAAATCCCAAAAGTACAGAACCAGATCATCACCGTCATGGAAGGCATAGAGCACAGAATTGTACATGTCAATGGCATAAACATGCACGTGGCTGAAAAGGGTCCGATGGACGGACCAGTTATTCTCTTCATCCACGGATTCCCCGGATTATGGTATACCTGGCGACATCAGATCGTTGCCCTGGCTTCACTCGGTTACCGGGCCATCGCTCCGGACATGAGAGGGTTCGGCGACACCGACGCTCCTGAGGATGTAAGAAGCTACACAATCATGCACGTGGTGGGAGATCTTTTGGCGCTTATGGACGTTGTGGCTCCAAACAAAGACAAGGTGTTTGTAGTGGGTCATGGTTTTGGGGCTTCGATAGCTTGGGACTTGTGTCTGTTTAGACCTGATCGAGTCAAAGCATTGGTTAACTTGAGTGTCGTGTTCAGACCAAGGAATCCCAAGAAGAAAGTCATCGAGTCTATGCGATCTATCTACGGTGATGATCACTACATAGTCAGATTTCAGGTTTCTGTTTCCTATTTTTCATCTTTTTCTTGATTTTATTATAAAATATTTTTTTTTAAACAAACGATTTTATTAAAAAAACTGTATCTCAACATACATATATTCCCAAGACAATTCTCTGAGATAGTCCAGAGAATATCAAAACTCCATTATCAAGTATTGTAGGGATTACGACGGATCTATTGCTTCTTTGCTTCAGAAGCTGGGTTAACATAATCTTGTCTATACTGGAAATTGGTGTTCTGAATTAACCATCTTTGATAACGTAAGTATTTTAGTTGGATTGAAAGCTGTATAATTCTTGTCGACTTTAGAGTATGTAATTAATTTGTAGGAACCTAAAGTGGTAGAAATGGAGTTCGCGAAGATGGGTACTGCAAGAGTTGTCAAGGAACTGATAACACACCGTACTCCTACCCCTATTTTCTTGCCTAAAGGTAAAGAGTTAAATTCTCTAGAGGTTCCCATTGCCTTGCCCTCTTGGTTGTCCGAGGAAGATATTCAGTACTACTCCAGTAAATTTGAGAAGAAGGGCTTCACCGGGGGGTTGAACTATTACCGGAATATGGACCGGTGAGTTATCATTTTAAATCCTCTATGCTGCATGATATTCTTATAATCCATTTCTTCCATGTTGAAGAAACTGGGAGCTGACTGCACCGTGGACAGTAAGTCAAATCAAAGTACCTGCTAAACTTATTGTCGGGGATCAGGATCTCACTTACAACTCTTTTGGAGCCAAGGAGTACATACACAAGGGTGGGTTGAAGAGAAACGTGCCATTGTTGGAGGAAGTGGTTATAATGGAAGGAGTGGCCCATTACATAAATCAAGAGAAGCCAGATGAGATCAATCAGCATATTTATGACTTCTTTCAGAAGTTCTGATCTGCCTTTGTAGCTGCACAAATGCTGTTTTGTCGGAGTGTGTGGTTGTCAGAGTTTAACATCATTCTAAGATGCTTCTAGTTACTGCAATGCCATGTTCCCTGTAGACCCTGTTGGAGATTCTATGCTGGCACAGTGCTTTGTAACTTTGTGTGTTTGAATCAAATAAAATCTTGGGCTGTTAATCTTCCAGAATTTAAGTTTTATTAAACTTTGATATATTTTAATAAATTATTAAAATCTTATAAAAAAACTAACCTTATCAAAATACCTAATAAAAAATAGAAGAGTTTTCCAACAATCGTTTATTTACAGAGATACGAATAATAGATTGAATTAATAAAAAAATAAATAAAAATAAAATAAAATCAGAAATGATTACAAGATTTTTCTTATCATTTTCGGTCATCACACATCTATTTCTTTAGGAGCAAAGTAGTCATTTGGACCTGTAAGACTTCAAAATTCGGGGTCTCACAGTTTGCAAGATGAATAAACTTGCTAGTTAGTTTGTGTGTTAACCTTTATCCTTATACAACGAATTTTTGGACAACACAGATAGAAGAGGAACTTAAAATAAAACTTTAATCAAGGATATAATAACCAAACCTTTCAAGAATGGCTGCAAGATAAGATACTAAGGCGAGAGTCTTCAATATATATACGATCAAACTGAGAAATTTTTCCCTAGATGCCAATAGACATTTGGAGGGAAACCTATTAAGACAGAATTGTATTTATAATGGAGACCGTCAAGACCAGTTGTAGATACATTAGGAGGATTACCACTTGTCCTGCCAGAAAAGAACTTGTTTGTCATTTCCAATTTTTCAAGTAGTATGTGGTCAAAAAATGTGAGTAATGTTAGGATCACTAACACAACAAGTAATAATATTTGGTACACAGCGGACCAGCAGGGGATGGAATGGAGGTTGTCAACAATCGAGTGATGGGCCGTCCTCAGTCCGTTCCACTTGGGTTATCAGCCCAGACCAGGCATGTGAGATCTCACTCAGAAGCCCAGCTGCCTCATGAGGGCCTTTCCAGTCTTTCTAGTCCCAATAGGGGGGGAACTAGCAACTGCTCGGCTCCAGATTTCCTATTGGTCCGAGAGGGATCTACTGAAGGGAGCCAGCTCCAACCGTTTCGGAAAGCACAGTATGATAGGATAGGCATGGAATCGTACGCGGAGGTTCCCGTGTCTACCTCGTTACCTGCGGAGACAGCTTTTGTTAGGATGAGGAAGGCTGGACACAAGGCTGCGCGGTGTGGCTTTAAAGGATGGGCCGCTCATAGTAGGATGGGGAAGCAGAAGAAACTCAGGCGCCTCAAGCCCACAGGCAGCCTCTCGTCAGGACGAGCGAGTCACATGGAGAGGGATGGTACTTCGCAGCTGGCAGAAGAACCATCCTTCTTGAATATCAGATGCGAGCAAACTGAAGGATTCTCGGGGCATTCTAGTCTCAAAGGCGCATGCTCGAATCAGTGTTCCATCGAGGAGGAGGCTCAGTGGGCGTTCAATGTGGCTGATCACTTGGGACTTAGACACAAGCAAACTAAAGCAGCCATACGGCAGAAATTGAAGGGGTGTATCGTGGAGGATCGATTAGCGTGGCAGACGCACTGTGCTCCATAGAACTGTCCAGGTATCTGTTTTGTGGTGGGTAATTATTTGTGATGTTTAACTTAGCTATATGGAATGTTAGAGGCTGTCGTGGTAAGTTGAAAGAGCATCAAATCCGAATGTTAATAGATAAACAACAACTGAGTTTGCTGATATTGTGTGAGACAAAGTGGGAACAATTCCCAGTTAGTTTGGTACGTAGATTGTGGGCCGGTTCGGCCATACAGTGAACCGCCATAGATGCTTGCGGTACGTCTGGCGGTATAGCCTGTTTGTGGGATAGGGCAAAAGTGCTGCATTTGGGAACAAAAAAGTATGAGCGTTGGTTGCTACTGGATTTGCAAGTTCGGGAGTCTGGTTTTCGATTCAGGTGTGTAGGTTTATATGCACAGAATCTAGAGTCGGAGCGCAAGGGGTTATGGGAGGAATTGCAGCAACGAAAGTCAATGGATTCGGCCCCATGGGTGATCATGGGAGATTTCAATGAATCTCTCACGGCGGAGGAGAGGTTAGGTCACTCTTTCAATGGGCGTGCAGCTCGTCGTCTTCAGAATTTTATAAGTCGGAACGGCTTGGTAGACATGCCCCTCATCGGCAAGGCATTTACGTGGTTCACTTCATCTCGCGCTTCCAGAATTGATCGGGTTTTGGTTTCCTCTGCGTGGTGCCTACATTTCAATCGCCATCGCTTGTATGCAGGTGATAAGAGATTTTCAGATCATGTCCCTTTAATATTGAAAACGGATTCATTTTTTTGAACCATTTCGTTCCTGGGATGTGTGGTGGGAAGAAAAACGCTTCTTGACAAAGGTGGAAGAGTTTTGGAAAGTGATAGTATGATAAAATGCGGTTTTACATTACGTAATAACCGGCTGGTTAGCACTTTCTATTTCCTAATATATACGTTTATGGAGTTATTACTGATATCTTACAAGATTTCTCTGAAAGCAGGAATTCACAGGATATTTTGAAGATTTAAAGGCAGATTTCCTGAAAGAGAATCAGGAGCCACGATTTGACAGCTGCTGGCCTGGAAGATCGGAGATCTGACCGTGATCATGGACCGAGAATCTGCCTGGTATCTCGGGTGATCCTAACTGATATGGCAGTAATCTGTTTCTGATCCTGCGAGATCTTGGTAGATAGTATATAGAGGCCCTGGACGCCTGTGGCCAGGGGAGGAAATTTTTGAGATTTCTCTTTGTTTTAGACATTATTCTAGATTTTACTCCAGAACTCAATGGAGGGCTAGAATTCCTTTTTCCTTGATTTAGTTCATTAACCAGACCGGACCCTTGTGAGGCCTCATTCAAATTGATATTCAATGTCTTCTGTTATTTCTCGTCATTCTTTGTGCATAATGATGTTATGGTGCATGATCAACTCCACAACATATTAGAAGCCAAACACTGATTACTGTGGGTGGTGAGTGAAATACTAAGGGCGAGAGAGTACACTCAGATTTGCTACGTAGCAAATCTGAGGTTTTCTGGGAAGTTAAACCCGAAAGGGCGGAGGACGTTCCACCCCCCTGGAGTGCTCAGTCGTACTGAGCAATCTACTAACTAGAATCCAACATAAAAGATATGAATGCATCTTCAGAAGGCCTGTGATCATGGGCGGTCTAGGTATGGATTGAATCGAGGAATATCAAAAGCATCTGAGTCAGAACTTTATTTCCCATTTTCCATTCGTTACATTTATTTACTCAATCTCTACTTATCACTCTCAACCCATAACCCTTCGATCCCTTCGACCGTGGGTACACCGTGACCACGGCCGATTCTACATTAAGACTTCCAACTTTAGCCATCTCCCTGAGGATTCGACCTTCCTTGCTGCTAGCTACTTGTCCATAAAAAGGAAGATTATTTTGGTGAACACACGACACTCTTCAAATTGGCGCCGTTGCCGGGGAGACGGCAGATAAAAGTTCGGAATTCTTACAGTATATGACCCGTTCAAGCCGAACAGGACCTTTGTTGCCTCTAGACCCAGAAATTGAGTCGACCTGTCGGCTGAATAACTCCAGACGAAGACGAGACCCGTCTACATCTGCTGCAGCGTCAAGTTCTAATCAAGCAAGTGACCGTGACCAAGCCGATATCACGGTCAGCTCATCACCAAGCAATCCAACTTTTTCAATCCATATACCGGCCTCACCAATGGCGGACGACCCAAACAGAGCAAGGAACCATGGGGATCCACCAGCACCGATAGGAGATCCTCCACCAGAGGATGCTCCTCCAGTGAATAATGAGGTCGAAAGAAGAAGACCTTACAAGGTACTAGATGCCTTTCTCGCTGACGAAGAAGAGGATGAAGCCCAACTCATTCCAATGGAAGAAATGGGGGGAACCGGTAGATTTCGAAGACCAATGTGCATCATTCACGAGAATGATCGAGATGTTAATTATGAAATGAAGCCCGGGCTCCTTCAAACTTTGCCTTTCTTCCATGGACGAGCCCGTGAAGACCCAAACGAACACCTGAGGAAATTTGAGATGGCATGTACGAGTTTTAAACCAAAAGGTTTGGTAATGGATCAGGTATTGCTTCGTTCGTTCCCTTTCTCATTAAAGGGAGAGGCAGAGGACTGGCTTAGTGAGATGCCCCCTGGATGCATCAGGACGTGGGACGAAATGGTAGACGCGTTCTTATACGAATATTTCCCACCTTCTGTCGAAGATGACCTCAGACGGCAAATAGCTGTGGTACGACAGGATGACGCCGAAACCTTGTACGACTACTGGAGACGATTTAAGAAACTCTGCTCATCATGCCCACGACATGGCTATACTAATTTCCAGTTGCTTCAGGCTTTCTATCATGGCATGGATGATGAAACTAGGAGTGTTGTAGATCATTCTGCCAATGGATATCTTCTTTCCCTTGACTCCCGGAGAGCTAAAGATCTCATTCTCAACATGATAAAGGGAGCCAAGCACCGTGTAAGGCGAGGGAGACAAGCTCCGAAACCAACCACAGGGACAGCTGCGGCAGCCTCCATGGTTATCGCAGAAGCAGACCTCCAGCAAATGATCGACAAAACCGTGGGCAATGCATTCCAGAAATATGTTTCCCAACTTCAAGCAAAGCCATGTGAGTTCTGCGGAAACCGTGACCACAGCACAGACCAGTGCCCCAAAGTCCTCAACAATGAAATCCAAGATGCAAACGCATACAATCAGTATGTCCCTCCATACCGTAGGAACCCAGAGTTTACTGGCAAACCAGGTGGGTTTTATGAACCAAGAAAAGCTTATCCAAATCCGCCCTATGATGATGGAGCACAAGAGCGACAAACCAACCACCGAGGATCTGACACGAGACCGTATCCAGAGCACAGATCAGGAGCCACTTACGAGAGGGGGTCTTCCAGCCGCAACCCTCAGGAGGAGTTAGACAAAATATGGGATGCCCTGAAGCAAGTGACACTGAACCAGCAATTACTCATACAACAACAGCTGGCCAACCAAAATGCTCAAAATGCGAGGGAAGGTAAGTTACCTGCACAACCTGAAACTAACCCCAAGCATAATGTTAGTGCTATCATTCTCAGGTCTGGAAAAGAACTTCAGGAGCCACCACAGGTGCAGGTCAGACAAACCAAGGTCACGGAGGAGCCACAACCTACTCAAGAAGGAGCTGGCACTTCGGAGATACCCTCGTCTCAGCCAAAAACAATACCGCAAAACGACGAAGCAGAAGTTGAAAAAGAAATTGAAGTGCGGCCCAAGCCCGTGATCACGATACCTCCACCATTCCCTGCCAGATTGGCGAAGAATAAAAAGAATCAAGAGGAGCAGGCCATTCTAGATATCTTCCGGAAAGTGGAGGTCAATATACCGCTTCTGGAGACAATAAAGCAAATTCCAAAATTTGCTAAATTCTTGAAGGAGTTATGCACCAACAAAAGACGATTGTCTGATCATGCCAAGGTCACGATGGGAGAGGTTGTGTCTGCAGTCCTCCAGAAAAATATGCCCCAGAAATGCAACGATCCGGGAATGTTTTCAGTCCCACTAAAAATTGGAGGTGTCCAGATAGCACAAGCTATGTGTGATTTGGGCGCATCAATCAATGTGATGCCTATGTCCGTGTATAAGACTCTCAACCTCGGGAGATTGAAGAAAACTGGAGTTGTAATTCAGCTAGCTGACAGATCAGTGGTGCATCCAACTGGAGTGGTTGAAGACTTGCTAGTGCAGATAAAAGGGTTGGTATTCCCAGCAGACTTCTTTGTACTAGAAATGGAAAACGATGGACAACAATTGATTCTACTCGGAAGGCCTTTTCTAAAGACAGCTAGAACGAAGATCGATGTCCACCGAGGTACCCTGACAATGGAGTTTGATGAGGATACTGTGACCTTCAGTATACCCGAAGCCATGAGACATCCGGATCCTGGAGCCACTATATTTGCCCTAGACACTATAGACGAACTTGTTCAGACTGCTTCCAGGACATACGACACTGACAGATTGCAGGTTGCTCTGGAAGACAGTATAGTGATCGAAGGTTTTGAGGACGCAAGCACCGAAGTAGATGACCTGATGATCGACGCTCTCCGTGACCTTACCACGATCACGGAAGAGCCACCTCATGCGAATTATGTTCAGCTCCCAGTTTTGCACGAGAAGTTACAACTGAGCATAGAGCACCCGCCAGCCTTGGACCTGAAGCCACTACCATCACATCTGCAATATACCTACCTAGGTGAGAACAACACCCTTCCAGTAATAGTCTCCAGCAAGCTATCTATGGAAGAACATGCACAGTTGACAGCAGTACTCAAAGCATACAAACGAGCCATCGGATGGACTTTAGCAGACCTTAAAGGAATCAACCCCGCTGTTTGTATGCACAGGATCTTGCTAGAGGATGACTCGCAACCCACCCGAGATGCACAGAGAAGACTAAACCCGCCAATGATGGAGGTAGTAAAGAAAGAAGTACTGAGATTACTAGATGCAGGTATGATATACCCGATTTCCGACAGTAAATGGGTAAGTCCAGTACAAGTGGTGCCCAAGAAGACCGGAGTCACGGTAGTTCAGAATGACCGTGGGCAAGCCGTGCCCACCAGAGTCCAAAATGGATGGCGAGTCTGCATCGATTACAGGAGGTTAAACAAGGCAACTAGGAAGGACCATTTCCCACTCCCCTTCATCGATCAGATGCTTGAAAGGTTAGCTGGAAAGAGTCACTACTGTTGTCTAGATGGTTACTCAGGCTTTCATCAGATTCCCGTAGCTCCAGAGGATCAGGAGAAGACAACGTTCACATGTCCATTCGGCACATTTGCTTACAGACGCATGCCCTTCGGTCTATGTAATGCACCGGCAACTTTCCAAAGATGTATGGTCAGTATTTTTTCGGAGTACGTGGAAAACATAATCGAGGTGTTCATGGACGACTTTACTGTATATGGGGACTCCTTCCAAGTCTGTCTAAACAACCTTACGAAAATTCTGCAGCGGTGCATAGAAAAGGATCTCGTCCTCAACTACGAGAAATGTCATTTTATGGTCGATAAAGGGCTGATTCTGGGACACATTGTCTCATCAGAAGGTATCCAAGTTGATCAGGCAAAGATAGAAGTCATCAAGACCCTACCTTACCCCACAACAACCAGGGAAATCAGGTCATTCGTGGGCCATGCCGGCTTTTACCGACGATTTATAAAAGACTTTTCCAAGATAACTCAGCCAATGTGCCGATTATTACAACAGGATGCAGAATTTGATTTCAACGAAGAATGTAAGCAGGCCTTCGACAAAATTAAAAGATTGCTGATCTCTGCCCCAATCATACAACCCCCGGACTGGTCACTGCCATTTGAACTGATGTGTGACGCCAGTAATTATGCCATAGGCGCAGTACTTGGGCAAAGAATAGGCCGCGACCCCCACGTGATCTATTATGCCTCCAGGATGCTGGACACTGCTCAAGTAAACTACACAACCACGGAGAAAGAGCTCCTGGCAATAGTCTTTGCCCTGGAGAAATTCCGACCTTACCTACTAGGGACCAAGGTCACGGTCTACTCAGACCACTCCGCCCTCAGATACCTGATGGCCAAAAAGGAGTCTAAACCACGGCTAATCCGATGGATATTGCTCTTACAAGAATTCGACATCACCATCAAAGATAAGAAGGGCGCTGAAAACTATGTTGCAGATCACCTTAGCAGGCTCGTGACCACGGCCGAACCCCGGCCAATTCAAGAGACTTTTCCAGATGAGCATCTCATGCTTACAGAAGCCATATCCATCCCCTGGTATGCTGACATTGTCAATTTTCTTGTTACTAATGAGTTACCTGACCACCTGACACGAAATGAAGCTGCCAAGATCATGAGGGAGTCACGATTATACATATGGGATGATCCCTACCTATGGCGTTTTTGCAATGACCAGATGATCAGGCGATGTGTACCCAAGGAAGAACATCAATCAATCATACGCTTCTGCCATGATGAGGCATGTGGAGGACATTTCGGACCCCGAAGAACCGCTAGGAAGATCCTGGAAAGTGGGTTCTTTTGGCCCACTTTATTCTATGATTCCTACAGGTTCTGCAAAGCGTGTCCCAGATGCCAACGAGAAGGTACTTTAAGCCATCGAGATGCAGCACCCCTACAGCCCATTCTTGTGTGTGAAATTTTTGATGTATGGGGAATCGACTTTATGGGCCCTTTTCCATCCTCCTCTGGCTTCACATACATCATTCTTGCTGTGGATTATGTTTCAAAATGGGCAGAGGCGAAAGCCACCAGAACCAATTGTGCCAAGACCACGGTGGAATTCATCCGCAAGAGAATCTTCTGCCGATATGGAGTGCCTAGAGCCATCATCAGTGATCGAGGTACGCACTTTTGCAATCAGCTCTTCCGGAATCTCCTGAAGAAATATGGTGTGGTACACAAAACTTCCACAGCCTACCATCCACAAACCAATGGTCAAGCTGAGGTCACCAACAGGGAAGTTAAATCCATACTCCAGAAAACAGTCAATCCTAACCGGAAAGACTGGAGCCTCAGGCTTGATGACGCGCTGTGGGCATACAGGACGGCGTATAAAACCCCAATCGGAACTACTCCTTTTCGCCTCATCTTTGGGAAAGCTTGTCACCTTCCGGTAGAAATCGAACACAAAGCTTACTGGGCTATCCGACAGTGCAACCAGGAGTTCTCACGAGCTGGGGAGGAGAGGCTGTTGCAGTTAGGAGAACTTGAGGAGCTGAGACTTCACGCCTACGATAGTTCGAAGATATACAAGGAGAAGGTTAAACACTTCCATGACAAGAACATCCGAAGTAAGCACTTTGCTATAGGACAACAGGTTTTGCTATACCATTCGAAATTCAAAACTTTTGCAGGAAAATTGCGCTCTAAATGGATAGGACCCTTCACCGTGACCACGGTCTACCCTCACGGTGCTGTTGCAATTGTGAGCCACGAAACAGGGAAGATTTTTAAAGTCAACGCTCACAGGCTCAAACCATTCTATGAACTACCTGCTGAGGACGCAAGACAGGATCTTGCGGTTCCAGAGTACCAGTGATACAACAGTATCAGCAATAAGTCGAGCCAAACGACACTAAACAGAGGCGCTTCTGGGAGGCAACCCAGCAGTTTTGGTTTTAATTTCGCTTGTTGTTTATGTAGTTATTCAGGTACCTCATTGCTGATTTTGGAAACCAGAAGCATACTTAAAGACTAGGAACGGTCACAGGGGGGGCACAGCTGGTTCCGTTGCAACACCTGTCTATTTAAAGCCCAGTGACAGAACTAAAGAAAAACAAAAGCCAACCTAAGCAGCTACCAGACCTCCAAACGACTCCATTAAGACTCAACCACGATAAACCCTAGCGTCCCGTTTTCCCTAAAATCGCACAATGACTCCCCCACGAAAAACCTCACTCCCACAGACAACACCCACCGGGCGTCGCACCTACGCTCGGCGCTCGTCTCGCCCTGCGACCAGAGTCCCCGCATTTGGTTCTGTGCAATCGGAGATGGAGGAAATACAACGACGGGACAACAGAATCGCCGCCACTATGATTCAGAGAACCATGGCTACCCGCTTTGCGCAAGGATTCGCCCCGCCGGATGCGATGGTCCTAGACGTGCCACCACTGGATACAATGCCAGTAGAGGAGGCCGCGGAGGCGTCCGTTCCATCTGCTAGTACGACGGTTCTCCACCAACAACCCACGGTGACCACACCCACGACGCACCCACGGCCGAATCAACCTGGCAGTCAGATACTCCGTGGCAGTGGAGGGCACTTTCATGACGCGGAAAGCACCCCGACGAGCCCTATCATCGTCACCCCTCCTATCAGCCCGGCAGAAGAAGAGCCAGGCCTTCCCAGGACTCCAACGCCAGACCGCACGGCTCAAGAAGACGCGGAGGACGCTTGCCCCGACCCAATGCCGCACCACGGGAACCTGCCGCAGGAGCCAGACAACGTGGAGCCCCCAGTAGACTCCCAGGACGTAGTCCATCCAGGACAGGATGTAGCAGTCGACATACAGAGCTCAACGACAGAGGTAATTGAACTGGGAACTCCCTCTTCGGTTCAAAATTCTGATAATGCTGTCGACTGGTCATCCGAGACCTCGGGAGAGGATGCATCCCGAATTCCGGAAGCTGCTGCTACTACCACCCGCAATTCTGATAATGATGTCGACTGGTCATCCGAGACCTCGGGAGAGGATGCATCCCGAATTCCAGAAGCTGCTGCTACTTCCAGCCGCAACCCTGCTCCTACTCCTCCCCAGTCAGGAAGCGAGTATGAGCCAGAGGACTCGGATGTGCCCCTGGCTGACCTTTCAGGACCCTCATTCCGCACCAGCCGACGAATTCAGAAAAGGAAGGCTGTCGAATCCACCCCAAGGCTAAGCAAAAAGGCGAAAGGGAAGGGCGTGGCCACGGACAGCCCACGACCGGTCTCTGCCCGCGCTCTGAAAGATAAGTATGAGGAGCTCGGACAACGCTCCATATACCAATGCAAATGCCTGTGCCCCGACACAATGGCAGCGTTGAACTTATCTGCGGAGATTGCAGGATTGCTGGATAATATAGGCTGGCGGACCTATTTTCATATCAACGAGCCAGCCTATATGGAGCTGATAATTGACTTCTATGCGACCTTCCAGTGCCGGCGGCCATCCGAATTCAGTATGAGGACCCCTGATCTCATCCAGTTCCAGCTGCTCGGCCAGGACTTCAGCTTGTCATACGCCCAATTCAACTCTCTGCTGGGCTTTGCTCACTCCAGAACTGCTATAACACAGGAACCTCAGGACTTCAACCCAGCAGAGTTGTACAAGGAGTGGTCCAACTGCCCCACAGCCTATGACCCTGGCAGGTCAAAAGACTACTACCTGCTCTGTCCCGCGTACCTATACCTCCACAGATTCCTGGCCTACAGTTTTTCTGGCAGACCAAATGCAGCTGCCACACTGAATAGACTGGAGCTTCTCATCCTCTGGTGCATGCAGACGAACACAAAGCCGAACCTGGCTGTGTTCCTGACCCGACAATTCCAGAAACATCAGAAGAAGGGTCAGCCATTGATCCTCGGGAGCATCATCACCCATTTGGCGAAAGCACTGAAGGTTAAGCTCCCGAGTAATCTGCGGTTGGTCCACGAGATGATGCCCCTGAACATAGCCAGTCTGCTGAACATGGGCCTGCTGATGCAATCCGACCAAGGGGGGTACCGATTCCGTGCCCCCGGTAGGCCCGCGGTGGGAGGAGGACCACGATCCAGGATGCCCTCGGCTCCGTCCACTTCCAACCTGCCACCATCACCATCCGCCCCAGCCATGCTACATCCCGAACTTCTGGCGTGGATGCGATCTGTGGACCAGAGGCTAACATCGCTGACAAACCAGATGCTGGCACTCCGCACAAGTGTCAACCGTGCCCTCGGGCTACCCACAGATGATTCGGCTGCAGACCACGACGACTCTGAGGACACTAGGGCTGCCTAAGGGGTCTAGCCAACCCAGACCAGGTTCCAATATCGCAGTCTTTCTATTCCTTGTGCTTATATTATGCATGCTTAGGGGCAAGCATGACTTAAGTATGAGGATATGGGAGGGTACCCATAACCACTCTGCTTATTTGCTTATTTGCTTATTTTCGTGCTTATTTTTTGTTCTTTTTCATGTTTATTTTTCCAGTTTTCGCATCATGTTCCTTTGCATTTGCCATACTTGATAATTACCCTCTAGCTACTTCATGCCATGTACTTATTTATGTGTTCAAAGCCATAGGAACTAGACCTGCCACCACTGGGACACTACAGAGGTGTAGGCTCAGATGTTGAATTCCTTCTCACCAGGGTCACGGCCTGACTTAGGCACACTCACTATGCTAGCTTGAGATAAGACCACATAGCATAACATGGGAGACTTTGGGAACGAATTTTTATGAGTGGTTCATACTCAGGGAACAAATCTAGAACTTGCCAAGTTTGCCTCATAAACCTACATCATAAGTATGTCTAGAGACGTGATTTGGGCACTTAGATTAAAACCTTTGCATACCTAGACCTTTGTTTGTTGAAGCCGACCCTTGAACAGTACCATTAGGAGCCATCTTTGAGCCTAAGCCTATTTCTTTTGTTGCTACCCAAGAGACAGATCTCTCCTACTCCTAGAAAACCTGGGGGCCAGCCACTCACCAACCAGCAAAGAAAGAAATCCTGACCTGTACCAGTAAAACATACCATGACTGCCCCGTGACCACGGTTGATATGCATGTCCTTCCTCCACCATGAGTAAAAGAAAGCAAAAGAAAAAGGGAAATGACATTACCCCTGACATATGACGAATTAAAACACGAAGAGAAGGAGACGAAGGGTACAATCAGAAACAATGATCAACCCAAGAAAAAAAAAAAGAGAGAAAACAACAGAAGAATGCAGAACTATCTTCTGCAAACAGCTCGCGGGAAGTGCTTGGGCAAGAGGAATAGGTCAGGGAAGGTAACAAAACGGTTAGTGGTTGGTTGGCGCCCTCTCAGCCAAATAGCCTTTTTCATCATACCCCTGTCCAAGGCCACGGTTCAGTCCCTGAACAAAGCCCCATTGATCTTTAGACTTACTTAGGCAAGCAGGGGAGTTTGGAAAGCTTGGCAAGCTTATGGTATTTAACACCTGGTGTGAATGAGGAGAGGTCCTTGGTAGTGTAGTTCTGAAATTTCTGTGTGGTTTGATCAAGCGCATGGTTGTGTGTGTTTTAATTCTCGCATACACCCGTTTTGAGAAATTCTCTGCCTGATTAATATATCTCTGATAGGCTACTTGAGGTGAATGATCAAGTTTCTTTGGACTAGAATGCATGCTTAGGGACAAGCATGACTTAAGTATGAGGATATTTGATAGTATGATAAAATGCGGTTTTACATTACGTAATAACCGGCTGGTTAGCACTTTCTATTTCCTAATATATACGTTTATGGAGTTATTACTGATATCTTACAAGATTTCTCTGAAAGCAGGAATTCACAGGATATTTTGAAGATTTAAAGGCAGATTTCCTGAAAGAGAATCAGAAGCCACGATTCAACAGCTGCTGGCCTGAAAGATCGGAGGCCTGACCGTGATCACGGACCGAGAATCTACCTGGTATCTCGGGAGATCCTAACTGATATGGCAGTAATCTGATTCTGATCCTGCGAGATCTTGGTAGATAGTATATATAGACCCTGGCCGCCTGTGGCTAGGGGAGGCAGTTTTGAGATTTCTCTTTGTTTTAGACATTATTCTAGATTTTACTCCAGAACTCAATGGAGGGCTAGAATTCCTTTTTCCTTGATTTAGTTCATTAACCAGACCGGACCCTTGTGAGGCCTCATTCAAATTGATATTCAATGTCTTCTGTTATTTCTCGTCATTCTTTGTGCATAATGATGTTATGGTGCATGATCAACTCCACAACATATTAGAAGCCAAACACTGATAACCGTGGGTGGTGAGTGAAACACTAAGGGCGAGAGAGTACACTCAGATTAACTACGTAGCAAATCTGAGGGTGAGGTTTTCTGGGAAGTTAAACCCGAAAGGGCGGAGGACGTTCCACCCCCCTGGAGTGCTCAGTCGTACTGAGCAATCTACTAACCGGAATCCAACAGAAAAGACGCGAATACATCTTCAGAAGGCCTGTGATCATGGGCGGTCTAGGTATGGATTGAATCAAGGAATATCAAAAGCATCTGAGTCAGAACTTTATTTCCCATTTTCCATTCGTTACATTTATTTACTCAATCTCTACCTATCACTCTCAACCCATAACCCTTCGATCCCTTCAACCGTGGGCACACCGTGACCACGGCCGATTCTACATTAAGACTTCCAACTCTTAGCCATCTCCCTGAGGATTCGACCTTCCTTGCTGCTAGCTACCTTGTCCATAAAAGGAAGATTATTTTGGTGAACAAATGACATTCACCTGCAAGAGGCAGGAACTAGTTTTCCGGGGGATTTTAAGGTGGTTAAGAAGATGGCCTTTATGAAGAAGAAGCTTCAGGCATGGCATTCCGAGTCTTGCAGTTCATTAGATTCACAGTTGAAGAACATTCTCGCAGAACTGGATTCGCTGGACCAGCAGCGAAGAGGTTTGAGTCAAGACTCCTTACTGCGCTATGAGGCTCTGCAGGATCTGAAGTGGGCACTCAAGCGGAAGATCGAGGCCCTATGGAGACAGAAATCTTGACAACAGTGGTTAAAACTCGGTGACAAGAACACCCAGTTCTTTCACACCTGTGCTACAATAAGGAGCTGTCGCAATTTTATAGGGGCGATCCGGGTTCAGGGTAGGGAAGTATGCCAGCCCGAAGAGATCAAGTCTGAGGTGTTCGGTTATTTCCACAAAGCTTTCGCAGCTGATGAAGACAGATGGTTCGGCTTAGGGGGGTTGGCTCTGCCTCGTCTTTCACAGGCTACTGCTGCTGAGCTAGAGCAACCTTTTCTTGAGGAAGAGATTATGAGGGCTGTCTGGGCGTGTGGTAGTCAGAAGGCCCCGGGGCCGAACGGTTTCAATTTTCATTTCCTTAAGAACGCGTGGTCAGTGATTGGAGCGGAGATTATCATAATGATACATGAATTCCAGTGCAGTGGAGTTTTGCCGAGAGGTATCAACAACAGTTTCCTCACTTTAATACCCAAGTTTAGCGGTACAGCGGAGTTGGCGGATTATAGACCTATAAGCCTTATTAATAGTCTATACAAAGTAATTGCCAAGCTCTTATCCACCCAGCTTAAGCATGTGATAGGTCAGCTCATCTCTCCATTCCAAACCGGCTTCATGGAAGGCCGATTTATAGCTAATACCGTGATGATAGCCAATGAGATCCTCCACTCCATGAAAACGTCTAGACGTCAGGGCTGGTGTCTCAAACTGGATTTTCAGAAGGCGTATGACTCGGTGGATTGGGACTTTATGTCTGAGGTGATGGAATAGATGGGCTTCGGGGCGCGCTGGCGTAGATGGATTAAGGAGTGCATTTCTTCGGCACGATGTGTAGTTCTCATCATTGGCGCACCTACAGTGGAATTTAACTTGGGGAGAGGGCTGCGGCAAGGCAATCCCTTGTCCCCATTACTCTTCAATTTGGCAGCTGAAGTTCTGCCGCGGATGCTTGGCAGGGCAGTCGAATGTCACCTATTCCAGGGTATTAACATAGGTAATATACAGCTCACACATCTCCAATATGCGGACGACGTTATTCTCTTTTGCGATGGTGACCAACAGGGAGTAATCAACGTTCAGAGTGTTTTCCGGTGTTACGAATTATTATCTGGTCTCAAGATCAATTTCGTCAAATCAGGACTTGTGGGAATCAACGTCCCCACATATGCTGCTGAGGGGTTGGCCGCCTCCATTCACTGTCGCCTGCAGACCTTGCCTTTTCATTATCTCGGGGTGCCCCTGGGGGCCAATCCACGTCAGCGCAGTACGTGGGATTCGGTGATTAGCCGTTTTAAAGGAAAGTTAGCGTCATGGAAAGGTGCTTTACTTTCGCTGGGGGGAAGACTCACTTTGATCCGGTCTGTCCTCAATAGTTTGCCTGTGTATTATATGACATTTTTCCAGCTGCAAGTGGGAGTGCGGCGGGATTTCGAGAAATGGATGAAGAGATTCCTGTGGGTTGGGACAATGGACAAACGCTGCTTTTGCAAAGTGAAATAGGCAACGGTTGTCCGTCCGGTTGACAGTGGGGGTGCAGGAGTGGGCTGTTTGAAGCTGCTGAATCAGGCTCTACTCACAAAGTGGAGTACTCGGATAGCCAATGATACCTGTTCACTTTGGAGTAGGGTAATCACTCAAAAATACAATCCCAAGCTTCGACATGAAGGTATAGTATGTGGTGACAACCGCGGCTCAGCTATGTGGAATGGAATAGTCTGGATTAGTCGACTGATACTCCCAACTGGCCAGTGCATATCTTCATTATTTCACTGGAAATTGGGCAGGGGAGACTCTATTATCTTTTGGGATGATGTCTGGTGCAGCGCATCCCCCTTGCGTGACATCTTTCCCAGATTGTTTACTCTCTCTATGCTGAAGGAAGGGCCAGTTCTACAGTTTGGGTTGTGGGAGAACAATGTGTGGGGATGGAATTTTCTCTGGCGGCGTAGTCTGTTTGTATGGGAGGATGAGGATGTAGGGCGATTGTTGATTCTCTTGGAGGCTTATAGGCCGAATCCACTGGAGGAGGACCTGATTCAGTGGGGAACACAGGGCAGCCCGTTCTCTGTCAATATGTGTTATTGGTCATTGGTAGCGAGTACAGTCGTGTCCAGTGAGCAGTCCATTCCCAATGTGTGGCGTAAGCCGGGGCCCCCATAATGGCAGGCTTTCATGTGGATTGCGTGTTAGGGGAGACTCCCTGCTAAGGGTTACTTAAGTCGTCTTGGCATCCTCCCTGTCTCCGACCATCTCTGTGAGGCCTGTGGCAGATTGGAAGAGGGCACTAATCACATCCTGCTTGACTGTAGGACTGCGTGGGCATGCTGGTCATTGGCTTTTAAACATTGGAGTTTTCCCTGGGGTCCAACCGTGGTCCGTGACTGATTTGTTTGAACAATGGGATGGTTTTAATATCTCAGTTCGTTACCGTGGATTATGGTATACGCTGTTGTTTTCCTGTGCTTGGAGTATTTGGCTGGGCCGCAACAATCGAGTCTTCAAAGGAGTCGAAAGCAGTGCAGCTGATATGTACTATACCGGCATGCGGCACGGGTTCCATTGGGCAAAGACGAATCTTCTGGAGGTTCACATGGATAGTTTAGCCGTTCTACCATCAGGTGATTTTGCTTCGTTGCTGGCTCGGTAGAGTGTTAGGAAGGTGACAGTTGCAGATACTGCATTATAGCCACAGTATCTGGAAGTTTCATTTTGACAGCACTGGATAATGCTTCATTATCCTGCCATTTTGTATAATTTGTATATGGCTTTTTCAATTAATATACATCGATATTTCTTAAAAAAAAAAAATATTCCTCCGAATAGAAGAAAAGTTCCTGCAACGAAAATTAAGAGTAAGGGCATTAGAGAAGGGAAGTTTCAGGGCTGAAATAACATCCTTCCGTAAGGATTTTTACAGCTAAGAAATCTCCAAATCTATTGAAGTAATAAAGCCTTGTTTTTTGCACCAATTGAACCCAACCCAACATCATCGTAGCTTTTCCTGAAGCACTTTTGTATCTATCTAATTCTTTTCTTAAGCCCCCGGGATTCTAAAAAGGGACAACCAATAAAGTGGAATATTATTAAGGACTGAATTAATCAAAGTTATTCTACCCTCAAAAGATAGTAACTTTGATTTTCAGGATCCTAACTTTGTCTTGAATTTGTACAAAATCCGAGTCAAAGTAGATTTTCTCTCGGGAATATCTCCAAGAGAGAATCCCATATAGGTAAAAGACAGTCTAGTAAGCTAGTAGTCCGACATCTTAAACTGACAGCATAATCATGAAGATAATTGTTTATACCACATTCATGGAGCTCTTGAAAAAGTTCACCGGCCTAAAAGAATATTGAAGGTTTTGAGAATTTGCTTCAGACATCATCTCCATATTATATTATAATAGGTGAAATGGATATTGCCAATATTAATTCTGTAGAAATATCCCAATGCCTTATCAGAAGCAAAAAGAGAGACAAGACCTTCTATAACAATGTGTTAAACCAGCGGAGATGAGAGGGGATTATCTTTCCTTAAACCCTTATTTATACTGAATTTATTAGTGAGAAAACCATTAACCAATACAAAAACATTAGCAGTAACCTCACATTGATAAATTACAAAAACATTAGCAGTAACCTCACATTGATAAATTCAATTCCTCCACTTTGATCCGAAATCCATCACCTCAAAAAGTTATCATAAAAACTCCCAATTTAGAGAATCAAAGATTTTGCGAAAATCAAGCTTTACCACAAAAAAATTAGATTTATCAGATTTTAGTTTATGGACAACTTCAGACACAACAAGAATAGAATCTAAAATCTACCTTCATTCGATAAAACCAGAATAACAATGTGATATAACCTTTGAAATAACATACTTCAGCCTAAGGACAAGGATCTTAGAAACAGTCATATAAATTCTATCAATAAAACTGATTGGCCAAAAATAATTATGACATCCTTAATCTTACGAAGAACCCCTTCTCATGAATTGTTTCACAATGTCTGAAATCTCCTTATGCACCACACCCGATGTCCTTTTACGGAAATAAAAATTAAACCCATCAGGATAAAGGAGTTTTTGAGCTACCACAATCAAATGCATAATGTAATTCTAATAAGTGAGCATCAGATTCAGAAATACACAAAAGGAAGAGACCCAATATATAGACATCTAGGTTTAATGGGTGGAAAAATTCCAACAAAATGATCCCGCACAGCAAGCCTAATCTCCGAAGGAGAAGATTAAGGAATACCATCAATTATAAGATGTTTCAAAGCATTAAATTGCTTGTTCCACCTAGCAAAGCAATAAAATAATTTAGTATTTTTTATATTTTAGTTTTAATCTTAAAATACAGGCTATAGAAAAAAAAAACAGAAACCCTATCTTTTGTGGCTTGTCCAAATACATAGGTATTGGTTTTGTGGCTAAACCTTATTACATTTTTGTGTTTTCTATTTTTTTAATATTCTTTTATTGATTCTGTACACTAGTTATTCACAAAAATATTCCTATCACCAAGATAAGCCTATGAAATTTTAGATTTTTGTAATCAATTCTACATTTCTTTTATAGTCCATTTTTTATCCAGCAAAAATCTATAGCTTTCCAAGAAGAATTATCTCTCCTACAATCCATCACATCAATCTTCTTTATCCACATTTTTCAAAATCCATTCTTGGTTTCCAAACGATACAAAGTTCGATTCAGCTAATTTCTTTTTTAGCAAACGCAAGTTTCTTTATAACTTTAAAATTTCCAGGAAAATAAGAACCACATTCTTCCCAAAGTAGGTTAACCAAACTAATAAAATGCTTATTTTTCCACCAAGCATCAATAGAACGAAAAGGCTTCAATCTTAGGAAATGGAATCAGATTTAAGGGAAAGAGAGCAATGGTAAGAGAGATTCCTCTCCCCTATAAACAGAGAATGCCGATTGAAAAAGGAAAGTCACTCAAGTCTAACTGCACCCCTATCAGTATGAGAAGCTGCCAATGAGTAAAACAAGTTAAAATTGTTATTACATAAAGGGAGCTCAGTAAGATTACATGAATTTAGGAACCTATTCAAATGGTCAGCAGCTCTAGAATCCTCTATATATGCTTATTTTCCTTCATGATTTCCTCTGTAAGAACATAGCTATAATATTTAAAATATTACCCTATTGTGGAATCTTCTAATGCCATATTCACACTACAATTAAGATTTTTCCTGAACAATTTTTTAAAAGGTAAATTCATCAAAGGAAGTGAAGGGAATTCCCCAATGAAGTCCAATCTATAAGACATTCTCCCGTCTTAGGCCCACTCATTGATTCTGAGCCCGCTTTGATGGGCCCCACTGAACCTGAAGACTTATGTCCTTTCAATCCAGCCTCTAACCCAATTGTTCCCTTTGTTGGAAACGATGTGTCGGGTATAATTGCGCAAAAGAATGCCCGATGCATGGCTCCTCACCTTGAGATATCTGTCCTACCATCTAATCCTGAACTCCCAGTTCCTAAGGTTTCAGCTCCTCCCCCATCGTATGATTTTACCACAACATGTTGTAACAAGAAGAAGTTCAGAAGAAGCAAGATTATAGAAGATGGCGGTAGCTTAGTTTCTACTGATGATTCGGATGCGGCTATTGGGAGAGTTTGCAGAAGAATTAAGGGAAAATGCAGGGTATCATCATCCCCGGTTTGCGAGAATGTTGCTGAAGAACCAGAATGTTGCTGAAGAACCAGAATGTTCCTCTTCCAAGCCTGAAGCTCTCGAGAAGTCTTCCAAGGACTTTGATTTGAGCTTGTCACCTGATTTGGTTAGAAGAAGGTCAATGGATAATGATGGATGTTCTCCCGAAACCATTGTTGTGGAGATGGAATGTTGATTCGATTCCTTGTTATTGAATGTAATTGTTCTGATACAATAGAGAGGTTGAACTCTCAAGAAGAAGATGAAAAAAGCTAACTCAGAGGAGTAATGAATCACGACTGTCATGCTAACTAACTTCCTAACCAATCATGTATTTATATGCCGTTAATATCTATACTGTCACGACCGAAACTCAGACTACGCATCATTGGGTTTCGTGCGGAACCTGTTCCTCAAAACAAGGAACACGTCCCCCAAATCAAGGAACACGTTCCCCACCTTTAGAGGGAATCAAGGAGGGAACCAAGGAGGGAATCAAGGAGCTAATCAAGGAGGGAATCAAGGAGCTAATCAAGGAGGGAATTAAGGAGGTAATCAAGGAGGGAATCAGGGAACATGTTCCCCATTGAGAGAGGGAATTAGGGAACTCAATTGGGATTCGTGTTTGTCCTTTACAATTTTGTATATACACCGTTAGATCGTACGACTTGATCTCCACCATCCATTGGGGAGTTGTAAAGGCTATATAAGGGGTGCCTCCCCTTATTTGTAATTTCCACCACATCCACAATATCCACCAAAACATACAACATCCAGCAATTCTTGCAATATTGAGAGTTTAGAGCTTTCTCTCCATTCTCTTGTGTGTCTCTCTCTTTTTAGTTGTGTTCTAAGCTTAGCATTCTAGCTAGCTCTGTGAGGAAGGCTGACTTAGCCTATTGCAAGTGCGATAGTCTAAGATCGCATGGAGAGTTTCTATTCCGCTAAACTCTAGTCCCGTGACAGTCGGTAGCGGAGCTACGACTCAATCTTTTGAGAGAGAAATGGAGATGCCTTCTACTTCTGATTCCAACATTCATATTGAGGAGGAGGTAGAGGAGGTCCGTGTGGGGAGACTACCCCAACGTGCTCCCGAACCAAGTAAGAAGAGAATGAAGACTGTTGATTATCTATCATCATTAAGGGCAAGGATCACTTGTGTGGAGATGAGAATTTCCGATGACAAAGATACTCTTGAGGAGTATGGCCAACGCATAAGCGAGCTCGAGTCAGGGGACGTAAATGAGCTTCGTGAGGAGATGCTAGACGCCCTCATTGCTATCCACTCTTGGAGGCAAGAGTTAGATGAATTCAAGGTAAATCTTCTTGCTGAGATCTCTTTATTTAAGGATGACTTGGTTGAAATCAGGAAAGATTGCAAGAAGGGCATTGAGCAAGGGGTTGCCAAGCTGAAGCTGAAGCTAGATGTCCCAAGGCCGAAGCCATTTGGTGAGACGAGGAATGCCAAGGAAGTGGACAACTTCCTTTTCAACCTTGAACAATACTTTCAAGGGGTGGGCATGGAGAGTGATGGAGATCGACTTTCCCAAGCTCCACTGTATCTAACCGACAGTGCCACAACCTGGTGGAGGATGAAGCATGCTCAAATCGAGTGTGGCACCTTGAAGTTAGAGACGTGGGAAGATTTCAAAAGACTCCTAAGAGCACAATTCTCACCAAGAAATGTGGAGCTAGAAGCGAGGGAGAAGCTTCGCAAGTTGTCTCACAAAGGCGACATCCGAGACTACGTGAGGGAGTTCACGGAAGTCTTATTAGAGATCCCAGACATGCCCGAGATGGAGGCCATGTACATGTTTCTGGGAGGCATACAAAGTTGGGCCAAGCTGGAGCTTCATCGACTCAACGTCAAGGAGCTCAACGATGTGATCCGAGGCTGATTCTTTGGCGGAATTCGAGAGGAAGCCCGAGGGTTCAAGCCCACCTAAGCCTAAGAGTTTCCACGACTACAAGGCTAAAGGTGGGGGAGCAGTCCACGAAACCAAGGAGTGGAAGGACAAGCCTTTCAAGTCCTTCAAATCTTTCAAGTCCTTCTGTCCAGCCAAACCCATACAAGGGGGAGGTGAAAATCGAGGAAAGGGCGAGAGACCCAAGCTCTCATGCTTTTTATATGAGGGGCCGCATAAAGCTGTGGATTGCCCGATGAGGAATAAGCTGGCAGCCATGGTCACAGAGGCCGAAGAGATGGAAACACCAAAGATGAGTTCCATGCAATTGTTGAGTGTCGTTAAAGCCTCAACCAAAGATGTCAAGATGGAGCAAGCTGGGAGAATGTTTGCTAGACCCATCGTGCAAGGGAGGGAGTCCCGTGCATTGATCGATACTGGTGCTACTCACAACTTCATGAAGAAGGAGGAAGCACAACGACTTGGCATCAAGTTCAAAGAGGAGAAAGGTTGGCTGAAGACGGTGAACACCAAAGCCCAGCCAATCTTTGGAGTAACCCGAGGGGTCGAGCTACAAATCGGAAAATGGAAAGGTAAACTTGACTTCTCCATTGTTCCTATGGATGATTTTCCGATTGTGTTAGGGATGCAATTCCTGGATCAGATGAGAGTAGTCCCAGTGTCTTGCACAAACACCCTCATACTTTCGGAAGGGAGCCAGTGTTGCGTGGTGCCTGTTGCTCGAGAGAAGGAGCTTAAGGCAAAAACACTTGCGGCCATCAGCCGACCGAAGAGTCCTTTAGTGGAAAGGATCCGAGGGGGTATGAAACATAAACCCCAAGTTCAGGCCATGGCAGAACAAGTGAAGCAAGGGCTGAATCCATCCTCCTATCGTGTTGTCAAGGAGTGTGACAAGCAGAGGGATATTGCAAGAGTGCAATTGTCCAAGGAGGCAAAGTGGAAGGAAAAATGGGTAGACACAAAGAGGCGACCCTTAGAGTTTGAAGAAGGGGATCTTGTGTTGGTGAAGCTGATGCATCACAAAAGCCTAGTTTTTTCCAAGTTGCACAAGGGGCTAGTGCGACGATACGAGGGTCCTTTCAAGGTGTTGAAGAGGATCGGCAAAATGTCATACAAGCTGGAATTACCACCGAGATTGGAGTTCCATCCTGTCTTCCATGTGAGTTTGCTGAAACCATTCCAAGAGGACAAGGAAGATCTGGAGAGGGAGAAGTCCAAGAGAGCTCCCACAGCTATGACCAATGCTCATGATAAGAAGCTAGATGAGATCTTATCAAGTCAGGTGGTGCAAAAAAGTGGGAAGCACATGAACCATGTGGAGTACTTGGTTCGATGGAAAGGCAACCCTCCTAGCGAGACAAGCTGGGAGAAAGATTTCGATCTTTGGCAGTACCAAGACGAAATCAATGAGTTCTTGAGGCAGCACACAACGAGGACGTTGTCGAGTTTGGTAGGGGAGAATATCACGACCGAAACTCATACTATGAGTCATTCGGCTTCGTGCGGGACCCGTTCCCCAAAATTGGGAACACGTCCCCCAAATCAAGGAACACGTTCCCCACCTTTAGAGGGGATCAAGGAGGGAACCAAGGAGGGAATCAAGGAGCTAACCAAGGAGGGAATCAAGGAGATAATCAAGGAGGGAATCAGGGAACATATTCCCCATTGAGAGAGGGAATTAGGGAACTCAATTGGGATCTGTGTTTGTCCTTTATACTTTTGTATATACACCGTTAGATCGTATGACTTGATCTCCACCATCCATTGGGGAGTTGTAAAGGCTATATAAGGGGTGCCTCCCCTCATTTGTAAATATCCACCACATCCACAATATCCACCAAAACATACAACATCCAGAAATTCTTGCAATATTTAGAGTTTAGAGCTTTCTCTCCATTTTCTTGTGTGTCTCTCTCTTTTTAATTGTGTTCTAAGCTTATCATTCTAGCTAGCTTTGTGAGGAAGGCTGACTTAGCCTATTGCGAGTGCGATAGTCTAAGACCACACGAAGAGTTTCTATTTTTCAAAACTCTAGTCCCGTGACAATACATACTGAACCATCATGCTTTAGTACTGAAGCTTGTCAACGCAAAATCCTTATAACGAGCTGGTAGAACCGTTGCCCGAGTACCCCTTCTAGTGCCCCGACCTGAGTCCTGCCCATCACTGCTTGAGCCGACCTTCCCAGATACAACAGTACTCCCTTCCTTTGACAGAACCTTGTCCGCAAGTCAAGAACGCTACGACGTATTTGTTTACTGTCTTCCCACGTATCGTTTGAGGGTGACAAACCTTCCCAACGAATCAACCACTGGTCTAGCCAACGCGTCCCCCTCTGAATCCCTCGGCGATGAATAATTTCTGCTAGTTTCAAAATGAGAGAAGTGGTAGTGTCCACCAAGTGCAGAGGTGTAACTTGCTGAGTAGGCACACCCAAACATTTCCGCAGTAAAGAAACATGAAACACGGGATGGATCCTGGCAACCTCAGGTAACTTCAATTTGTAAGCAACGGGTCCAACCTTCTTCAGTACCTGGAATGGTCCAAAATAATGTGGACCAAGTTTGCTGTGACGACGCAAACGCAACGAACGCTGACGAAAAGGCTGTAGGCGAACGAACACCCATTCCCCCAGCTCAAACTGAACGTCCCGTCGTCCCTTATCCACGTATGACTTCATCCTCTCCTGCGCCCGCTGTAAGTTACCTCGAAGCAGGTGGAGCATCTCATCCCGCTGCACGAGCTGTGATTCAACCAAGAAATGACCAGACGAATCCCGAATATAGTGAGAAAGGACTGGCGGAGTCCGACCATACAATACCTGAAACGTGTCAGCTTGGCAGCAGTCTGGAATGACGTATTATACCAATATTCAGCCCACGGCAAGAACACAGTCCACATTGCAGGTTCTTCACTAACAAAACATCGCAGATACATTTTCAATGTTTTGTTCAGCGCCTCCGTTTGCCCATCCGTCTGTGGGTGGTAAGACGTGCTGGTAAGCAACCTGGTGCCCTGTAGTCGATGTAATTCCTACCAAAAGGCAGTCAGGAATTTCGGGTCTCTATCGCTAACAATAGAGATCGGAACACCGTGAAGTCGCACCACCTCAGCCACGTAACCGGAGAAAACATGGCCACAAAATGGCCATACTTAGACAACCGATCCACCACCACTAGTATCACCGTCTTGCCCCTCGAACTAGGCAACCCTGTGATGAAATTCATAAAAACTTCTTCGAAAACCTGCTTTGGAATAACTAGGGGCTGTAGAAGACCCGCAGGCTTCAAGGAAGGATCCTTCATTTGCTGACACACTTGGCACTCCCGAACGAATTTGATGATGTCCTGCTGCATCCCCTTCCAAAAGAAATTGGACGACAATCGATGCCAAGTTCGGGTTATCCCTGCATGACCACCCACTGAAGATGCATGAAATTCCCACAACAATTGTTGCCGCAACAGAAGATCACTGAGAACAACCAACCAGTCCTTCATGAGGAGCAATCCATCTTTAAACTGATAGCCAGCACAGGCCTGAGGCTCCGATTGTAAGTGCTGCTGTAATCGTAACAGATCCAGATCTAAGTTGTTTGCCACACGCAAATGTTGCACGAAATCTACTGGAGGAGATTGCAAGCCAGGAACTGAATAGTAGGAATCCTGGATAGTGCATCTGCTGTGAGATTCTGCGATCCTGCCTGATACTGTATCTCAAAATCATACCCCACCAACTTACACAACCAACTGTGTTGTTCCGGGCTTTGAATCACTTAGTCTACTAGATGTTTAAGGGACTGCTGGTCCGTAATAATAGTGAACCGTCGACCCAACAAATACTGCCGCCATTTAGCGATAGCTTGAGTGATCGCATACATCTCTCGATGGTATGCTGACGCCTTCTGCATACGAGGTGCCAATTTCTGACTGAAGAAAGCTATCGGCTGCTTCTCCTGCGAAAGCACCACGCCAATACCAACCATGGAATCATCCGTCTCCACACAAAATGGCCTGGAAAAATCCGGAAGATGCAGCACAGGTGCAGAGCTCAATAACGACTTCAACACCTCAAAAGACTTCTGCGTAGCCTCATTCCAGACAAAAGAATTGTGGCGCAATAAATCAGACAGGCTGCCAGCATGTGAAGCAAAATTCCAAGTAAAACGTCTATAATATCCCTTCAAGCCAAGGAAGCCACGAACTTCCCGCACATTTTAAGGAACTGGCCAACATTGGATTGCACCAACCTTATCCGCATCCATCGATAGACCAGCTGCCGATACCACATAGCCTAAGTAACCAAGTTCTGTCTGGCCAAATTGACACTTCGATCGTTTAGCAACCAAGTTGTTTTGTCGCAGAGTATGGAGCACCAAACGCAGATGCTCCAGGTGTGCTGTCCACGAGCTGCTATAAACAAGAATATCATCAAAGAACACCAAGACAAATTTACGAAGGTAAGAGTGAAACACCTCATTCATCAACTCCTGGAAGGTAGACGGTGCATTCGATAAGCCGAAGGGAATTACCAAAAACTCATAATGTCCTTCATGAGTGCGGAAGGCCGTCTTTTCCACATCTTCTGAATGTACCCGTATCTGATGGTATCCCGCCAGTAAGTCTAGTTTAGAGAAGTAAACCGCTCCGTGCAGTTCGTCAAAGAGCTCATCAATGGAATGAATAGGGAATTGATCGCGGATGGTCACCGCATTCAACGCCCGATAGTCGACACAAAATCTCCACGAGCCATCTTTTTTCCGTACCAGCAGTACTGGGGAAGAAAACGGACTATAACTCGGACTAATGATTCCCTCCTGCAACATTTCGCGCACCAGTTTTTCAATCTCCTGTTTCTGAAAATACGAATATCGGTAAGGTCGTACCCGCACTGGCAACGCCGTAGGCTGCAGCGGAATTGTATGATCCAGCTCCCTGGGTGGGGGTAAACCTTGTGGCTTACGGAACACCTCCTCAAAGGAAGACAACAGGTACTGAAAGTCTGGAGGAACAGGCTCATCCACAGACGTAGCCTCTTCGACAATTTGCAGGCGGAAAAGAGATACAACGGCTTGTGTAGAAGCCAACCGCCGAAGTGCATGTAACGATGTCAGCTGTGCTGTATCCAGCAAATTCCCTTTCCACATAACTGTCTGTTTCTCCAGCTTAAACTCAAAGGTGGACTGTGCGTAATCTATAACTACTGGCCCGAGAGAAGCCAACCAAGACACCTAAAGCACCATATCCCATCCTTGTAACTCCAGCACAAAGAAATCCACGCAAATCTCCACCCCTTGGATGCTCAAAGGAACACGGCTCACCCACTCTAAGCAGCGCAATTTCTCGCCATTCCCAACAAGCACCACAAAACTTGGTACAGATTCCACTGTCAATTGAAGAAACTTGCAGTACGTAATTGTATGAAATTATGTGTACTACCCCCATCAAGCAATACCTGGACTGGCGAGCCACGAACAGTTCCTAAGAAACGAATCGTAGAAAGGGAGGAGGTGCCTGAAAACGCGTAATGACACACGGCCGCATCCTCAACGTCGTCAACGATTTCCTTCCCCTTGTCAACAACCGGTAGAGGACTGTCCATGGGCGTTGGTTCCGCTGAAGATACAATGGCATCTTCCTCAGAGAAAAACAATAGCTGCGGTTTGGCTTTGCATTTATGGTCCCAACTGTACTTCTCGTCGCATTGATAGCAAAGACCTTGAGCACGTCGCTGAGCCACTTCCGCTGGTGATAATCGTCGGACAGGAAGTTTAGTTAATGTAGAAAGAACCACAGCATCCGGAGCAGGGGACGTCTGCGATGGAGACGAAGGAAACTTGAGCATTGGTAAGAGCCCAGGTCCTCCGAGCTTGGGCTTTGAAGACACCTGTTCGTTAAAAATACGGGTTTCATGCAAATGGGCCAAACGAATAGCCTCCTCCAAATTGGGCGTGTCTTGCATCAGGACCGACGCCTTGATATCCGCCCTCAATCCTGTGATGAAGCAGCGCACGACGAAGTTTGCAGGTAAAAATATGGAGCGATTCATCAAGGATTCAAACCGGGTGTGATACTCCTCTACCGTGGATTCCTGACGTACCTTAGCCAATAACCCCTCTGGCGATTCCAGGTCACGAGAACGGAAACATTTCTTAAGAGCTTCAAGAAACTCCTCCCAACCAGCAAGCTGACGATTGAGGTACATCCAATCGTACCAGTCTGCTGCTGCATCGTCAAAGTGAAAAGAAGAAATCGACAAGCGATCCTCCTCTCTGATGTCGTAAAATTCAAAGTAACGAGAAGCTTTGGAGATCCAACGATCAACATGTGACCCAGAAAAATGAGAAAGCTCCACGGAAGCCAGTTTGTGACGTGTATGATGACTTGAACCCCCACTGAAGGATCCCGAGGATGTCACACCAGCTCCTGAACGAGACACAGAACTATCTCCTGTGGCTGAGAACGAAGAAGCTGGAATCAGACGAGCCAAGAGCTGTTTCAAAAGCTGTTGTAGATCAGCTAGGAGCTTAGATTGATCAGCAAGAGACTAAGCCATGGACGAAAAATCCGACGCCAATGCTGTGAAATCAACCTGAAGTTTAGCTTGAGCCTCACGAATCGACGTGACCTCTGTATCCAAGGCCCGAAATCTAGTATTGTACTCTGCCATCTATGCAGAGATCAATGAAAGCACCAATAGAATGTTGATTCGATTCCTTGTTATTGAATGTAATTTTTCTGATACAATAGAGAGGTTGAACTCTCAAGAAGAAGATGAGAAAAGCTAACTCAGATGAGTAATGAATCACGACTGTCATGCTAACTAACTTCCTAACCAATCATGTATTTATATGCCGTTAATATCCATACATACTGAACCATCATGCTTCAGCACTGAAGCTTGTCAACGCAAAATCCTTATTACGAGCTGGTAGAACCGTTGCCCGAGTACCCCTTATAGTGCCCCGACCCGAGTCCTGCCCAACACTGCTTGAGCCGACCTTCCCAGATACAACAGGAGACTATCCCGTCCCCAGTAGCGTTGGAAGGAAACCATTGTGCCGATCTTTCGGAGAATCTTGGAATCCGATTTCTTACCTCCAAGAAGAAAGCCCTCAAGCTTCTCTAACACGATGGTATGGGAGACAGGACTAGAGAAGTTTTCAATAAAATCCTGTTACAGGATGTTGGAGGAGCAGCAGGAATCAGGGGCGAGAGCATTGATCCCAAATGCATGGAAGCGGTATGGCACTCCGAAGAGTAGAGCTTTTTTATGGCTAGCATGGCAGGACAGAATACTAACGAAAGTGAGATTAGCAAGACTTAACTGCTTAAGATTAGAAGAGACACAATGCTTGAACTGTGATAATATGGAAGTTAACGCAGATCATGTTTTATTGCAATGTCATTTTGCCTGGAAATGTTGGTCGACGGTCATGTGTAAGTGGGGTGTATTTTGGGTGCAGCCTAAAACGGTAGTGGATCTAGTTAATCAGTGGAAGAGCATATTTATGTGTAAAAAGAAACAGGAGATATGGGATAGTATACTGCTGGCGACAGTGTGGAATTTATGGGTGTCTAGGAACAAGAAGGTGTATAGAGCAGAACAGAAAAGTGCCTCTGAAGTGGCAATGGAAGGACTCATTTATGGTCTAAACTGGTCTAGACTGTATATCAGTTCTAACGTATGCAGGGGAGCCTATCTTCTCCCGATAGGTGGGTGGCATCAGGTTATAGGGTGATGGAGTGAAAGCCTAAGCTACCTGGATAAATATTCCAGGCAGCTTAGATAGTCATTCAACGGCTACCTGCGTTTTGCATAGCTTTGTCTTAGTAGAGAGCCTGTGTTTTTTGCATCAGTTGTACATTTGGTTGATGTAATTTTCTGTGAAGCAATAAAATTCATCGTTTCATAAAAAAAGAAGAGAGAAAGCTCTCAAGCAATTCATCCCCAAAATTGAAGCTGAAATGGTGGAATGGGATGAGCAGACAGAATCAGACTGTGGGGTGAAATTTTTTAGTTAAGGACGATTACTAGTTTGCCTGGGGTTGTGATTGGTGATTTTAATGAATCTCTTTTCATGGAAAAGAGAGGAGGTAGTCCTTTTAAGGCCAATGCTGCTAGTCAATTAGTTCATTTCTTCAATAGATGTAACCTTATAGACTTACCTCTTCAGGGGAAGAATTTCACTTGGTTTATGTCTACATTGGCTACTCATATTGACAGGGCTACTGTTAGTCCTGAATGGTTAAGCAGATATAACAGGCAGATTTTGGTGTTTGGAGAGCGTGGTCTTTCTGATCATACTCCAATTTTTCTCAAGAGAGAAAGTCAATCATGGGGATGGAGACCTTTTAGGTCAATTGATGCTTGGTGGGAGAAGGATAACTTTTTAGAGAAGTTCAAAAATCTCTGGACTGAATGTTGTGCGGTACACCCAGAAAATTTTTCTATTATAAAAAAGTTGAACCTGGTAAAAAGAAAACTGGATAAGTGAAACTCAGAAGATTTTAGCAGGCAGGATGTAATTCTTAGTCAAGTCCTAAAAGAGACAGATAAATTGGATTGTATCAGAGGTAACATTGAATGGTCTGAACACAATAAAATGATTTACAGAGAATTTCATTAAAAAAAGTGGGATCTCAAAAGGAATATAGAGTTAACGTGGATGCAAAAATCTCAGATTAATTGGAGCAAACTTAGAGACAGAAATACAAAGTTTTTTCACTGCTCTGCAAGCTGGCTCAGGCAGCATAATGCTCTAATTTGCCTCCAAAAAGATGATCTCCTTCTGACCAATCCTTCTGACATTAAATTTGAGATATTTTCGTTCTTCAGAAATACTTTCAATCCTGCTGTCTCAAGATGTTTAGTGATTGGGAGACCTTCCTTTTAAAAGGATTGGTGAGGAACAAGTATGTTTTTTTTTTTGAGTAATTCATCGATATGTATTAAGATTGAAATCAATAATACATTTAGAGCAGAGCAATGAATCATTATCCCGACTCTCTAATCAAAATAAAAATTGCCAGATACTTACCGTATCTGGCATTTTTACCATCTATACAATCTAGTATCTGAACAGTAGTGCCGCAAGATCACTCGATGGTAACAAATCCAAACTGTCGATATCAACTTCCTTCAGGTTTGTCTTGACCCAACAGAAACCATGTCGTAAACCGTTGTAGAATAACTCTTCCGCGGTGCAATCTCTTCCTTTGAAAATTCTATCATTTCTTCCCAACCAAATACTCCATGTCATAGCAAATATTAGAGCATACCATAAACCTTGCCACCGATTTGGGATTGAGAATCCATCCCATTGCCTGAAATGATCTACCATGGACCTCGGCTGTACCCATCGTATTCCCCATTTCCTAAAGAATAGCGACCAACAAGACCAAGCCATTCTACAATCCAGCAATATATGATTGGAATTGACTTTCGCCAATCCACACGTCTCACAGCCTCCCTCTGATTCAGGTAAGATTCCAAATCTGATCAGAAACTCTTTTACGATAATTCTCTCCCTACACGCCAACCACATGAAGGCTTGTCATTTGGGAGCTCCTTGCTTACGCCAGACATTGGGGATGATCGCCTCCTCCCTTAGATTAACCAAAATTTCCTCCAGCGATTGATAGCAATTACGCACAGAGAAGGCCCGCATCTGGTCACCCCATAATAATAGATCATCATCCACCTGATTTGGAATAAATTCTCTCAACATTAACAGACGACCTTCAACCTCTGCAGCCTCCCATGTAAATAGCCTCCTTCTCCACAGAATAGCCCAACGCCACTGATTTTCAACCACAGATCCGAAATTCTTTACTGATCTCTCCTTATCTAATGAAATGTCATACAATCTGGGAAATAGTAGCCTTATAGGTGAAGAACTGCACCAGATATCATACTAGAAGGCAATTGAATCACCTTTGCCCAGCTTCCACTGAAAGTATGATGAGATGAACCTCCCATTTGGAAGAGCTGTACCGCTGGCATGTACTATGCCTTTCCAAACAGCCGACCCACTGTCTCCTTCGCAAACAATTCCTTCAGGTCTTAGTACAGGTTTGTATTTATGTGCTATAACCTCCTTCCACAGTGAACATGTGTCACTAGCAATTCTGTAACTCCCTTTGGAAAGCAAAGCAATATTTCATGTCTTCAAACAACCTAATCCCGCTCCTCCTTCCTCCGTAGTTCTGGTTGCCACCGACCATTTTACCTTGCACAAACACCGCTTGTCTACTTTCCCAACCTATAGGAAGCGCTTCATCCATTTCTCAAGATCCTTCCTTACTCCCACAGGCATTTTGAAGAAGGTCATATAATACACTGGAAGGCTGCTTAAAACTGATTTTATTAATGTGATTCTACCCCCCAACGAGAGCAAAGAACCTTTCCATGAAGCTAGCTTGATTTTGAATCGTGCCACCACAGTATGCCATGTACTTTTGAGGCGTGGATTCGCCCCAAGAGGTACACCAAGGTAGTTGAATGGAATCTTTTGCAAACGGAAATGGAGCTTAGCTGCCATACTTTCAGCCTCTGCAGATGCCATATTGATTCCCACTAATCCTGATCTAAAAAAAATTATTTTCAAACCGGATAACAACTCATAACTTCTTAGGATCCTTTGGAGATTCAGTATCCCGTGTTGGTCTCCATTGCCAAAAAGAATGACGTCATCTGCATATTGCAAATGTGTTAGGTGTAAACCTCCGACATTGATTCCCTGAAAAAGTCTACACTCAACAGCTTTTGTAAGCAGTCTTGACAAAACCTCTGCCACTAAATTGAACAATAGCGGTGATAATGGATCGCCTTGTCGGAGTCCTCGCTCCAAATTGAACTCTGCCGTAGGCGAACCGTTAATGAGAACTGAACAACGTGCTGTCGAAATACATGCCTGAATCCATCTTCTCCATTGGATCCCAAATCCCATCTTTTCCAGCACCTCTAGTAGGAACATCCAATTCACTGTATCGAGGCTTTTTTGAAATCTAATTTGAAGCACCAACCTTTGCTCTTTGACTTCTTCATTGTATGAATGATCTCATTGGCAATCATAATTGAGTCCGATATATGCCTTCCTTCCATAAAGCCGGTTTGGAGGGGTGAGATTAATTTATCCATCACTCTCTTGAGTCTTTTGGACAAAATTTTGGCGACAATTTTATACAGACTATTTATGAGACTAATAGGGCTGTAAGAATTAAAATCCGTTGCTCCTTGCACCTTGGGAATTAAGGTAATAAAGCTGTTGTTTATGCCTCGAGGAAGTTCTCCGCTGAACTGAAATTCTTTCACAAATCCTGTAATCTCCACGCCAATCACCCTCCATGCCTTCTTGATGAAGTAGAAATTGAAACCATCAGGTCCAGGGGCTTTGTGACTGCCACAATCCCACACAGCGTTCTTGATTTCATCCGCAAGAAACGGTTCTTCAAGCTGTGCGGCTTCTGCAATAGACAGAGTAGGTAGATTTAGGCTGCCCAATCCTAACCACCTAATTTCATCTCCCTTGAAGATCCCTTGAGAGTATCCAATCGCAGCATCTTTTATCTTATTTGGCTGAACTAAATCAGCTCCATCTACATTCACTACGCCAATAAAATTGCGACATCGCCTCAGATTTGCAGACGAGTGAAAGAACTTGCTGTTTTTGTCGCCAAGTTGTAGCCATTGTTGTCTTGATTTCTGTTTCCACATAGATTCAATCTTCTTCTTTAGATCCCACTTCTCTAGCTGTAGTTCTTCATATTTCCTCCTCGAATCATCCCCAAAACCGCTGTTATTCTGATCCAGGATATCTAGCTCGGCCAAGATTTTTCTCAATTTGCCTTCAACTTCACCGAAACATTCATTATGCCAAACCTTCAGTTTTTTCCTTAAAAAAGACAACTTCTTAATCACACAGAAATCTCCTGGAAAGCAAACCCCTGCCTCATGCCAATAGTCTTCTACCGTTGCAATGAAATTCTTATCTTCCCACCAGCAATCCCAAAAGAGGAATGGCCTGTGTCCCCAGAAAAAGAATTCTGCTTTCAGAATTAAGGGCACGTGATCAGAAAAACCTTTGTTACCTGCATACAACCTATACTGATTGAAATTCAGACACCACTCCGGAGAAACCAGAAACCTGTCAATACGGGAAGCTCTCTCGGAGTTAAACCACGTGAAAGACTTGCCAAGAATTGGAAATCTATCAAGCCATTTCGGTTGATAAAATTCTGTAACCTGGAAGTCTTTGCTCTGTTAAAGGAACTGCCAAGTCTCTCCTCTTCCTTGAGTGATTCGTTAAAGTTTCCTGCAATGACCCATGGAGAACTGTGCACACACTTCCTTCTTTGTATGTCTTCCCATAATATGCTTTGCTCATTTTCCAAGTTAGGAGCATGTAAACCAACACACACAAATCTGTAACCTGTCGCCCTTATCACTGTCTCCATCAAGATCCATCTCTCGAACTTTTCCACTCCGTTAATCTGTATTTGCGCATCATCCCAAAGGCATACTATGCCACCTGCACTTCCTCGCGCATCAATAGCTTCCCATTTTATGTTAGTGCCCGACCACAGTTTAACCGCCAAACTGTGGGAAAACTCTCCCTCTTTGTCTCGCATAAAAATACTATACATAGTTGCTCCTTCTCAATAAGATTTCGAACCTGATTTATCTTTAGCCTGCCACGACATCCTCTGATATTCCACATTGCTATATTAACCATTAATAAAAATAAAGCTCCCTGGGACAGACCCAAATACACTACGAGGTGCAATGATCATTCCACTCCTTTTCTTCTTCACTGATCCGCTCCTTGAGCTTGTTACGTATTGCTGCTCTCGTTTTCCTGTGACTAAGACCCAATGAATCTATTACATCCAGTGACCTCTGCACCTCCTCTTCTACTTGGCTCTGGTTCGTCTCTGAGACTCTGGAACAGGTCCTATCCGAGTTGTCTCCTTCCTTATCTCCATTAGCCAAAAAGAAAGAAGGGTCTTCTATCACTGCCAGAAACCGATTTGCTAACTCCTCCTGAGGAAAGACTTCCATTGAGTTTCAGATGTTTGATCTTCTTTTGTATGGCAACCCTTTTGTCGACCACCCTTCCTTTTGAACCAATCCTCGAAGCTTTGTTACCCTCCTTTCTCATTCTTGTAAAAACTGTGTCTTCCTGCAACGACGAAGTGTTGGGGATCCCAGTATGAGATTCTACTAACAGGCATTCTGATACTGTATCCCAAATGACCTTTGAATGCTCTCCTTCTTTTGCCTCTATCCTCGCCAATAATAATTCAGGCACAGTGCAAGTACTTATATGCCCTCCATTATTTATACAATTCCTTAAATGTCCTTCCTTCTCTTGAACCACTGAAGGATTAAACAGCCCTTGGGCAACCTAATCTTTCAGAGTCAAAGAGCTGGCTCGTTTTCTCCCAACTGCCTCCAATTGCACTTTATCTACATCCTTGTCCCCCACTATGTCCTGCTCAGTCAAATCTACCTTCCGACATAATCCCCTTTTAACTGCTGGTGACGTGCTTCTTTTCTCCTCAACAGAATTAGTATTTTTCCTATGTGAGAGGTAATGGTTGGTAGGTGCAAACAAGCTGTTACAGTCCCCCGACACAAGTATCTTTTCCCCATCCTCGGGCCCCACAAATTCTTTGTGTTTCTCTTCTAAAACAGTAACCTTGAATAGTTTGCCATCAACCTCCAGCATCATCCTTTTGTTTATTTCCTGCAAATCACCCGTAACTATTTGTAAAACTGCTGCATCAAAACGTTCCAAACTTGTCGTTTTGTTGTGAACATGAACCAGTGATCCAAACGGCTGAACGATCTGTCTGAAGGCATCCTCAAACCACGCATGAAGGGGTATACCTATGACTTTCACCCAACATAGTCTCCTGTTTCCAACATCTTCAGGACGCCAAGGATGAAGGTCGTAGAAGAATCCAGCCCAAAAGCTGTTGTTTGACATGAGTTCTTTTCTCATCATCTCAGTGGACACAAAGGTCTCATGTTCCCCCCTATATCCTTACATCCGACATCTACTGGCAGGATATTCTTATCAACATATCCCTCGCGTATTGACCCTACTGCACTCCGGCAAAGCCACTCTTTTGACACCTGAGTGGTGGATATCACCACAGGTGTTTCCTCTAAGTCATGATTGTTCTTCACAACTGTTGCTTCTGCATATGTTCTACTATCGGGCTCCCGCATTAGTGATTTTGTCACGTACTTCTGGGTTTTATGCGATGCATACAATTCTTCCTTTCGTATAAGACCTAGTAGTTGTTCGCTGCGTCTCCCTTGTCCAGCGGAGAAACGTGCCACATTGAACCTCATTGATGTTCTACCACCCAGACTTGTGTTAAGGCGCCTTTGTCTAGACTCCTCCTGAACTCCACATAGCACAAATTTAACAAAATCGAACCTTAAAACCCTCCTAGATCTACGATTTGGGATGAAAACATCCGCCACCGGTTCAATATTAGCTATCTCCTTGAAAAGTCTGCCCGAAGTCCAGCCCTCCGGGATACCTTCTGCGAAGTATGAAATGAACCTATCTTCACTGAATACCTTCGCTGGTTCCCATTTGCTTTTGACGTGTCCTAACTGCCCCTGCTTGAACGAGCGGATCTGATTATGCAGAAGAGGAATCTCAGAACTTTTCCGAAAACTATTTTTAATGGGTATGGTAGAGTTTGTAATATGATTAGGGACTGTGTTTGGGTATGGTTTTGGTGATGGTTGGAGAATTTGAGTGGGGAGAGACGATGTCATTTTTCCAAACTTAACCCAGTTTGCTAGTGTTGTTGATGTAGATGAAGAATATGAAAATTTGCTCAAGGAGGAACCAGAAATCAAAATTTGCTTATTTAATTTTTCACTGTCTGTTTTCATGAAAATGAGTGAGAATAAGATAGTGTGGCCTCCATTTTGTGGTTTGACATCTAATACTCTTGATTTTGACAAAATTTTGCAGAGCTCTGACAACAATGACCTAATGGCATATTGGTTATCTAACAAGTATGTTTTTTAGAGACTCCATTTTCAGATGATGAAATTAAGGATGCAGTTTTTGAATGTGGAAGGCATAAAGCTCCAGGTCCAGATGGCTTAAACTTTCTTTTTTATCAAAATGCTTGAGATGTGATTGGCTCTGATCTGATTGTCCTTGTCAAACAATTCTTCTTCTCTGAAAGATGCGCATTGGTATTAGTATCACCTTCATATCCCTGATTCCCAAGATGAAAAATGCCAAATCTTTGGATAAATTCAGGCCTATCAGTCTCATCAATGGGATTTATAAAATAATCTCAAAAATTCTAGTCTCTCGTCTCAAAACTGTGATCTCAGATGTCATATCTCCTTGTCAAACTGGATTTATCACGACAGATTCTTGAATTGATCTTAATTGCTTCTGAGATAGTTCATAAAATGAAGATGGAAAAAAACAAAGGATGTCTGTTGAAACTTGATTTCCAAAGGGCCTTCAATTCTGTCAACTTGGAATACTTAATGGATGTTCTTCAAGCTATGGTATTCAAAACCAAGTGTGAGGAATTTAATTTGGCAACGTATTTCCTCTGCGCATGTCTCCATTCTTGTCAACGGATCTCCCACTAAGGAATTCATTATAAAGTGTGGCTTAAGGCAAGGAGATCCTTTATCTCCCCTGTTACTGATATTGCTGCAGAAGGCTTGACAAGTATTTTAGAAAAAGCAATTGATCTCGGAGTCTTTTCTAGTTTTAAAGTTGGTAATGTTCCAATTAACCAATTTCAATACACTGATGATGTCGTGGTTTTCAGCAGTAACTCTCATTCAGACTTTTTCAATGTTAAATGTATGCTGAGAATATTTGAATATTTGAAAATAAGAGTGCTATCTTTGGAATTAATTTAAGTTGTCAGCAGACCTATGAAATTGCACAGGTACTCAGATGTAAAAGATGGAATCTTCCTTTCAAGTACTTAGGATTTCCCCTTGGAGAAAATCCTAGAAGAAGACACACTTGGGACAGGCTTATCAAACGATTCAAAGCCAAACTCAGTGGTTGGATGTGTAAATTGCTTTCCTTTGGTGGGAGAATTGTTCTCATTAAATCTGTTCTAATAGCCTTCCCATTTATCTCATATCTCTCCTTAAGATTCCTGTTGGTGTTAAGAGAGAATTAGAAAGATACATGAAAAGCTTTTTATGGACTGGAAAACTCAAGAGCAGACCTTTTTGTAAAGTTAAATGGGAACTTGTCCGTGCTCCAAATGCCTTGGGAGGAATTAGTATTGGGTCTATTGATGCCAAAAACAAAGCCTTGTTATTCAAATGGATCTGGAGATTGTTGAGCAATGAAGATTCTTTATGGAAAGAGGTCATTTGGGCTTCTTACCAACCTTATTCTAAAGGTTTTTTCTTAGATTTTCATAGCAGGAAATTTTCTGACATTTGGAGAGGAATTTACAACTCCTGTCTTGGAGATGACTCTTTTATGCAAGCATTAAGAGAAGTTATCAGATGGAAAGTTGGGAATGGAGAGAAAATTCTATTCTAGCAAGATCGATTGTGTTCGAAATACTCTCTCGTGGTTCTCTTTCCAAGACTGTTCTCGTTATCTTTATCCCAAAATTCTGTAATTTCCAACTTGGGGTATCTTTTGGATTCTTCTTGGCATTGGACTCTTTCTTGGCAAAGACCATTATTTTTTTTTTTTTAGATTATCGAAGAATATATTGATGAGGAAGAATATACAAAGTTATTACATCAAACTCGTAAAAAAGCAGGAATTTGTTAAGATACCCGTTAACAGTTCTATGGTATCTTAATCTATCATAGTTTATCTTACAATCAAATGGAGATTATCTATTGGTAGTAGATCCAAACCGTTATACTGTATCTCCCTGAAATTAACTTTGGCCCACCCTACTCCATGAATAATGCTTTCGGTGCAGATTTCCCCAGGATTCTTGGCTTGTTGCTGGAATATATTTTTATTTCTGTTGGTCCATATACCCCACGTCATAGAGAAAAGAAGAGCATACCAGAATCTCTTCTGGGATTTGGTGGAAGAGAATAGGCCCCATTGAGTGAAAAGATCACTCATGCACCTTGGTTGAACCCATAGAAAACCCCATTTTCTGAGTAGTAGTGACCAGCATAACCAAGCAAAGCGACAGGTTAGGAGGATATGGTTGGAGTCAGATTCCACTTCATCGCAATTCGGGCATGATATAAGTGAGTCTAGCAAAATGCCAATTCTTGCCAACTGGACTCTTGAGGATATCTTTTCTAAACAGGCCAACCACATTAGCATTTTATGTTTTGGTGCCCCTTCCATCTCCCATACATTCGGAATTTGGTGTCCTGCATCGAAATGCTTGGATGATTCAAGAAGCTCATAACCTTCCTTAACTCGATGATTCCATAATTTATTCAGTAGTTTATCCTGGACTTTTGGGAAGAACCTCTATTTCAAAGACTTCATCGCTGGTTTCTGCCCATCAGCTCATTCTTCAGATACTCTCTGCTGGAATAACAAAATGGATGGATTTTCAACTAAAGTCTGCACATATTTGATAGGAAATCTACTTGTTCAATTCCCAGCTTCTCGTTGCTCTTTGATATGGAGATGGAACATGCCCTTAAAATCTCAATTCAATGTTGTGGCTTGCTTGCTTGAATAAATTATCTTCAAAATCGCTGCTGGCTAGAATTGGTATACTCCCACCTACTGATTTCTTCTATCCAAGATGTCTTTATTGTATTGAGGACTCTAATCACATCATCATCAATTGTATGGATTCCTAGAAAGTTTGGAGTCTGGCTTTGAAGTGGTGGGGATGTTCCTGGTGTGCCCATTCCTCGACCATAGACCTATTACATCAATTGAGCTTTTTTGCCCCCACAAAGAAGCATCAAAATTTCCGGTCTGCGCTATTTTTTTTTGTGCCTGGTATATCTGGTTGGACAGAAATAAAAGGATCTTCCTCAACTCTAGAGATTATATTCAAGACTTATTCATCAAGGCTCTTCAACACACATTTTGATAATAAATTGAGAAATTTTCATTTTGTTGGAAATGAATTTCTCGTGATTTAGAGTTCTGCTTTTATGTAACAAAAATTTATTTGAATGGTCTGGCGACGCCCTTGTTGGTCACGCCTTTGTAGTTTTCTTTTCATTCCAGTATATCTCGATTTTTATAAAAAAATAAATTAAAAGGTAAAAACTCTAACCCTAAGCATGATGATGGCATGACATAGAAAATTTCCCTCCTTATTTGTAAATATTCAACTCATAAATAATAAACTATCCTTGTCATGAACTACCCTTGGAAGTATGAATATCACCAATCCCAAAGTAAGATATAAACGTGAGGATGCAAGCAAATGGCTACACCTAACATAATCTAACATACGATGTCAGCTTACACCATTTGGTTGATTTTTTCCACAACGCCTAATTCAAGCAACTCTATGGAAGATGTCTGGTATTACTACATAGTTATTATGTTATTACAGCCATTTTCCACCAATTGGGTACTATTATAATGCTAACTCGGGTATTCAGGGGCTTGTTTTTCTTCCAAAAGCATGTTCATCAGTAACTAATTCCGTATGGTTTATCCATATCTGATTTAGTGAAAATTTCTAGGTATCCCTCGGTACCCAGATGAGATTAGTCAGGTTAATTATCAGATATTGGTCAATGGATGCATTTGCTATTACGAAAGACTTTTATCAATTATCATTTATTGACTTTGAATCTGCTGTCAAGAAAATTTTAACTGTTCAATTTGCGGTGTGTGAATGAGCTGGTAGTCGCAAATTTCTGGTTGTTTTCAGCTGGGGAAAATAAAGACATATCTAAACTTTTTCAGTTCAACTCCTCATTATGGCTGATTACTGGTATATCTTAATAATAAATGGTTAACTTCCTTCAGTTTGGGAGTTGGTGTTTTCTTAAGTGGAGGATGGAGAAGTTATGTAACAGTGTGGTCGGTGGTCATATCTTTTGATTTGTCAAATTGCTTGGGTGATATGTGAAATTCTTGTCCTACTAGTTAATATTGAATTTTGGATATTTTAGAAATAAAGGTATCTTTTGTATTTTTTTGTTTTTAAATTCTTACATAAGCCATCAAGGTCAAACAGAACGATAAATCCTGTTCCAGAATGATGCGAACATTTTTATCATTTTATTTTATAGTTATTAAATTTACTGTAATAAAATGATTAATTTACTGGATTTATTATTCTGAAAAAATTACTGAATAAATTTGATAAAATAATATTTTTATCGACAGAAAGAATTAATTTTTTTAATCAATTGTTTATATAATTCAATAAATTATTATATTATATTTTTGATAAATGCAAGGAGTGCTTTATGAAATCCTCATGTTCGTATAGGGATGTTTTTAAAATCTCACACGTATCGACACACCATATTCCCACGTATCCCAATATGTGATCGGGCGTGACCCACGCAAGTGTCATATTCATCTCCTCCCAGCTCTTTGAAAAAATGGCTGAATTCTTAACACGTGAAAAAGGGGAGATCTGCAGAAATTCATTGACATTTTATTTGCTGCAAACGTCTCCCCCTTTACAACCACATATCTTAAAAATTAAAGAGAGATCCGCCGAAATTCATTGACTTTTTATTTGTTGTAAACGTCTCCCCCTTTACAACCACATATCTTCATCATTTCTTGAAGAGCACCACTTTACACATCCCCACCACTGCAATCTTTGGACCTTGTCTGCTTATATGATTTGATTCTTCGAGGAATGCTCTCAAAATAATGGATTTGAGGGGGTATGGAGATAGGGAATTGCAATGTCATTTCATTGCAGTTGTAATTAAATAGTAATATTTCCTACTCTTGTCATCGTTTTGTTGTTGGCATTTATTGTCTAAAGATTTACACCGGAAGCGTATCTCTTCAAAGGTTAGGACACGTTTCAGCATCCTCCACCACGGAAAAGCCATAGAGCACAGGAATTAATAAGTTGAATGTGGCTTAGAAGCGTCCACTAGATTTACTTATGCGTATTTCTTTTCCATTTTGTTTCCAACTTGGGGAAAAAAAAGAAAGTAACTGTTTGTAGTTGGAAAAAAAAAAGGAATTGTTTGTGGTTTCTTATAACTCACTTCTTGTCTAAATCCAGCCCTTGTAATTTATATAAGTAATCGTTTATGAATGATATAAATTTCATTTTGTTATTTATTTTGAAATATTATTAAAGTTACCTAACAGAAAACAAAGTAATGATCATATATGTCTTGATGATGAGTAATTATCTAAGAAAATTTAAAATTTTATAAACTTTAGAAATAAAATTGACCATTGTTATCGTCTATATTCTTAATATAGAAAGTCAGGATTGTCAAATCAATGTGTTTGAGGAACAAAGATGAGAACCTACTTATCCACTTGCCAAATTGGAAACAGGTATGATTTTAAGACGTGTCAATCCAGTTTACATGATGGTCAGTCAATCCAGCGTGTTCTCTTAGTTGTGTAATGAACACAAAAAAGGGAGTTTGAAAGTTTGAACACTTCAATTTGATGTGTGCGAATGAGGCTGACAGTTGAAAAGTTGTTCAGTTCAACTCAGATAGCGTGCGGCTGATTACTTAGAATAACTTAATAATAAATCCAGTATTATCTTATTCTATAACTATTAGCGCCGGCTCATGTATATATATATATAGATGCAAATTTGCACTAAGAATGCATTCGAGGTTACGAGATACTAATTTGTGGGTGATGGCGTCCAGAGCGCTGGTTGGTTTCTTACTTGCGACTGCCATGATTATGGTAGAGTGCAGTTTGGAAGGTGAGGTTTTTTCATGGCCTTTCTCATGCATGATTTTCTTTCAGTATACTGTTATGAATAATTAATGGTATAATCAATATATTAGTACTAGAAAAATAAAAAACACAAGAGAGTTAAGTCTCATGTCTATGTATTTGTCAGAGACAGAATTTTCATTACAAAAGAATTATCTCAACCTTATAATTCTAAGTCCAGCACTAACCTATTTACATTAAAACTCTACCAAGCCAAACGTAAGTCATATTTATATTTCCTTAAATTACACCTAATTTTGTACGTATAGATTAAAACCACACAACATATGTCTTAGAATGTTTTAACTCCATGATCTTGCACACTACTTATCTGTCTTCTAGGTTTCAGTGGCTAAATATATATTTGAATGTTGATTCATGAGTTGCTATATCTCATACTATCTTAGACGAGATAATAAGGTAAAAGTACAATAATCGATTCATGGATGTCATTCAAGCGAATGATTTTATGTATTATTTTCAATTCCAACACTGACTTCTTCCTAATTCTTTGTAATAAATGCAATATAACTCTGGTTTACTTCACTCTTGTCCCATGTATATGCGAATATTTTTTTTTGATTAAAACGTAGAGAGACTTTATTAAAATTAAACAATTACAAATTCAAAAGATAGTTAAATAGTATTTGACCAGCAAATAAAATAAAAGTATTTGAAAGGGATTGTAACCCCTAAAGTCAAGAATAAATCAAAAACATATCTCTTGAAACAAAGATTTCATTGTTCAAATTCAAATATAAGCACACCATATTTCCTATCCTGCAATAAGCTGTCGGCTATTGTAACTGAACCCTATCAATCTAAATTTTATCCATGTCGATACTCTTTCCAAGATAATACGAAATATTTCAATTTTTTAAAAAAATTATTCTTCGAAATTCTGTTGTTTCCTTCCAAATAAACCACAGGAAAAAAAACAAAATTCTTTAAAAAGATATTGTTTACCACACAGCCATTGAATATAAAACTCAGGATGCTAATATTTCCTGCGCTTGCCTTTGTTACTAACATGCGGGTACGTTTCAGTATCCAACTGCACCTTCAAAGGCATAGAGCACAGGAAAATAGGCGTTAATGGCATAAACATGCATGTGGCGGAGATGGGTCCACAAGACGGACCGGTGATTCTCTTCCTCCATGGATTCCCCGAGATATGGTGTGCCTGGCGGCACCAGATTGTTGCCCTAGCTTCGCTCGGCTACCGGGCTGTTGCGCCGGATCTGAGAGGGTTCGGAGACACCGATGTCCCAAAGGACGTGAGGAGCTACACGGCCATGCATGTGGTGGGGGATCTCGTGGCCCTTCTTGACATTGTGGCTCCGAACCAAGACAAGGTGTTTGTTGTGGGTCACGATTGGGGGGCTGGCATGGGTTGGTACTTGTCTCTGTTTAGACCAGACAGAGTCAAAGCTTTGATTGCCATGAGTGTTGATTATCAACCAAGGGATCCTGAGAGGAAACCCATCGAGACCTTGCGAGCTGTTTATGGCGACGGTTACTACATCGTGAGAATGCAGGTTTTTTTCCTTCAATTCATGTTCTCCTGTTTTCTATTTCTGCAATTTACCATCGGAATGTGATACTGATTTTTGCAGTGGGAGTACTTACGTAAGTTTTATCTTTTTGACCAATTTAATAAATTTCATATATCGTTTTTGTAGGAACCTGGGGTAGTAGAGGCTGAGTTTGCACAGGTGGGTGCTGAGAGGACCCTCAAGGAATTTCTAACATACCGTGATCCTGGCCCTAATTTATGGCCCAAAAGGAACCGATCTAGAAATCAGCCCGATGTTCCGTTACCCTCCTGGTTGTCGGAGGAAGTTGTGAAGTACTACGCCACCAAATACCAGAAGAGTGGATTCACAGGAGGACTTAACTATTACCGCAACATAGACCCGTGAGTCTTCCCCTTCAACACTGTTATTGCCATGTCCATAATTCAATTCTTATACTACAACTGATTCAGATTTTCCATTTAGTTAAGTACTTGTGAGGACTCTAGACACAACTATTCAAAGGTATTTGTCTGGGAAGGAATCCATCACTTCTTGGGCAAGATACAATGAATCATATTTTATCTTTTATTACAGTCATAATCGTCATTTATTGTGTTTATTTATTGTCTTTATGACCGTTTCCTGTTTCCGGTTGATTTTATGACCGTTTCCTTCCACAATGCAGAAACTGGGAACTTACTGCACCATGGACCGGAACTCAAATCAAAGTACCAGTCAAGTTTATTGTGGGTGATTTGGATCTTACCTATAACTCTGTAGGAACTAAGGATTACATACACAATGGAGGGTTCAAGAAAGTAGTGCCATTCTTGCAGGAAGTGGTTATACTGAAAGGAGTGGGCCACTTCCTACAAGAAGAGAAGCCGTACGACATCAATAAGCACATTTATGACTTTTTTCAGAAATTCTGATTAACACCTTTGAGCTCCTTAATCCTAAATCTTATCTCTGTATCTCGATTTGTTGGAATCTCTACAAACAAATAAATCCATTTATTCTGTGTTTGGTATTATAGTGATGTTAGAATTACTATTGTTGTTTTTCTAATTAAGTTAATAAATTAATTCTATATTTTTTGTATTTTAATTTAATTATAAAAGTAACAGTAATTAATTCTATATTTTTTAATGATAATGTTATGAGGAGAATTTAAGTTTGTAAATAAGTGGGCTTCCAATAAATTGATAGACTTGAGCTTAGATTATTTTATTTATAAATTTTAATAAATAGTAATATGAAACAAACACAAGACCAAAGCTTGTACTGCTTTCAATTTTAATAACACTCGACATTCATAAAAAAAAAAAAAAAAACACAAGACCAAAGAAGGCTGACAAGACAGGAACGTGTTGTTGAAGTAGCTTTACCGGGTAAACACAAGAAAGTACAGATAAAAGTGGATTCAACACGTGAATTCTACCATAAAACAGAATAAAAACAAAGACAACAACAGGAAGAGTTATCAAGATAGCATTTTAAAGAAATTGGTCATCTATATGGAAGTGCTGGAAAAGACAAAATTGTAATCATTTGCATGAAAAAAAATCAGCCCCAAAAGTGCATATGTCCAAGTGGGTTAAAAATAGTATAGATAATCAATTCTTTGTTTGTTGTATATTGTTATAAAAATAATATTTTAAGCGATTTTTGGTTAATTAATAATGATTATACAAATCACATGGCTCAATGACATCTATTATTATTTTAAAGATTTAAATATTTGAAAATTTTGGATTCAAGAATGAGTTTTTAAAACAAAGATCAGAATAAATCATAGAATGTAACCAATTACTAGAAAAATGCTTTGATCAATTTGGACCCCTTAAAAGAAGAGCAAATAACTTGTATTAACAAGGCCAGAAGAAAGGTCAATACAAACAATGGAGGATTGAGTTCACAACAAAAGCATACTATCAAGACAATTGTTGATGCGATAGAAAAATTTCTATCTATTATCAATAATTCACTGACATCAAATTCCTTGTATTCGACGTAATACTTTTCTAGTCCTAAGAAAACAGAGAAAACTTTGGGGTATGATAATTAACAACGAATGGGACTGCGGATAATCCAATCAATATATATAAATAATTTACCTTATACATATTTTTTAAAATTTTTATAAATAATTTAGTGAAAAAAAAAATAAAACCAACCTGGATTGGATTGGATCTCGACAGTGACTCTCTTGTACATCTCAGCTTTTAGTAAAATTGATCGTTTAAAAAATATATAGATTTAATAATTACTGATTCGAAAACGGTAGCAACCGAACAATGGTTTCTCTGACCTCTCCAATCCTCCCTCCACTCTCTAGTCCATTTTCAAACACCAACCCACACAAAGTCCCCAATCCACCATCTCAACCCACAAGAGCTGCTGACAGGACTGGGAGTCCTTCCTTAGCCATCCCTCAAAAACCGTTGCTCTCTACTGGGGGCCCTTCCTTAGCCATCCCTCAAAAACCGTTGCTCTCTACTGTCCCTTTCAGTTCTGCCCAACCCAAATGGCTTCCAACCCAGGTGTTTCGTGAGGACAGATATATTTCCTATTTCATTGAAGGGATTCCTGAGGGTTGGACTTCAGGACATTTATTCAAAACGATTGCTGCTGTGGAACCAGTCGTGGATGTCTTCATCTCTGGGCGAAAATCACAGAGGGGTTTACGCTTTGGATTCGTTAAATTCGTTAGATGCGGGGTTCAGGAAGATGTGCGACAAAGAAGGTTACACTCACGCTTGGGTGAGAATCAACATGGCCCGGTATGCAGTGGGTACAAAGAGTAGGCAAGAAGTGCATGGGATTGCTGCGCGAGTGAAGGAAGTGTCCCCGGCACCTCAACAGCCACCAACCCTGCATCGTGAGCTTCTGCGAGAGAAAGATGTACGTACTTATGCAGAAGTCACAGCCAGGCAGCAGGTGCAGGTGTCTGAGGAAGTACCAGTGAAAATTGACTCGGATCAGAAACTTCGGGATCGGTTACAAAGATGTGCTGTTGGGATTCTTCGTGATACATGCTCTGCAACTTTAGGCTTACCAGATGAGATGGAATGCCTTAATATGGGTTATCAAACTAAACTCCTCATCTTTGAGACTGCTGAGAAGATGAGATATGAGCTTCTGAATAACAGTGGTTTCTGGAATGAGAAGTTTTTCGACATTCACCCATGGAGTATGGAGGATACTGCACCCAGAAGGTTGTGTTGGATAGAGGTCACTGGTTTACCTCTTAATGCCTGGTTCGAAGAGGCTTTCAGGAGACTAGTCAGCCCACTCGGCTCACTGGTTCAGATTCATCCCCTTACTGATACTTGGAAATCTCTTGAGGTGGCAGTTCTGCAAATCGTAACAACTAGCTCCATGGAGATTCAGAAAAGGGTGAAGCTGCTGATAGATGGCATGGTGTGCTCAGTTCAGCTTGCGGAAGTCAAAGCCAAAGAGATTGTGGAGTCCGAGGTAGGTGACAAAGGGTCCATGTTAGGTGGGAGCAACAGCTTTTTTGCCTCCTTCAAATCCCAACACACAAAGGAACGGCAAAATGGCATGGCTGGTAAAAAGATCAGTACTGTGGCAGGAAGGCAAAAGGATGTCTGTCGGATGGACAAGAAGGAACAGAAAAAGGTATTGGCAGTCCCAATTAGTACAATACCAGATGGTATTGTGGGTCCTCATCAGTCAGTTACAATCCAACGTGACACGCTTCCAAACTTAGTTCCTATACCGGTTATTAGGCCCCAACAGGAGGAAGGCTACAACAGTCATTCTACAAGTGGAGAGGGGTTTATTAGCCATTTCACTGCCCCTGTATATACCCCTGGGGAATTGTTTGCAGAAGAACAGCTATAGGTCTCTCGCAAGACATGTTCGGAAGGTGTACCAGGCACATTCTTTGCTGAAGATTCTGGACTTGGCTCCTCCTCTGAAGTCATGGCTTTCACTAAAATGAGACAGGCAGGTGAGAAAGCATCACGGGTGGATTCCAAAGGCAGGGCTGGAGTTCGTCGAATTGGCAAACACAAAAAGCTAAAGCACATCAAACCCACCGAGAGCTTATCCTCGGAGAAAGTTAGTCAGCCAGCCATGGGAGAAGCCCACACATTGGTGGAAGATCCCTCATTCCTCGTAGTTCAGACAGCACCGGGTGAAGAAATGGTTGATCATGGATGTTCACGGCAGCTGGTGGAAACAATCTGTGGGGTGGAGGCAGAGATACAGCAGACCATGGACATTGCGGATCAGTTGGGACTCAGTCGAAAGACTACAAAAGCGGCAATTAAAAAGAAGTTGAAGGCTCAGATCACGGAGGAAGAAAAGGAATGGCAAGCTCATTGCCACACCTGAGGTATTATTGGTACTTGGATAAAGGGATTAGATTTCTGAATGATTAATTTTGCATTTTGGAATGTTAGAGGATGTCGTGGAAGGTTGAAGTTGGCTCAGATTAACTCTTTTATCTCTCAGCAACAATTGAGTGTCTTGTTTGTGTGTGAGACCAAAAGGGAGAACTTTTCTGAGAGGTTGGCGTCCAGGTTATGGTCAGGCCAGTCCATTCAATGGGATACTATCGATGCTAGGGGGAGCACTGGGGGTATGGTGTGCTTGTGGAATGATTTCCAGCTAGAAGTTATAGGTGTAGAAAAATCAGAGAACTGGATGCTGTTGGAGATATGTGTACGGGCTAGCGGATTTCATTTTGTTTGTGTTGGATTACACGCCTCAAATGTAGTGACTGCACGTAAGATTTTATGGGATGTGCTGCAACGGAGGAAGTCTCAGGACAGTCTACCTTGGGTTATTTTAGGGGATTTTAACGAATCTCTCACGGTTGAGGAGCGACTTGGGACATGTTTTAGTACTACAGCAGCTAGACGTTTACAGACGTTCATCAATAGGAGTGGGTTGATTGATCTGCCACTCATTGGTAAAACATTTACCTGGTTTACTTCCCGTAGTGCGTCCCGCATTGACAGAGTGTTAGCTTCCCCCAGTTGGTGTGCACACTTCAGTCGTCATCGGTTGTATGCGGGGAATAAGGGATTTTCAGATCATGTTCCGCTAATTTTGAAAGCGGATGTTTTCAGCTGGGGACGTAGACCATTTCGTTCGTGGGATTTGTGGTGGGAAGATACTCACTTTCTACAAACGGTTGAAGCACTATGGCGGGAGGCTGGGATTTGTTTTCCTGGTGAGTTTTGTGTAGTTAAGAAGCTATCGTTCTTAAAGAAAAAACTACAAGTGTGGCATACAGATCATTTCGGCGCATTAGAAGTCAAGCTGAAAACCATCTTGGATGAGATTGACTCCCTGGATCAGAACAGAGGGACGGAAAGGGAGGTGATGGACAGTAGCTACCGCATTCTACAGACAACAAAATGGGAGATCAAACACAAGATTGAGCTTATGTGGAGACAAAAGTCTAGACAACAGTGGCTTAAATGTGGGGATAAAAACACCAAATACTTCCATGCTAGTGCCACGCTGCGTCATTCATCAAACTTCATTGGATCCATACGGGTCCATGACACGGAGCTGGTCAAACCGGAGGATATAAAGGCTGCAGCGAGTGAGTATTTCCAGCGGTTCTTTGAGGATGCTGGACAAAGATTGTTTGGCCTGGGCAGTTTGGTGTTACCTCGGCTATCTCCTATAGAGGCTGCGCAGCTGGAAGTTCCTTTTCTTGCTGATGAGATAAAGGGAGCGGTTTGGGATTGTGGTAGTCACAAGGCTTGGTCAGTAATTGGTGGTGACATTATTCGGATGGTGCAGGAATTTCATTCCAGCGGTATACTTCCTCGAGGGATAAATACCAGCTTCATCACGTTAATTCCCAAGCTACCGGGAGCAGCAGACTTTAGCTCGTACAGGCCAATTAGCCTTATCAGTAGTTTATATAAGATCATTGCCAAGGTATTGTCTAAGAGGCTGAAGCGAGTGATGGACCGATTAATCTCCCCATTCCAAACTGGATTTATGGAAGGAAGATATATAGCGGATTCAATTATGGTGGCTAACGAAATTCTGCATACTATGAAGAAAACCAAGCAGCGAGGATGGTGTTTGAAGTTAGACTTTCAGAAGGCCTATGACTCAGTTAACTGGTCGTTTCTTATTGAGGTAATGAGCCAGATGGGATTTGGCATGCTGTGGAGGAAATGGATTCAGGACTGCATCTCTTCCTCTCGGTGTTCAGTGATTATCAATGGCACACCAACCAATGAATTTTCGATGGGGCGAGGGTTGAGACAGGGGGATCCTCTCTCACCTTTGCTGTTTAATCTGGTAGCCGAGGCCCTGTCCAGGTTGCTTACAAGAGCAGCCGAAAGTCATTTGTTTCAGGGTCTTTCCTATGGAGGCTTGCATCTAACACATTTACAGTATGCAGATGATGTTATCTTATTTAGCAGTGGCGATCAGCAAGGCATTATCAATCTTCAAAGGATCTTGCGATGTTATGAACTATTATCCGGATTGAAAATTAATTTCTTTAAGTCGGGGCTGGTGGGTATCCATGTACCCCGTGGGGAAGCTCTGAACCTGGCATCCAGAATTCATTGTCGCTTGCAGGATCTTCCTTTCCTTTATCTTGGGGTGCCGCTTGGAGCGAACCCGCGCCGGAGGAGTACGTGGACCATTGTGATGGACAGATTCAGAAATAAACTTGCAGCGTGGAAGGGTTCCTTGTTATCGTTGGGAGGTCGGATGACACTGATTAAATCCGTGTTAAATAGTCTACCTGTATATTATCTGACTTTTTTCCAGATGCCATCGGGTGTACGGTTGGAAATGGAGAAATGGATGAGACGCTTCTTGTGGGCTGGAAAGGTAGAGAACCGCTGCATGTGTAAAGTACGCTGGTCGGTAGTGCTTCGTGGGAAAGACCAAGGAGGCGCAGGACTAGGAAATTTAATGTTGAGGAATTAGGCCTTGCTTACGAAATGGAGTGCAAGAATTGCCACAGACACTTGCTCTTTGTGGCAGCAGGTGGTCACGCACAAGTATAGGCCGTGGTTAAGCCCAGCTGGATTAGAGTGCCGCAGCAATGGAGGCTCTGCTATTTGGCGTGGCATAGTGCAAACCAGTAAGTTGGTATTGCCAACTGGCAAATGTATCTCTGCATTTCATCGTTGGAAATTGGGCAGCGGACGTTTAATTGCGTTCTGGCAAGACAGCTGGTGCAGCAATCAGTCATTATTGCATTTGTTTCCCAGATTATATGCACTCTCTATGGAGAAGGAGGGTTCAATTTTACGGTTTGGGGCACTGGTGGGACAGGAATGGGAGTGGCAATTGATCTGGAGGAGACATTTGTTTGTGTGGGAGGAGGAGGAAGCTGATCGCTTACTCATCATATTGAGAGGTTTTGCACCAAATCCAGTGCTGGAGGATGAACTCCTTTGGGGAGATCAGCTGAAACCTTTTTCAGTGCGCAATTGCTACAAGATTCTGGAGGAGAATTTGCTTCCGCCTGGTGAGCCAAGCATCCCTAATGTTTGGCGCAAGCAAGGTGCACCCAAATGGCAAGCTTTCATGTGGCTTGCGTGTAGAGAGAAGATACATGCCAAACATCAGCTTATTCAATTCGGTATTCTCCCTGGTTCAGCTGGTGCCTGTGATGCGTGTGGTTTAGCAGAAAATGATTCCAATCATATTTTGCTGGATTGCAAGGTGGCTTGGACCTGTTGGTCGATTCTAGTTCATAAATGGGGTTTATGCTGGGTTCAGCCCCGAAGTATGACAGAGTTATTTGTGCAGTGGGGAGGTTTACATGTTCCTGTTCGTTGGCAAGGTTTGTGGTATGTGCTATTGTTTGCAGTTACATGGAGCATATGGCTGGGACGGAACAACCGCATTTTTCGCAGTATCAGTTGCAGCGCGGATGATTTATTCTATACTGGTATTCGGCACGGCTTTTGCTGGACAAATTTCAATTTGAAGCCTGGCTGTCCAGATTGTTTGACAATAATTCCAACAGGGGATTTCCGATCACTATGGCTCAACTAACAGATTGCATAGACAGATTGGCGGTCTTACCTTTGGCTTCCTTATTGGAGATGCAGTGCAGGGTGTTTTGAAAGCTACAGATCCTATAATTCAATCATTGGCTCTGTTTTTCTGTACATTATGCTGGGGGATTCAGATCATCAATGCTGGTGTCCATGGTGCAGTCCACTACTCAGGAATGATTGTTGTAGTGACATCTCTGGATGGAAGGATACCTCCTGTCAACTGTCCAGATGTTAAGGGGAGTTCCTGCTGATGGCGCTGCAACAGATAAGCCCACAAATGCAGGATTGCAAGCTTGCTAGAAAGTTCAGAGGTGCGGATTAGAGGGGCAGCAGACAGGAGTTTCAAAGACAGACGGTATGATTTACTGGGTGAAGGCTACTAACTCAGATGTTAGATTTTACAGTTTTGAATTGTTGGTATATAGGCTATATAGTTGATCCACTGCTGAATGTTTGGTTCACTCTGTTCATTGAGCGCGGATACAGTTTCAGTGTCCGGCTCTGTTGTTTACTTATCATTATATATATACATATCGATATTTCTTCAAAAAAAAAAAAAATTACTGATTCCATTTTGAATTTCATTTTATACTAGATTTTTTTAATTAAAATAAATTTACTGCCATTAACGATGTTTTTTTTTTTTTGAAAAGTAACGATGTATATATGTAGTGGGAATGTACAATGTTGCAGCAAGTAAGTTAACCTAAGCAAGATCAATGATTGACGCTGATACAAGAAGATTAGCAAAACTGTATCCTTGTCTATCACTGCCTATCATTGCAAAATTGTATGCAGTTTATCCACCGGCATCAGCTGCATGGCGGTATAATCAACGTGCGCAAGGTTGCGTTTTGGCCATTCAAGTCCATAGTGCAAACTTTCAAAGAAAATAACCGTGGTGCTTTTATAGGTGTGCTGAAAGATCTTCTTGTTTCTACTAGTCCAGAGGCCCCACACCATAGAGAAGAGTATAGTATACCAGATGCGGTTCTGATTGCGACCAGCAGAGAAACATCTCCATTGCAGAAAGAGATCGCGTATGTTGCTCGGCTGGACCTATTGATAGCCCCAACGTCTGATTAGCAAGGACCAGCAGAGCCAGGCCTCTTTACAGGTCAGTAGAATGTGGTTGGCATCAAGCTCAATATTCGTACAGCTGGGGCAGAAAACCTGTGAGTCGCTTAGAATTCCCAGTCGCACAAGGTGGCCCTTAGAGTTGAGTTTATTCAGACAAGCCAACCACATGAGGAATTGATGCTTCGGAGCACCAGACCGCTGCCAGATATTAAGGATAGGGTGCGGGAGAGGTGAGACGGAAAGTTCTTCAAGGAAATGGTAACCCGCTTGAACAGTATATATCACGCCTGTGGAGCTCCAGCCAAAAAAATCTGGCACTGATGGCTGAAAATCTATAGGTTGTATGACGTGTAGTAAATCAGTTACCAACTGTTGTTCCCAGTCAAATAGTTCTCTGCGCCAAGATAGGAGCCAGATCCAGCGGGTATCGGTAAAGCATCCCATCTGTGAAATAAAGAGATCCTGCTGTGTGGAGAGCTGAAATAGGCGCTGGAACTTAGAGGTGTTGCAGACATGTTGCTTCACGTCAAAACTCAGCATCGGCTTTAGTATTCTTTTTTCCATTTTATTTCCCACCTGGGGTAAAAAAGAAAGTAATTGTTTTTGTAATTGAAAAACGAAAAAGTAATTGTTTGTGGTTTCTGACAACAACTTACTGTCTGCACACAGACCATTTTGTAGTCACGATCTGTAATTCGTTTATCCTCATTATCGTATGTAGCTAGAATGAGGATGTCATAGCAAATCAGTAATACAAGAAAATGGCACACAATCAGATGCCTAAGACGGCCGTTTCTTTTTTTTGTTTTTTTGTTTTTGAGTAAATATCGATATATATTATATAAACCAAACGTTATACAACTTAATAGGATAATGAAACATTATCCCATCTGACTTAAGAAAAGACACCTGTTAGATGCCGCAAATATATTACGGTATCTGTGACAATCTCCATACAAACTACCTAGCCAACAAAGAAGCAAAATCTCCTGAGGGGAGAACTGCTAAACTATCCATACAAACCTCCTGGAGGTTGGTTTTAGCCCAGTAGAACCCATGCCGCATGCCGTTGTAGAACATCTCTGCTGCGCTGTTGTGCACTCCTTTAAAGATTTTATTATTGCGACCCAACCAGATGCTCCATGCACATGAAAACAGCAGGGCACACCAAAGTCCACGGTATCGGCAGGGAATACTAAAGCCTTCCCATTGTACGAACAGATCAGCCAAAGACCGCGGTTGGACCCAGCAGAAACCCCAATGTTTAATTACCATTGACCAGCACTCTCAAGCTGTCCTACAATCAAGCAATATGTGAGTAGCATCCTCTTCCACTCTGCCACATGCCTCGCAAAATGGATCTGCAGCAGGGAGGATGCCTAGCCGAATTAAGTAACTCTTGGCAGGAAGTTTGTCCCTACACGCAAGCCACATAAAAGCCTGCCATTTGGGAGCCCCTGGCTTCCGCCACACGTTGGGAATGGAATGCTCACTGAATACTACTGTAGTCGCTGCCAATGACTGGTAGCACTCATTTACAGAGAAGGGTCTGCCCTGTGTCCCCCACATAATCAGGTCCTCCTCCATAGTGTTCGGTCTGAAATCCTCTAAAAGTGTCAACAGTCGTCCAACCTCCTCTTCTTCCCATGCAAACAACTGACACCGCCAAAGGAAATTCCAGCGCCACACATTTTCATACCGCACCCCAAACTGTAACACTGTCCCTTCCTTCACCACTGAAAGAGCATACAATCTGGGAAAAATTACACTCAAGGGAGAATCGCTACACCACACATCTCCCCAAAAGGAAATGGAGTCTCCCCTGCCCAATTTCCAGTTGAAAAATGACGAAATGCACTGACCATTGGAAAGAGTCATTCTGCTGGTCCGAACTATTCCATTCCACAATGCTGAACCACAACTTCCAGCACACACTATACCCTCTTGTCTAAGCTTGGGATTATATTTCTGCTTGATAACCTGGCTCCAAAGTGAACAAGTGTCTTGAGCAATCCGATTACTCCACTTTGTGAGCAAAGCATGATTTCGCAGCTTCAAGCAACCCAGCCCAGCACCCCCACTATCGGTTGGACTGACAACCGTTGTCCACTTCACTTTACAAAGGCAGCGTTTGTCCATTGTCCCAGCCCACAGAAAACACTTCATCCACTTCTCAAAATCCCTCCGCACTCCCACTGGTAATTGGAAAAATGTCATATAATACACAGGCAAACTATTTAGTACAGACCTGATCAAGGTGATTCTTCCCCCCATCGAAAGCAGAGAACCTTTCCAAGAAGCTAATTTTCCTTTAAAACGAGTAATCACCGAATCCCACGTGGTACGTCGACGTGGATTGGCCCCAAGAGGCACTCCAAGATAATTGAAAGGCAAAGTCTTCCGTTGACAATGGATTAAAGAAGCTAACCCCTCAGCCGCATGTGTTGGGACATTGATTCCCACAAGTCCTGATTTGAAAAAGTTAACCTTAAGGCCAGAAAGTAATTCATAACACCGGAGAATGCTTTGGACATTGATTACTCCCTGTTGGTCGCCGTCACTGAATAAGATAACATCATCCGCGTATTGAAGATGCGTGAGCTGTAAGTTGCCAATACTAATTCCTTGGAAGAGTTGACATTCTGCGGCCCTGCTTAGCATGCGCGACAAAACTTCCGCTGCTAAATTGAAAAGTAATGGAGACAGGGGATCTCCTTGCCTCAGACCTCGTCCCAAATTAAATTCCGCTATGGGCACTCCATTAACAAGGACTGCACAGTGGGCTGAAGAGAAGCACTCTTTTATCCACCTTCGCCAAAGCACCCCAAATCCCATCTGCTCCAATACTTCTGACATAAAACTCCAATCCACCGAATCGTACGCCTTCTGAAAATCCAATTTAAGACACCATCCCTGACGTTTAGACGTTTTCATGGAATGAATGATCTCATTAGCTACCATCACTGTATCTGCAATAAAACGGCCTTCCATAAAACCAGTCTGGAATGGAGAAATGAGCTGGCCCATCACTTGCTTCAGCCGGGTGGATAATAGTTTGGCAATGATTTTATACAAACTATTAATGAGACTGATTGGTCTGAAATCCACCAACTCTGTTGCGCCACTAGTCTTGGGTATTAAAGTGAGATAATTGTTGTTGATGCCTCTTGGTAATACTCCACTTCGCTGGAATTCCTGTATCATTATGGTAATCTCGACTCCAATCACTGACCAAGCATTCTTAATAAAATAGAAATTATAACTGTCAGGTCCCGGGGCCTTGTGACTGCCACACGCCCAGACCGCCCTCTTTATCTCTTCATCAAGGAAAGGTCGCTCTAAATCAGCAGCAACATCCGGTGCTAGTCTGGGCAACACCAGCCCACCTAAACCGAACCATCGAACTTCTTCAGCCTCGAAGACTTTTTTGAAATAACCAACTGCCTCAGTCTTGATGTCTTCAGGCTGGAGTACTTCCCTGCCATGTACTCGAATCACCCCTATGAAATTACGACAGTGCCGTATGGTAGCACATGTGTGGAAGAACCGAGTATTCTTATCACCAAGTTTTAGCCATTGCTGTCTGGATTTTTGTCTCCATAAGGCCTCAATCTTCCGCTTAGTAACCCACTTCTGACTCTGCAAGTCCTCATATCTCATCAAAGAATCATGTCCCAAACCCTGTCGATGCTGGTCCATTAAATCCAGTTCAGCTAGAATGCTCTTCAATTGTTGATCTAAAGAACTGCAAGTCTCATAATGCCACCTGCAATTATACAGCTCTGGTTTTTCTCTTGCTTGCGACAGCGATAATCATGGTAGAGTTCAATTTGGAAGGTGAGGTTATTTTTCATGTTTTTTCTCGTTCACTGGCTAAATACTTGAATATTGATGAATGTGTTGCTATATATCGTTTCATGGTTAAATAGATTAGTTCTAAGCTTAATCATAATCTTTTGATGTTCTAAGTGCCTGCTGGAAATCTGTATGGTATATTGTATTTTTTGTTTGCGGAACTAGAATTAATATTTGAAATAAAATAAAACAATAAATTATTTATGTTGTGAATATCTAGAGTGCACATTCAATATAAGAATACTAAAAAAAGTTAAAAACACAATTATTTAATCCTCACAAATGTTACATCATCAATGAGAAAGAGAGAAATTTCATTATTGAGAGAATACAAAAAAAATCTATGTTTGAATCTTACTTGCTATAAGCCATCATTATTTATTTATAGCCAAACTTTAAAGTTGGAATTAAACCCTTTCCAAGATTTTCTATTCTTAGATTTTCTATTTTTGACAATAACATTATGACAATATTAAGTCACATGGTGACGATATTAAAGTTATATTATAACAATCTTTTTTTGGCTTTAATCTACTCAATCAACAAATTTGTTTTCCTCGCCAAAGCCCTTTAGAACTCTACTAGATTCCACAATCCATAATTAAGTTTACACAATTCCTAAACTTCTTATTTGGAATTTGTTTGATTATCATATATAGCACATATGTCACTAGATTAACATATCTCAAAATGTTACCTTCATCAACACCATAGAATCTTTACATATTTTTAGAATGCCCCTACTTGAATGATACTTGTATCCTTGATCATCCAGTGTAGAAAGAGAGATCAATTTTATCTTCATCTTAGGAACATGCCAGCTCTCAATGTTTTTAATGACATTGTAAAACATCCTCAATCTAACATTACTAATACCTTCAATTGCCAATGGGCTATCATCTCACACAATCTTGCTAATGATTACAATTTAGTGGAAAGATTTCTCCTACATCTTCATCATACTATTATATATGTTAAAAATATTAGCAAAACTTTCGCTCAGACTATCTCTTCTAAAATTTCCTTCCTCATGGCATTCCCAATAAATTATTTTAGACTTCAATGTGGCCTTTTGTGCTCTTACCCTTACCATCTATTATGTTCTCTTGGAAGTTCTTCTTCAACCCCTTTGACTTCAAGGTATTACTAACATCATCCATTGTGATATTGTTCTTCCCATATAGTAGAGTATCGAAAAAAGTATCATACAATGATGTCAATAAATATAATAAAATCAAGATCTGATCTTCCATATCAATCATGATATCTAAATTTTTCAATTCCAAAATGATTGAATTAAATTCATCTATATAAGATGTCACAGAAATATTTTTAATCATATGAAGAGTGTATAATCTCTTTTTAAGGTAGAACTTATCGGTCAACAACTTCATTGAGTATAGTTCCTCCAACTTCTTCCATGCAACTATAGCTGATATTTCTGTCACAATCTTGCAAAGAATGTTGTTTGTAATACTCATGAACATTGTACTCAATGCTCTCTCCTTCATGTCTTCCTTTTGTAACTCTTTCATTCCTCCAAGAAACTTTTCTTTTAACGCCCCACACTTCTTGCAACACCAGAGATGCTTTCATCCTAATCTTCTACAGGCTAAAGCTCAATCACCATTAAACTTTTCTACCACGTATCTAACTAACTGATGTAGACAACATCTTATGATTATGCGTTTATAATATTTTTTCTTTTTTTCTAAATCTCGCTCAGTTACCATTTGTTGTGAATATCTAGTGTTCACAATCAATATATGAATACTAAAATAGTAAAAAATACAAAGATTTAAAAAGATTTGGCCACAAAGCATACATCTTCGAATGAAAAAGAAAAAAATTTCACTAGAGTACAGAAGGGGTCAATGTTTGAGTCTTAATGGCTAAAGTTATCACTATAATAGCAAAACCTTAGTTAGAATTAAACTCTTTTCAAGATTATCAATTTTTAGATTTCTTATTTCAGACATTGTAACAATATTAAAATCATATTATAATAATTTTAAATTGATTTTATAATAATAAAATTTGATTGATTAGATAAAAATAATGAATTAACTAAAAATACAACTATGACTAACCGGGAGTCGTGAAGGCAGAGGGCTTCTCCTCATTTGTGCCTGCCTTCCTTTCATAGAAAGAGAATAATTCTTGGTAACAAATACAATACACTTGTCATTGCCTTTACTATTAATATATATTACCGGGAGGATTTACTCCGGAAACATATGTGCTGTGGCCTGGATAGAGTAACCAAGGAAATCTGTATTGTTCTCCAGCTTTCTTGGCAAGTTGGTAAGCCTCAGTACAGAATGAAAAAAAAAAATAGTTATGCCAAAAAGAAGAAGAATTCACAATCAGGAGAGGAAAACAGAATCGTTCTAGAAACTTTCATAATTCCTCATTGACTCCATATCGCCCTCTTATTCCTGGCATTTTCCCCCTATCCATTCCCTGACTTGCTGACTTGTATTAATCAGAATATTTCTTGGGACGTGTCCTAGTCCTGGCACTCCTACGTGGAGCCAAGGCTGAATCATCTTGATCATCTCCCACACAACCTCTCGTTGACTGACCTTTAGTGATCACAGCATTACCATCCTCTTGCAGTCGAACCTTGTCCTCAAGGTCTGCAGTAGGATAACGCCTCTTGAATTGCAACGCATCCTCCTAAGTTGCCTCATTCTCATTTAAGCCATCCCAGCGAATTAACCACTGTTCGATCCAGTGCTCCCCCTTTTGTACTCTTCGTTTCTGCAATAACTCGACAGGGCGAAGGATTAATGTGGACGAAGTATCAACCAGATGTAAGGGTGTGACATGTTGATCCGGAATTCCCACGCACTTACACAGTGCCGACACGTGAAGAACCGGATGAATTTGCGCAACTGCAGGCAGGTCCAATTTGTAGGCAACAGGCCTACCCGCTGACAAATTTGAAACGGGCCAAAGAAGCAAGGCCCCAACTTGCTGTGCCAGCGCAACCTTGCTGAGTGCTGACGATATGGTTGAAGCCGCACATACACCCAGTCACCGACTTCATATTGGTCTTCTCTCCATTTCTGATCCTCATAGGCTTTCATCCGGCCTTGAGGTTTTTTTAAATTGAATTTTAACTATGCCAGCTTCTCATCTCTGTCCAGCAACTGTTGGCTAGCAATTGTTTTATGCTCGGAATCCCGGATGTAAAGGGTGACCGTTGGAGGGGGTCGGCCGTAGAGGACCTCAAACGGTGTCATCTTTGCTGCTGTCTGCTACGAGGTATTGTACCAGAATTCTGCCCACGGTAGGTATGTAACCCACGCTGTCGGAGAATAACCTACGAAGCATCGTAAATACATTTCGAGGATCTTGTTCACCACCTCTGTCTGCCCGTCTGTTTGAGGATGGTACGCTGTGCTGCGAGACAGGGTCGTTCCCTATAACCGATGGAGTTCTTCCCAAAAGGAAGACAAGAAGCGAGGGTCCATGTCGGAGACAATTGAATTGGGGATTCCATGCAGCCGCACCACCTGTGAGACGAATGCAGCAGCTACGGTTTCGCTGGTAATAGGGGCGGCCAAGGCAACAAAGTGTGCGTACTTGGATAATCGATCGACGATGACCAAGATGACGGACTTGCCAGCCGATTTTGGAAGCCTCGTAATGAAGTCCATCGAGACGTCCTCAAAGACCAGTTTCGGTATGGGAAGAGGCTGAATTAGGCCGGCTGGTTTGAGGTGGGAATCCTTCATGCGTTGGCATACCTGGCACCTCTTCACGTAGTCATAGACATCCCTTTTCATTGATCGCCAGTAAAAATTACCAGCTAATTGCTGGAACGTTCGAGTAATGCCGGCATGGCCTCCCACTGGCGAGGCATGATACTCATGCAGCAGTTGCTACCGCAGTGGTGAGGTGGACGGGATGACCAGCCGATTCCGGAAAAACAAAAGGCCTTCCCTAAAGAACAATTCGGGAAAATCATCCTGCTGCTCTCTCCACTTGCGTTGGCCTTCCAATAACTCTGAACTAGTAAGATATTCAGCCATGAGAAGATCCACAAAATCCAAACTAACTGTAGAGAGCGAAAAAAACTGACTCAGCTGAACACGGGACAAGGCATCGGCTGCCATGTTATGTTTGCCGGCCCGGTAGATGATCTCAAATCATACCCGACTAGCTTGCTCAGCCACTGCTGCTGTTCAGGGGTTTGAATTACTTGCGCAGTCAAGTTCTTTAAGGCCTGTTGATCTGTCAAGATGGTGAACCTTCTTCCCAAAAGGTTTTGCCGCCATTTAGCCACAGCCTGAGTAATGGCAAACATCTCCCGGTGATAAGTGGAAGCATGCTGCATCCGCGGCGACAACTTCCAACTAATGTAGGCGACCGGGTGACGATTCTGGGACAAGACGACACCAATTCCCACCCCGGAAGCATGCTGCAAGGGTGTCATCGCTAGACGGGATTTAAGGTCGACAAAGGCCTGTAGTGCAATATCATCCTAATGGAAGTTGTTCTTCCGAAGCAAATCAGATAAAGGCTTGGCAATGGCCGCATAATTTTGTACAAACCGGCAATAGTAGCCGGCAAGCCCAAAAATCTGCGGACATCCTTCACGTTTCATGGAGTCGGCCAGTCCATGATTGCCTGTATTTTATCAGAATCCACGGACAACCCTGCCGCGGAAATGACGTGTCCAAGGTACGCGATCGTGTGCTGACCGAACTGTCATTTTGACAACTTGGCAACCAAGCGATTCTGCCGGAAGAGGAGTAGGACTTGCCGAAGGTGAGATAAGTGATTGGTCCAGGAGGGGCTATAAACCAGAATGTCATCGAAGAACACCAAGATGAACTAACGCAAATACGGCCTGAAAACCTCAGTCATGATGGACTGTAACGTTGATGGGGCATTAGATAATCCGAAAGGAATTACCAAGAACTCGTAGTGCCCGTCGTGAGTTCTAAAAGCCGTCTTTGCCACATCAGAAGGGTGCACACGAATTTGGTGAAACCCAGCCAAAAGATCCAACTTGGAAAAGTATTAAGCCCAGAACAACTCGTCAAATAACTCGTCGATAGAAGGAATGGGAAACCTATCTCGGACTGTCACCATGTTCAGGGAGCGATAGTCCACGCAAAACCGCCAAGTCCCGTCTTTCTTTCATACCAGAAACACGGGAGAAGAAAACGGACTGCAACTTGGTCTGATAATTCCCTGGCGGAGCATGTCTGATACCAGTCGCTCAATTTCCTGCTTCTGAAAATGCGGGTACCGGTAAGGCTGTGAATGGAAGCAGTGGTATGTGATGGTCTTGAGCGCGCTGTGGGAGCAAGCCCTGGGGTTTGGTCAAAACTTCTGGAAAACTCTGCAGGAGCAGGGCGAGGTCTGGAGGATGCGTGGGGAAGGACGCAGGAGCCGCAGCTACCACCTCAACCCGAAACAAGGAAACTGCCGATTGAGTCTGCACCATTCGTCTCACCGAGTGCAAGGATGCCATCTGCGGAGTGTTGGACAAAACACCGACCCAACGGATCCGAGTATCACCACTCCCAAACTTGAAACTGGCATCCGCATAGTTAGTCACCACCGGCCTCAACGTAGCCAACCAAGATACCCCTAACACCACATCCCAACCCTGCAATGCCAACACAAAAAGGTCCACACGAACTTCATACCCTTGGACCGAAATGGGAACCTGCCTAACTATATCCGAACATTCCAGTTTCTCGCCATTCCCGACCAACACACCGAAACTCTCAACTTCAACAACATCCAAGTGCAGGAAATGGGAAACCCGAGTTTGGATAAAGCTATGTGTACTGCCCCCATCTAGCAAAATTCGAACAGACTGACTATTGACATGACCCAAAAATCGAATGGTGGTAGGAGGGGTATCACCTGACATGGCGTAATGGGAGACTGCAGAAGTGGTGGCAGCAGCGGTGGAAGACTCTGGCTCTGTATCGTCAGAAGAAACAATGGGGCCGTCAACGAGTCCTGGCGTTGGATCAGAATCATCCTCGAGCAACAATAGCTGAGATTTCCGAGTACACTTGTGATCCCACGAATACTTCTCGTCGCAGGTATAACACAAGCCCTGAGCTCTGCGGCGAGTCGCTTCAGCATGTGACAGGCGCCTAACATCCATCTTTGTCCCAGAGGGCAAAGTCGCGGACGAAGAGGATGAAGTCACATTGTAAAGAGGCGACGTCTTCTTAGGTGTGGGCAACAAAGGCGACAAGGACAACTTAGGAGCAGCTATTGAAGATGGGGGCTTAGGAACAATGGGCTGCGCAAAGCCCTGTTCCAACGAGACATGAGTCTCGTGGGCCTGTGCGAGATAAACGGCATTCTCAAACTCAGTGGGTGCAGCTAACAGGACTGCATGTTTAATATCGGCACGGAGACCCGATATAATGCAGCGAACGGCGAACAACGACGGAAGTGCAATCGTGCGATTCATGAGAGTCTGGAACGTAGCCCGATATTCCTCCACCAAAGCGGATTGACACAGCTTAGCAAGCTGACCTTTCGGTGACTCCAGCTTCTTGGGACGAAACCGTTTTTGGATCGCCAATAAGAATGACTCCCAGCTTGCCAACTGCCGATTATGATGCATCCATTCGAACCAATCGACAACTTCCTCATCCAGGTAGAACGATGCGATCGTCACACGATCCTCATTGCGGATGCCATAGAAATCAAAATAGCGAACCGCATTGAAGATCCAGCAATCAACATTGGCACCCGTGAACCTGGACATCTCAACCGCCGCAACCTTATGGCGAGATCCGTGGGGAAGAGAATCGGAATGGCCAACGTCAGCAATCAACGAAGTGCGTTCGCCAAATCCATCACTAGAATGCGAAGGCAGAGCTACCAGAGGTGGACGATTGATTAACTGCTTAAGAAGCTGTTGCTGTTCTAAAAACAGCTCGGAATGCTCAGCGAGAGTAGCCGTGATGGCCAAAACATCGCCCTGAAGCTTAGAGTTGGAGTCCTTCAGGTGCGTGACCTCGGCATCCAGGGACTTGAAGCGAGTGTTGTATTCTGCCATCTAAACATAAGGCAATGAAAGCACCAATATTGTGGCCTGGATAGAGTAACCAAGGAAATCTGTATTGTTCTCTAGCTTTCTGGGCAAGCTGGTAAGCCTTGGTACAGAATGAAAAAAAAAAATAGTTATGCCAAAAAGAAGAAGAATTCACAATCAGGAGAGGAAAACAGAATCGTTCTAGAAACTTTCATAATTCCCCATTGACTCCATATCGCCTTCTTATTGCTGGCATTTCCCCCCTATCCATTCCCTGACTTGCTTACTTGTATTAATCAGAATATTTCTTGGGACGTGTCCTAGTCCTGACACTCCTACGTGGAGCCAAGGCTGAATCATCTAGATCATCTTCCACACAACCTCTCGTTGACTGACCTTTAGTGATCACAGCAATATGTGTATGTTTCAGCATCCAACTGCACCTTCGAAGGCATACAGCACAGAATAATAGGCGTTAATGGCATAAACATGCATGTGGCTGAGATGGGTCCAGTAGACGGACCGTTGATTCTCTTCCTCCATGGATTCCCCGAGCTGTGGTACTCCTGGAGACACCAGATCGTTGCCCTGGCTTCGCTCGGCTACAGAACCGTCATGCCGGATCTGAGAGGGTTCGGAGACACCGATGTCCCGAAGGATGTGAGCAGCTACACGGCCATGCACGTGGTGGGGGATCTTTTGGCTCTTCTTGATGTTGTGGCGCCGAACCAAGAGCAGGTGTTTGTTGTGGGTCACGATTGGGGGGCTGGCATGGCTTGGTACTTGTCTCTGTTTAGACCAGATAGAGTCAAAGCTTTGATTGCCATGAGTATTGATTACAAACCAAGGAATCCTAAGAGGAAAGGCATCGAGTCCTTGCGAGCTTTCTTTGGTAATGACTACTACGTCATCAGAATGCAGGTTCCCTCTTTCTTTACATGTTTTCCTGATTTCTCTTTTGTACAATTTACCTTCAGAATGTGGTGCTAATTACACAAATATAAGTTAAAATTTTATCTTTTTGCCTATCAAATTAGTATCATATATCGTTTTTGTAGGAACCTGGGGTGATAGAAGCTGAGTTTGCAGAGGCGGGTGTTGAGAGAACCCTCAAGGAATTTTTAACATACCGTGATCCTGGTCCTAATTTATGACCTAGAAGGAAAAGATCAAGAAATCGGCCCGATAATCCAATGGCATTACCTTCCTGGTTGTCGGAAGAAGTAGTTAAGAACTACGCCACCAAATACGAGAAGAGTGGCTTTACAAGAGGACTCAACTATTACTGAAGCATAGACCCGTGAGTCATCTCCTTCAGCGCTGTTATTGGCATGTCCAACGATTAAGATTAAGATTTTCCGTTTGAGTAATTACCAGTCTATAAGTCAGTTGGTTTTATGACAGTTTCCGAATTCCACAATGCAGAAACTGGGAACTTATTGCACCATGGACCGGAACATATTGTTTGTTGAATATATTGACATTACAAAAAGGCACATCATATATGATGTCTTTTCTTTTTTCTATTGTTTTTGTCTTTATGTGGGTCATTATCGAAAAGTCCGATAATAACCCACAAGTTCAAATAAAATTACTACTGTTGACATGGTGTCATTAGTCACACAAATTAATTTCTATTTTTTTTTTGTTGGTACCTCTTAGTGGGTAGCAATTGGAAGCATTGTCGAAAAACTAAAACTAAAACTAGAGCTTTTGATGCTTGGCCACATGTGGTTAGGACTTTTATAGTGCAAAAAAAATCAAGCAGAATTCATAAAATAACTAGATAAATACAATATAAAATATATAAAAATAATATATTATCATATATCCTCATACTTAAATGATGCTTGTCCCTAAGCATGCATCATGTGTAAAATAATCTGAATATGCAAACCACATAACCATATAGTCAAATCTATCCCCAGTTCACTCATACTCATCCGAGATTTTGAGTCATTTAAAATATCAGAAATACCAGTATGTTCAATCAAATAGACACACTTTGGATAGTAAATATCCTACTGAATCTAAGGGTTAGTGTTTAAATCACTTAGTATCAATTCATGGTCAATAGACTGCCATATGCTTGCCATCAAACCTAAACTCCACTTTGTAGAAGACTACACATAGAAAGCAATGGGTTTTTCCTTTGGTTTTAATGAGGAAGTGGTCGAGGTGATTTGAGGGCTCTACTAAAGGCTAATTAGTTAGTCAAAAAAATTTTAGATTATACAAGAGTGCAATTTTGCAGTCTCGTCTTTTTTTTTTCTTATTGTTTCCTTTTTTTTCTTTGTCTTTTGAAAAATCTACTAGGATTCATCTCTTTTGTCCCTCGGTCTCTACTTGGAGGTTTTTGTTTATGGTGCACTCCTCCTTTGTTGTGTAGGTTATCTATTTCTCTGGATTTGAATCATCCGAGAGCTCGGCTGAGATGCCTTTATCATTCTTTGTCTTTGAAGAAAATCTATAATTTCATAGACCTTTGTTTGTTCTTGTATGTCTAAATAGTTCTGACTAACTATTGGGACATAGAAACATAACAATCAAAATCGGATTGGATTTAGTTTCAAGCTTTGGGTGAATGAACAAATAGAGGTCTCGGCTTAAGGTTTCTCTAGAGAGTAAAATTTTTTCATTGGTGGTCCACAATCAAGAAAAATCCTTCATCACAATTAGCTAAAACCTATTGTGCCCAAGTCCTCCCTAGGTGTGAAGTCTTATCTGAGCTTTCCAAAGGTATATATGGTAAGTTCTAGAGTCCATCAACACATGAAAACCTCTAAAGAATGAAAAATTTTGAAGGCAGAAAATGTGCCTCAATAAGCTCAAGTATCATAGATATACGTGTGTGTGTTTGATCTTATTTCAAATCATACAGTTATTCTGACATTTGTCTAACCAAGACATTGGACGAAAATATTTCAATCAAGAGTAGAGACGTTTATACAGTCATAGAAATCCAATTAAGATCATAATCACATACAATCCGCAGAGGTCACAAAGCATCACGCTTGGATAACACACCTCCTTATACTTAAACAATGCTAGTCTCTAAGCATCTATATGAGGCAAAAAATAAAAATAAGAATAAAAATAAAATAAAATAGTAAAAAGCATAATTAAAACTAAAATGAAGTAAGTAAATAAAATATAGTTTAAAGAACCTGTACGACTGACTATGGAACTAAGGTGTGGGAAGTGGCCAATCCAATCCCATCACTATCTTCAACATCTCTATCATGCTCCTGTCACTATGAGATCTTACTAAATTTCTCATCTGTAGCTACAAGCCATGCTTGTAATAAAAGTGACATATGTTGGTTTGAAGATGCAGCAGCTGTGGTAAGGTCCCTTGTGCCCTCTGTAGTGAATGTTTTCCCTTGGGGACAAGGTTTGTGCCCGAGCTTGGTGCAGCGGGTCTGTGGTTCTGAGTTCTAGAATGTCAAGTGCGCAACCAAAGGGTCCTTAGAGATCTCGACAGGAACCATTTTTTTTTCACTTTGTAGGTTCCTTCTTCAACGGCTTAGTAAAGGGATGTAATATCCTCATACCTGTCCTTCTCACTGGAGGAAGTATCTCTACTTTCAAAGACTCATTGTTCTGCTATGATTCTACTGGAGCCCTTGAAGTGCTCTTTGAGTTGGGTACTGGGTTGGTATCCTTCACGGAGACCTCAGGTGAAGCTTGTTCATCAGAGACCTCAGGTGAAGCCTATTCATCAAAGACTCAAATGAATCCTGCTCATTCGAGACCTCTGAAAATAATAATGATAAAGAATCTTTGTAATCTTCTTCGAACTCTTGAAGTGTCCGACAAGTATAACACTTCTCTATTGTTTTTTCAATGGAGGGCTCTGAAAGGCATGTTGTGCTCTCGAGAGACTCTTTGGAAATTTTCTAAGGTTCCTTTTGCCAAGGCAATGAATCTCCTGTGACCTCTGGGCCTTTCTCAGGTACTTTAACCAGCTGAAGTTTATCATGGATAGCTGGAACTATGGCATATTGGAGGTCTCAGACGACCTCCTTCTAAGTATATGATTCAACAAAATCCACCATAGAAACGAAACCCTCTGAATCATATACATTGATTATTTTTTTAGAGGTCTTTATCATAGTTTTCGTTAGTCATGAAAATTAATACATGTTATTCTTGGTGGGTAGCAAGTGGAAGTAGGGTCGAATCCTATAGAGAGCTGGGATTAAGTTGATCATGGAAGATTGCCTTTGAGTCGTGCCCTCGGCTCCTTAGAAATAAAAGTGGAGATCTGCAAAAAGATGTTATAACTAATAGAAAACTTTCTAAATAAAAGGGAGAAATTGAACCTGATTGTAGAAGTGTCTTCAATTGATAGTATTATCCAGCTTCGATGGTTGTTTATCACCGAACCATGGTCACGGGTCTTTAGAAATCGTAATTTTCTTCTATTCAGAGACCTCCGACAAGGCTGCCAAGTACGTCCGTGGCACTATAGAGAATCGATATGACCAGAGGCCCTTTCTCTTGCCTTTCTTTGATTTCAAGACCTTGGATTGGTAACATAGTCAATCTTTGGACTTACTCACTCTCTTTTGTATCACTCACCAATTAATCGGTTCACTCAAGCTCTCCGTTGTTGTGTCATTCACTGAAGGGGTCATTTTAACTAAAAGAAAATCATTATTGGTTTTGATTGTAAGAAACTAACCTATTGAATTGGCAAGAGACAATGGGATTGGATCTATAGAGTTGCGCAAAGGGTAAGATCAACAGAGTGAATCAATTACTGAGAATAAGAACAAAACCTCTCAAAGGGCTCAGAACTTTAAAACCACCGAAACTAGATTAAAAAAATCTAACCAGTCATAGTTGTAGCAAAAACAAAAAAAAGTAGAAAAACTAAAACTAGAGCTTCTAATGCTTGGCCACATACGGCTAGGTCTTTTATAGTGCATAAAGGATCACGCAAAATCCATAAAAGATCATACAAAATTGAAATGTATGTTTATCTAAAATAAAAAAAATAATAATTATCTATTTTTGGATTTTTCAGAGGTCTCTGGTGAGCGGGCATAAATATCGGAGGTCACAGATGATCCCGATCTTTTCTTCATAAATTACCCCTTAAATTTCTACAAATATCTTAAATGCTAATTTTTAGGTTAGTTTATCAAAAGATAATCAAAACATATTAAATCATAATCTTTTTATCTCAAAATAACTAGATAAATATAAAATAAAATATATAAAAATAATAGATTACATCAAAATGGAGCTTTTTGCCCCCACAAAGAAGCATCAAAATTTCCGGTCTGCGCTATTTTTTTGTGTGCCTGGTATATCTGGTTGGACAGAAATAAAAGGATCTTCCTCAACTCTAGAGATTATATTCAGGACTTATTCATCAAGGCTCTTCAACACACATTTTGATAGGCCAAAAATAACTTGAGAAATTTTCATTTTGTTGGAAATGAATTTCTCGTGATTTAGATTTCTGCTTTCTAGTATGTAATAAAAATTTATTTGAATGGTCTGGCGACACCTTTGTTGGTCACGCCTTTGTAGTTTTCTTTTCATTCTAGTATTTCTCGATTTTTATAAAAAAAAAAATTAAAGGTAAAAACTCTAACCCTAAGCATGATGATGGCATGACAGAGAAAATTTCCCTCCTTATTTGTAAATATTCAACTCATAAATAATAATCTATCCTTGTCATGAACTACCCTTGGATGTATGAATATCACCAATCCCAAAGTAAGATATAAACGTGAGGATGCAAGCAAATGGCTACACCTAACATTTTTTTGAAAGGTAGCCCTAGAATATATTAGATAAGAATGTACAGATGGAGCGCCAAACATGGCTGTATATACATGGTTGTAAGATAAGGTATTGATTGACCGTAAGACACTTCTAGGATGTAAGTGTATCTCAGTTCATCAAAAACTATCATCCCAAAATCCTATATAAATCGTCAATCGGCAGGAGGTCCATGCCTCTAACATCTAGAGCAGAGATGTTTGCTTTAGTCCAACCTATTCCATGAATCAGACTTTCGAAGCAGATTTTTGGCTACACCTAACATAATCTAACATACGATGTCAGCTTACACCATTTGGTTGATTTTTTCCACAACGCCTAATTCAAGCAACTCTATGGAAGATGTCTGGTATTACTACATAGTTATTATGTTATTACAGCCATTTTCCACCAATTGGGTACTATTATAATGCTAACTCGGGTATTCAGGGGCTTGTTTTTCTTCCAAAAGCATGTTCATCAGTAACTAATTCCGTATGGTTTATCCATATCTGATTTAGTGAAAATTTCTAGGTATCCCTCGGTACCCAGATGAGATTAGTCAGGTTAATTATCAGATATTGGTCAATGGATGCATTTGCTATTACGAAAGACTTTTATTAATTATCATTTATTGACTTTGAATCTGCTGTCAAGAAAATTTTAACCGTTCAATTTGCGGTGTGTGAATGAGCTGGTAGTCGCAAATTTCTGGTTGTTTTCAGCTGGGGAAAATAAAGACATATCTAAACTTTTTCAGTTCAACTCCTCATTATGGCTGATTACTGGTATATCTTAATAATAAATGGTTAACTTCCTTCAGTTTGGGAGTTGGTGTTTTCTTAAGTGGAGGATGGAGAAGTTAGTAACAGTGTGGTCGGTGGTCATAACTTTTGATTTGCCAAATTGCTTGGGTGATATGTGAAATTCTTGTCCTACTAGTTGATATTGAATTTTGGATATTTTAGAAATAAAGGTATCTTTTGTATTTTTTTGTTTTTAAATTCTTACATATGTCATCAGTTGAGGTGTGTAACGGGGCAAAACAGAACGATAAATCCTGTTCCAGAATGATGCGAACATTTTTATCATTTTATTTTATATTTATTAAATTTACTGTAATAAAATGATTAATTTACTGGATTTATTATTCTGAAAAAACTACTGAATAAATTTGATAAAATAATATTTTTATCGACAGAAAGAATTAATTTTTTTATATAATTCAATAAATTATTATATTATATTTTTGATAAATGCAAGGAGTACTTTATGAAATCCTCATGTTCGTATAGGGATGTTTTTAAAAATCTCACACGTATCGACACACCATATTCCCACGTATCCCAATATGTGATCGGGCGTGACACACGCAAGTGTCATATTCATCTCCTCCCAGCTCTTTGAAAAAATGGCTGAATTCTTAACACGTGAAAAAGGGGTGATCTGCAGAAATTCATTGACTTTTTATTTGCTGCAAACGTCTCCCCCTTTACAACCACATATCTAAAAAATTAAACAAAGATCCGCCAAAATTCATTGACTTTTTATTTGTTGTAAACGTCTCCCCCTTTACAACCACATATCTTCATCATTTCTTGAAGAGCACCACTTTACACATCCCCACCACTGCAATCTTTGGACCTTGTCTGCTTATATGATTTGATTCTTCGAGGAATGCTCTCAAAATAATGGATTTGAGGGGGTACGGAGATAGGGAATTGCAATGTCATTTCATTGCAGTTGTAATTAAATAGTAATATTTCCTACTCTTCGTTTTGTTGCTTTTTTTGAAGAAATATCAAGATATATTAAATGAAGAACCATATACAACTATACAAAATGACAGGATAATGAAACATTATCCAATGCTATCAAAATGAAACTTCCAGATACTGTGACCTTAATGCAGTATCTGCAACTGTCACCTTCCTAGCACGCTACCTTGCCAACAACGAAGCAAAAGCACAGGATGGAAGAAGATCTAAGCTATCCAGGTGAACCTCTAGGAGATTCGTCTTAGCCCACTGGAACCCGTAATGCATTCCCTCGTAATACAGATCGACGGCACTACTTGCAACACCTTTGAAAATACGATTGTTGCGGCCCAACCAAATACTCCAAGCACAGGAAAACAGCAGGACATACCATAAGCCACGATAGCGTCCTGGGATAGGAAAACCTTCCCATTGTATGAACAACTCAGCCACAGAACGCGGCTGGACCCAATAAAAACCCCACTGTTTGAAAACTAAGGACCAACATGCCCATGTCGTCCTGCAATCGAGCAGGATATGATTAGTGTCCAATTCCAAGTCACCACAAGCGTCACAAAAAAGGTTTGAAACTGGAAGAATGCCAAGCCGACACAAAAAGCCCTTAGTAGGAAGGCGCCCCCAACAAGCAAGCCACATGAAAGCCTGCCATTTGGACGCGCCCGGCTTACGCCACACATTAGGGATCAACTGCTCAGTAGATGCCGCTGTAGGCGCAACTAAGGACCGGTAGCACAAATTGACTGAGAATGGACAACCCTGCGACCCCCACTGGATCAAATCCTCCTCTAGTGGGTTCGGTTTATGATAGTATGGTAAAATACGGTTTTACATTACGTAATAACCTGTCGGTTAGCACTCTTTATTTCCTAATATTTACGTTTATAGAGTTATTACTGATATCTTACAAGATTTCTCGTGAAAGCAGGAATTCACAGGATATTGTGAAGATTTAAAGGCGGATTTCCTGAAGAGAATCAGAAGCCATGATTCAACAGCTGCTGGCCTAAAAGATCGGAGGTCTGACCGTGATCACGGTCCGAAAATCTGCCTGGAATCTCGGAAGATCTTTTGGATATAGTATTAATTTGATTCGGATCCTGCGAGATCTTGATTGGTGATATATAACCATGGCCGCCTGTGACCGAAGGGAGGGGGGAAAAACGGGGGGTTTGAGGATTACATCTTTACATATTTTTGCTACGAAAACTCATGGAAGGCTAGACTTCCTTTCTTCTTTGATTTAGTTTATTACCGGACCAAACCCTTGTGAGCTCCCGTTCAATATATTACTCAGTTTCTTTTGTTATTTCTCGCCATTCTAGTGTACATTGATGTCATGGTGCTTGATCAACTCCATAACAAATTAGAAACCAATCACTGTAATCGTGGGCGGTGAGTGAAACACGAGTGACGAGAGGGCATACTCAGATTAACTACGTTGCTAAACTGAGGGTGAGGTTTTCCGGAAAGTTGGACACGAAAGGGCGAAGGACGTTCCTTCCCTCTGGAGTGCTCAGTCGTACTGAGCAACCTACTAACTGGAATCAGCAGTTCAGACGTGAGTACATCCTTAGAAGACCCGTGATCACGGGGCGGTCTCGGTATAAATTAAATCAAGGAAAATCACAAACATCTGAATTATATCTTTATTTCTCACCTTCGAATCGTTACATTTGTTATACAACCTATATTCATCACTAAGATTCTATAACCCTTCGATCTCATCGACCGTGGGCATACCGTGACCACGACCGATTGAAAGACTTCCAACTCTTATAACCCATCTCCCTGAGGATTCGACCTTCCTTACCGCTGGCTACCTAATCAAAAGAGGAAAATTATTTTGGTGAGCTTACGACAGTCATCAGTTTATAATCCTCCAGAAGAATCAACAAGCGACGGGCATCCTCAGCCTCCCAGACGAACAAACTACGGCGCCAAAGAAACTGCCATTGCCACACATTGTCAACCCACAAGCCGTACTGGATAACTGGTCCTTCCTTCATCATAGAGAGGACAAACAGTCTGGGAAAGATAGTGCGCAATGATGATACACTACACCAGACATCCTCCCAAAAACTAATGGCATTACCCCTTCCCAATTTCCAGTGGAGCAAAGCAGAAATGCACTGTCCTGTTGGGAGAATGAGACAACTATTCCGGACTATGCCAGTCCACATAACGGACCCACTACTGTCCATGCAAACTATACCTTCAGGACGAAGCGTAGGATTGTATTTGTGAGTAATTACCCGGCTCCAAAGAGAACAAGTATCAGTGGCTATCCGGGAACTCCACTTGGTAAGGAGGGCCTAATTCCGCAGCTGCAAGCAGCCCACCCCGGCCCCCCCTTCAGTTAGCCGGACGTACCACTGTTGCCCATTTCACTTTGCAGAAACAGTGTTTGTCCATTTCTCCAACCCACAGGAATTGCTTCATCCATTTTTCAAAATCCCTCCGCAACTCCACTGGTAGCTGGAAAAAGGTCATGTAGTACACAGAAAAACTATTGAGAACAAACCGTATCAACGTTAGTCTACCCCCTAGCGACAGTAAGGCTCCCTTCCAAGACGCTAGCTTGCCTTTAAAACGGCTGATCACCGAAGCCTACGTACTGTGCTACGTGGATTGGCTCCCAGGGGCACCCCAAGATAGGAGAAGGGTAGAGGCTGTAGGCGATAATGAAGAGAGGCGGCTAATCTTGCAGCAACCTGCATGGAGACGTTAATTCCCACAAGCCCGAACTTGTGGAAGTTGATCTTGAGACCAAAGAGTAATTCATAGCATCGAAGGACACTCTGAACGTGCAGTACTCCCTGTGGGTCGCCATCACAGAAGAGAATCACATCGTCCGCATATTGAAGATGTGTAAGGTGGAGAGTGCCGATATTGATACCCCTGAACAGCTGACATGCTGCGGCCTTACCAAGCATGCGGGACAGAACTTCAGCTGCCAGATTGAAAAGTAATGGGGACAACGGATCACCTTACCGCAGCCCTCTCCCCAAGTTAAATTCCTCTGTGGGTGTGCCGTTAATTAGGACAGCACAACGTGCCATGGAGATGCACTCCTTAATCCAGCTACACCAACGCACCCCAAAGCCCATCTGGGCTAGCACCTCTGATAAAAAATCCCAATCCACCGAATCAAAGGCCTTCTGGAAGTCCAATTTGAGACACCAACCTTGACGTCTAGACGTTTTCATAGCGTATCTCTTCAAAGGTTAGGACACGTTTCAGCATCCTCCACCACGGAAAAGCCATAGAGCACAAGAATAAATAAGTTGAATGTGGCTTAGAAGCGTCCATTAGATTTACTTATGCGTATTTCTTTTCCATTTTGTTTCCAACTTGGGGAAAAAAAAGAAAGTAACTGTTTGTAGTTGGAAAAAAAAAAGGAATTGTTTGTGGTTTCTTATAACTCACTTCTTGTCTAAATCCAGCCCTTGTAATTTATATAAGTAATCGTTTATGAATGATATAAATTTCATTTTGTTATTTATATTGAAATATTATAAAAGTTACCTAACAGAAAACAAAGTAATGATCATATATGTCTTGATGATGAGTAATTATCTAAGAAAATTTAAAATTTTATAAACTTTAGAAATAAAATTGACCATTGTTATCGTCTAATTCTTAATATAGAAAGTCAGGACTGTCAAATCAATGTGTTTGAGGAACAAAGATGGCCTCTTGCCAAATTGGAAACAGGTATGATTTTAAGACGTGTCAATCCAGTTTACATGATGGTCAGTCAATCCATAAAAGGGAGTTTGATGACCACTTGCCAAATTGGAAACAGGTATGTTCTCTTAGTTGTGTAATGAACACATAAAAGGGAGTTTGAAAGTTTGAACACTTCAATTTGATAGAGTGCGGCTGATTACTAGAATAACTTAATAATAAATCCAGTATTATCTTATTCTATAACTATTAGCGTCGGCTCATGTATATATATAGATGCAAATTTGCACAAAAGAATGCATTCGAGGTTACAAGATACTAATTTGTGGGTGATGGCGTCCAGAGCGCTGGTTGGTTTCTTACTTGCGACTGCCATGATTATGGTAGAGTGCAGTTTGGAAGGTGAGGTTTTTCATGGCCTTTCTCATGCATGATTTTCTTTCAGTATACTGTTATGAATAATTAATGGTATAATCAATATATTAGTACTAGAAAAATAAAAAACACAAGAGAGTTAAGTCTCATGTCTATGTATTTGTCAGAGACAGAATTTTCATTACAAAAGAATTATCTCAACCTTATAATTCTAAGTCCAGCACTAACCTATTTACATTAAAACTCTACCAAGCCAAACGTAAGTCATATTTATATTTCCTTAAATTACACCTAATTTTGTACGTATAGATTAAAACCACACAACATATGTCTTAGAATGTTTTAACTCCATGATCTTGCACACTACTTATCTGTCTTCTAGGTTTCAGTGGCTAAATATATATTTGAATGTTGATTCATGAGTTGCTATGTCATACTATCTTAGACGAGATAATAAGGTAAAAGTACAATAATCGATTCATGGATGTCATTCAAGCGAATGATTTTATGTATTATTTTCAATTCCAACACTTTCTTCCTAATTCTTTGTAATAAATGCAATATAACTCTGGTTTACTTCACTCTTGTCCCATGTATATGCGAATATTTTTTTTTATTAAAACGTAGAGAGACTTTATTAAAATTAAACAATTACAAATTCAAAAGATAGTTAAATAGTATTTGACCAGCAAATAAAATAAAAGTATTTGAAAGGGATTGTAACCCCTAAAGTCAAGAATAAATCAAAAACATATCTCTTGAAACAAAGATTTCATTGTTCAAATTCAAATATAAGCACACCATATTTCCTATCCTGCAATAAGCTGTCGGCTATTGTAACTGAACCCTATCAATCTAAATTTTATCCATGTCGATACTCTTTCCAAGATAATACGAAATATTTCAATTTTTTTTAAAAATTATTCTTCGAAATTCTGTTGTTTCCTTCCAAATAAACCACAGGAAAAAAAAACAAAATTCTTTAAAAAGATATTGTTTACCACACAGCCATTGAATATAAAACTCAGGATGCTAATATTTCCTGCGCTCGCCTTTGTTACTAACATGCGGGTACGTTTCAGTATCCAACTGCACCTTCAAAGGCATAGAGCACAGGAAAATAGGCGTTAATGGCATAAACATGCATGTGGCGGAGATGGGTCCACAAGACGGACCGGTGATTCTCTTCCTCCATGGATTCCCTGAGATATGGTGTGCCTGGCGGCACCAGATTGTTGCCCTAGCTTCGCTCGGCTACCGGGCTGTTGCGCCGGATCTGAGAGGGTACGGAGACACCGATGTCCCAAAGGACGTGAGGAGCTACACGGCCATGCATGTGGTGGGGGATCTCGTGGCCCTTCTTGACATTGTGGCTCCGAACCAAGACAAGGTGTTTGTTGTGGGTCACGATTGGGGGGCTGGCATGGGTTGGTACTTGTCTCTGTTTAGACCAGACAGAGTCAAAGCTTTGATTGCCATGAGTGTTGATTATAAACCAAGGGATCCTGAGAGGAAACCCATCGAGACCTTGCGAGCTGTTTATGGCGACGGTTACTACATCGTGAGAATGCAGGTTTTTTTCCTTCAATTCATGTTCTCCTGTTTTCTGTTTCTGCAATTTACCATCGGAATGTGATACTGATTTTTGCAGTGGGAGTACTTACGTAAGTTTTATCTTTTTGACCAATTTAATAAATTTCATATATCGTTTTCGTAGGAACCTGGGGTAGTAGAGGCTGAGTTTGCACAGGTGGGTGCTGAGAGGACCCTCAAGGAATTTCTAACATACCGTGATCCTGGCCCTAATTTATGGCCCAAAAGGAACCGATCTAGAAATCAGCCCGATGTTCCGTTACCCTCCTGGTTGTCGGAGGAAGTTGTGAAGTACTACGCCACCAAATACCAGAAGAGTGGATTCACAGGAGGACTTAACTATTACCGCAACATAGACCCGTGAGTCTTCCCCTTCAACACTGTTATTGCCATGTCCATAATTCAATTCTTATACTACAACTGATTCAGATTTTCCATTTAGTTAAGTACTTGTGAGGACTCTAGACACAACTATTCAAAGGTATTTGTCTGGGAAGGAATCCATCACTTCTTGGGCAAGATACAATGAATCATATTTTATCTTTTATTACAGTCATAATCGTCATTTATTGTGTTTATTTATTGTCTTTATGACCGTTTCCTGTTTCCGGTTGATTTTATGACCGTTTCCTTCCACAATGCAGAAACTGGGAACTTACTGCACCATGGACCGGAACTCAAATCAAAGTACCAGTCAAGTTTATTGTGGGTGATTTGGATCTTACCTATAACTCTGTAGGAACTAAGGATTACATACACAATGGAGGGTTCAAGAAAGTAGTTCCATTCTTGCAGGAAGTGGTTATACTGAAAGGAGTGGGCCACTTACTACAAGAAGAGAAGCCGTACGACATAAATAAGCACATTTATGACTTTTTTCAGAAATTCTGATTAACACCTTTGAGCTCCTTAATCCTAAATCTTATCTCTGTATCTCGATTTGTTGGAATCTCTACAAACAAATAAATCCATTTATTCTGTGTTTGGTATTATAGTGATGTTTTTTTTTTTGAAGAATATCGAATTGTATTAAAGTTGAAATCAGTGCAGGTGCAGGACAATGAAGCATTGTGCCTGCCCAGTTACAAGATGCAAAGTCCAGATGCCAAAAATGTATTTCGGTATCTGCTACTTACATCAGCCCTGGGATCTAATTAGCTAATAATATCAGACAATCTCCTGAAGGCAATACATCCAGACTATCTAAAACAACACCCGGTAGATTGGTCTTTGCCCAATAAAAGCCATGACGCAAACCATTATAATACAAATCAGCTGCACTACTATCTTCTCCACGAAAAATTTTATTGTTCCTACCCAACCAGATACTCCAAGCGCAAGAGAACAGTAACACATACCATAAACTTTTCCAGCGAGAGGGGATTGGGAAGCTTTGCCACTGAACGGATAATTCTGCGATAGTCTGCGGCTGAACCCAGCAGAGTCAGCAAAGACCAGCAATACCACGCCTTCTTGCAGTTTAATAGAATGTGATTGGAATCCCCTTCCACTCCTCCGCAGGCGTCACAGTATTGCTCAGATGCGGGCAAAATGCCTATCCTGATTAAGTGGCCTTTGGTTGACAACTTCTCCCTGCATGCCAGCCACATAAATGTTTGCCACTTGGGAGCGCCCTTTTGACTCCAAACGTTTGGGATCATCCGTTCGCTGACCATCCTTACATTCGCCTTCAGTGACTGATAGAAAACTTTGGCTGTAAAAGGCACTAACTGTTCGCCGCACCTCAAACAATCGTCCTCCGCTGGATTTAGGCGAACACCATCCAGTATCTCGAGCAAACGTCGGAATTCCTCTTCCTCCCAAGTAAATAGCTCCCGCCGCCAGATAAAATGCCACTGCCATACTGTACCATTCATCTCCCCAAACTGTAACACTACACCCTCCTTGACCATAGCTAATGCATGTAATCTTGGAAATACCAAACGTAGTGGATATGGACCACACCATACATCATGCCAGAAATCAATTGATCCTCCGTTACCTAATTTCCAGCGGAACAAGGAGGAAATGCAACTGTCATCTAGCAATGACAATCCGCTAGTCCTCACGATGCCATTCCATATGATTGACACATTCCTTACAGCACAAGCAAGACCACCAGAATTTAAGGTAGGTTTATATTTCTGTAAGATTACCTTGCTCCATAAAGAATCAGGCTCAGTGACAAGTCGATAGCTCCACTTCAGAAGCAATGCTGTATTCCTTAATTTCAGACAACCCACACCTGCACCACCGCTGTTAACTGAGCGGGTTACCGTTGACCATCGCACTTTGCACATGCATCGTTTCTATGCTGTTCCTGCCCATAGAAAGCGCTTTGTCCACTTTTCTAACTCTTTCCTGACTCCCACCGGTATCTGGAAAAATGTCATGTGATAAACAGGCAAGCTATTTAGCACCGCTTTCACCAGCGTTAGTCTGCAACCCAACGATAACAGTGAGCCTTTCCACGCAGCTAGCTTGCCTTTGAAACGAGCCAGCACCGTGGCCCATGTACTACGACGTCGTGGATTTGCCCCGAGTGGTATTCCTAGGTATTGGAATGGAAGTGTCTGGAGCCTGCAGTGAAGCGAGGATGCCATGCTCTCGGCCTCGCTGGAAGGTACGTTGATCCCTACGAATCCCGACTTGAAAAAGCTTACTTTGAGCCCTGACAATAATTCATAGCAGCGTAATATGCCCTGGAGATTTTGAAGACCCTGATGATCGCCAGTGCTGAATAGTATAATGTCGTCGGCGTATTGAAGGTGCGTCAGCTGTAAAGTGCAAATGGTCATTCCTTGGAAGAGTTGACACTCAGCAGCCCGATTCAGCATGCAGGACAACACCTCGGCTGCGAGGTTAAATAGGAGTGGTGACAGGGGATCTCCCTGGCGCAGGCCTCTCCCTAAAGTGAATTCCTCTGTTGGCACTCCGTTGATCAACACCGCACAGCGTGCAGTCGAGAAGCATGCCTGTATCCAGCTGCACCATCGATCTCCAAATCCCATCTTTTCCATCACTTCCAGTAAGAAAGTCCAGTCTACCGAATCGTATGCCTTCTGAAAGTCCAGTTTCAGACACCAGCCACGCCGTTTGGACTTTTTCATGGAATGAAGTAGCTCATTCGCCACCATAACTGTATCCGCAATGGACCAACCCTGCATGAATCCGGTCTGCCATAGAGAGATTAATCTATCCATCACCTGCTTAAACCGAGATGTCAGAAGCTTGGCAATGATTATATATAAGCCATGGATAAGGCTAATCGGTCTGTAGTCTGAAAATTCAACAACACCCTGCAGTTTGGGAATTAGAGTCAGGAAACTGGTGTTAATTCCTCTAGGGAGTGTCCCTCTGGAATGAAATTCCTGCACCATCCGAACAATATCATCACCAATGATTGTCCACGCCTTTTTGATAAAATAAAAATTAAAGCCATCCGGCCCGGGTGCTTTGTGGCTGCCACATTCCCATACAGCGCGCTTGATTTCGTCTTCAAGGAATGGTTGTTCCAGGCCATGAGCGGCATCGGAAGGCAGCCGAGGCAGGGACAAAGTTCCCAATCCATAGCCCTGTAGACCCGGGTCCTCAAAGAATTTCTGAAAATACTGGACAGCTGCAGCCTTGATTGCGGTAGGCGTGGTCAAAGTTTCACCATTGAATCGGATTGTCCCTATGAAATTCCTGCAACGTCTTATGCTGGCGCAGGAGTGAAAAAATCTGCTATTCTTGTCCCCAAGACGGAGCCACTGTTGTCGTGATTTCTGTCGCCACATCGCTTCTATCTTCCTTTTGAGATCCCATTTTTGTGTCTGTAGTTCTGCATATCGCTCAACTGAAGAAGGCCCCTGACTTCTTCTACGCTGATCAAGTACTTCTAAGTCTGCAAGGATCTTTTGTAACTGGTTTTGCAGTGAGCCAAAGGATTCTCTGTGCCATACCTTTAGCTTCCTCTTCAGGGCTGCCATTTTGTGCACCACACTATAGTCTCCAGGGAATAGCCGACCTGCCTCCTGCCAGTTCTCCGCCACCTTCTGCAGAAATCTTCTATCCTCCCACCAAATATCCCACGAACGGAATGTTTTTGTGCCCCAGAAAAATGAGTCCGCTCTCAGAATTATAGGTGTGTGGTCTGAGAAACCTTTATCGCCGGCGTGCAGCTGATGGCGACTAAAGTGTAAAATCCAAGTGGGAGAAACCAGTGCCCTATCAATCCGGGAGGCGCTGTATGAATTGAACCATGTATAATCCTTTCTGTGGAGCGGCATATCAATCAATCCAGTCCGGTTGATGAAATTGGAGAAACGACGTGCTGCACTCGGATTGAAAGTTCGCCCTGTTCTCTCTTCCGCGGTAAGGATTTCGTTGAAATCACCCATGATCATCCAAGGGGTCGAGTCCAAGGCCTTCCTGCGCTGCAGCTCAATCCATAATGCTCTGCGCTCAGTCGCTATATTTGGTGCATGAAGTCCAACGCAGACAAATTGAAATCCTGTAGCTCGAACCTTCATCTCCAGCAACACCCAGCGTTCAAATTTCTCAATCCCGAGTGTCTGAATCTGAGCGTCATCCCACAAGCATGCCAGTCCACCAGCCCGTCCTTGTGCGTCGATAGCTGTCCAGTGTATAGTACTACCTGACCACAGTTTCCTGGCTAATCGATTTGAAAAATGTTCCTCCTTTGTTTCACATAGAATCAACAGGCTGAGATTTTCTCTAACGATGAGTTGTTTAATCTGGGTTTCCTTCAGTCTACCATGACATCCGTGTATATTCCATAATGCAAAATTAATCATAAACGTAAGCAAAACTCTTAGCGCAAATCAATACCTAGGAAACATTACTTGGCGCAATGATTCCTCCAGTCCTGTCCGTCCGCGACAATTCTCCCCAGCAGTTTTTGTCGAATGTTGAGTCTCTGCCTCAATAGAGCAGGGGTCCGAGTCGGGTCCTTTGGACGCTTGGGTCTCCATCGTGCTTGCCATATTTTTGCCATTTTTGTCTAGGAACGACGGATCTTCTACTAGTTGAGGTGCGCCTGCCTACTCCGTAACGCTCAAACGGCCTGATGAGAGACTACCGGTGGGTTTTAAATGCCGAAATTTCTTCTGCCTCCTTGCTCTGTAAGCTATTATTCTGCTTAATTTTCGTCTCCTCAGCTCTTTACAACCAGCCTTCCACAGGGGAGGTAAAGCAGTAACGGCAATAGATGGACCAGGAGCTGAGATCCGTTCAGTGGAGACCAGAGGCTTGCTCATGGTCGAAGGTGGTTGCAAGGGCTGTAACTGACCTCCCACGAGTGTTTCGTTACGAACCAGAAAGAAAGCGGGAGCAGAGCACATACTAGTTCCTTCATCACTGGACGGGGAATGACAAAATGTCCCCCCTTATTTGGGTATAAGTTTTTTCGTCGTCCCACGTGCGGTCTCTGTTCCAATGTCTGGGGTTGACTCCTCTCAGGCTGTCTCAATGCGTCAGGTTTGAATCCATCCGCCGCAATACTCTCTTCAACACTGTGCCGCATTAAATCTTCCTGACAAGCTTCCGTCTTGTCCAGGGAATACATGCACCCCTTGCCTTTAGGAGTCCTATCCCGACTTTCCGGTGATGGTGAAAGATGGATCTGTGCAGAACGGCTACTATGTGCTCCTGGCACAGTAGGCTTATCACCGACCCCATCACTCGTCATCTTCAGCTCCGTTGCTTCTTCAATGTCGACCATGAAAAGCTGCCCGTCCACACACAGTTGCATCTTCTTCTGTATACGCTGCAAACCTGTAAGTGCCATTTGCAACTTAACTGAGTCAAGGTTCTTCCAGGTTATTGAACTAGGGTGTATCTGGACCAGAGTTCCAATCTGCGAAACCAACGCGCGAAATACATCTTCCGTCCATGCATGGAGTGGTAGGCCAATCACCTCTACCCAACATATTCTTTGACAGCCTATATCTGTTGGGGTCCAGGGGTGAAAAGCAAGGAATCTCTCATTCCAAAAACGTATGTTGGAATTGATCTCTCGATGCAATATCTCTACACTGGCAAACACGAGTAAGCGTTGTGTCCCTCCCATTGATAAACACTCAACACCAGAGGGGATAGCCAACTCGTCCATATATCCTTCTCGAAGAAATCCCACTGCACTGCGACTTAGCCTTTCCAAGTTACCCTCATTTGCCGAGACTGGTATAGGCGTTAGGTCCGTTGCGTTATGACGCGTCCCAGTGGTGACCTCTGCATAGGTTCTACCATCGCGTTCTGGTGGAGGCAGTCGTGTAACCCCCACGGGAGGTGCCTTCGTTAAACCATTGACAGGATCATGACCATGTTTGCTGTGGGTTGAAAAGCGTCGCCCTGGCTTGGCATCATATTGAGCTTCATTGAAACGCATTCTTGTGTACCCACCAAAAGCCTCCGTAAGCCGCCGCAATCTGTGACTCTCCTGTGTGCCACATCGGACAAACTTGATGAATCCAAAACGTAAATCTTTTCGAGACTTACGGTTCGAGATGAAAACGTCTGCCACAGGTTCTATGAGTGCTATCTCCTTAAAGAGTTTGTTGGCTGTCCAGCCCCCTGGGATATCTTCAACAAAATAGGAAATATATCTATCTGGACTGAGGGCCTTCACAAGATCCCATGTAGTTGCAAAGCGGCGTGGTGTAACCGTTGCTTCCGGTTGGACCTGACTGGGGGCTGGAGATTTCCCCGCATTCCGCGTGACCTTGGAAGGGGCATGAGGTTGGATGCTAGAGTTAGGGCAGGGGTGAGAAGGAGGTGGGAGTGTTTGAGAGGTGAGAGAATTTGGGAAAACCATTTTTTTCCTAGCAGCACTACTTATTAATATAGTGATGTTAGAATTACTATTGTTGTTTTTCTAATTAAGTTAATAAATTAATTCTATATTTTTTGTATTTTAATTTAATTATAAAAGTAACAGTAATTAATTCTATATTTTTTAATGATAATGTTATGAGGAGAATTTAAGTTTGTAAATAAGTGGGCTTCCAATAAATTGATAGACTTGAGCTTAGATTATTTTATTTATAAATTTTAATAAATAGTAATATGAAACAAACACAAGACCAAAGAAGGCTGACAAGACAGGAACGTGTTGTTGAAGTAGCTTCACCGGCTAAACACAAGAAAGTACAGATAAAAGTGGATTCAACACGTGAATTCTACCATAAAACAGAATAAAAACAAAGACAACAACAGGAAGAGTTATCAAGATAGCATTTTAAAGAAATTGGTCATCTATATGGAAGTGCTGGAAAAGACAAAATTGTAATCATTTGCATGAAAAAAAATCAGCCCCAAAAGTGCATATGTCCAAGTGGGTTAAAAATAGTATAGATAATCAATTCTTTGTTTGTTGTATATTGTTATAAAAATAATATTTTAAGCGATTTTTGGTTAATTAATAATGATTATACAAATCACATGGCTCAATGACATCTATTATTATTTTAAAGATTTAAATATTTGAAAATTTTGGATTCAAGAATGAGTTTTTAAAACAAAGATCAGAATAAATCATAGAATGTAACCAATTACTAGAAAAATGCTTTGATCAATTTGGACCCCTTAAAAGAAGAGCAAATAACTTGTATTAACAAGGCCAGAAGAAAGGTCAATACAAACAATGGAGGATTGAGTTCACAACAAAAGCATACTATCAAGACAATTGTTGATGCGATAGAAAAATTTCTATCTATTATCAATAATTCACTGACATCAAATTCCTTGTATTCGACGTAATACTTTTCTAGTCCTAAGAAAACAGAGAAAACTTTGGGGTATGATAATTAACAACGAATGGGACTGCGGATAATCCAATATATATAAATAATTTACCCTATACATATATATTTTTTAATTTTTATAAATAATTTAGTGCAAAAAAAAAATAAAACCAACCTGGATTGGATTGGATCTCGACAGTGACTCTCTTGTACATCTCAGCTTTTAGTAAAATTGATCGTTTAAAAAATATATAGATTTAATAATTAATGATTCCATTTTGAATTTCATTTTATACTAGATTTTTTAAAATTAAAATAAATTTTCTGCCAATAACGATGTTTAACTCTTTTTTTAATTATATAGCAGATACCAACTGTATTTTTTTTTATAAAGACTAAGGAGTTTTATTACGAAGAAAATTTACAAAAGAGACAAAAAGGATGTGGTGGTTGAGATCATCAAGAATTTAAAGAAGGACAGAGAAAACCTTGTTAGGACATGTTAATTTTTTTAAACTAGCTAGCTGTTAATTAAACTAACTAAAATTTTTTTAAAGTACTGACTAGCTGTTAATTAGAGGTGTTGCAGACATGTTGCTTCACGTCAAAACTCAGCATCGGCTTTAGTATTCTTTTTTCCATTTTATTTCCCACTTGGGGTAAAAAAGAAAGTAATTGTTTTTGTAATTGAAAAAAGAAAAAGTAATTGTTTGTGGTTTCTGACAACAACTTACTGTCTGCACACAGACCATTTTGTAGTCACGATCTGTAATTCGTTTATCCTCATTATCGTATGTAGCTAGAATGAGGATGTCATAGCAAATCAGTAATACAAGAAAATGGCACACAATCAGATGCCTAAGACGGCCGTTTGTATGTCAATTTCTGGTCGGAGATCCTCGTCGCTGGACGGGCTCATAAATTAATAAATTAACGTAGGGGATATATAAAAAAAAAAGATGCCTAAGACGGCTACAACCAGTTACCACCTGCAATTATACAGCTCTGGTTTTTCTCTTGCTTGCGACTGCGATAATCATGGTAGAGTGCAATTTGGAAGGTGAGGTTATTTTTCATGTTTTTTCTCATTCACTGGCTAAATACTTGAATATTGATGAATGTGTTGCTATATATCGTTTCATGGCTAAATAGATTAGTTCTAAGCTTAATCATAATCTTTTGATGTTCTAAGTGCCTGCTGGAAATCTGTATGGTATATTGTATTTTTTGTTTGCGGAACTAGAATTAATATTTGAAATAAAATAAAACAATAAAATATTTATGTTGTGAATATCTAGAGTGCACATTCAATATAAGAATACTAAAAAAAGTTAAAAACATAATTATTTAATCCTCACAAATGTTACATCATCAATGAGAAAGAGAGAAATTTCATTATTGAGAGAATACAAAAAAAATCTATGTTTGAATCTTACTTGCTATAAGCCATCATTATTTATTTATAGCCAAACTTTAAAGTTGGAATTAAACCCTTTCCAAGATTTTCTATTCTTAGATTTTCTATTTTTGACAATAACATTATGACAATATTAAGTCACATGGTGACGATATTAAAGTTATATTATAACAATCTTTTTTTGGCTTTAATCTACTCAATCAACAAATTTGTTTTCCTCGCCAAAGCCCTTTAGAACTCTACTAGATTCCACAATCTCTAATTAAGTTTAGACAATGCCTAAACTTCTTATTTGGAATTTGCTTGATTATCATATCAGTAGTCTTAGTAATAGATAACACAGATGTCACTAGATTAACATATCCCAAAATGTTATCTTCAACTACATCTGCAAATCTCTTCGACGGTTTGACATGTCTTGTCTCTTTGCTTGTTACAAACTTCAATATTGGCTACAACTCATGTTTTTCATGTAAAGATAATCCTTTGTTGCTCATATTACTATTTTCAAAAGCCACTATTGCTTTCTCTTCAATCACATCACTCTGAAGATAACATAGTTTAGACTAAAACTTCCCCTTCATCAACACCATAGAATCTTTACATATTTTTAGAATGTCCCTACTTGAATGATACTTGTATCCTTGATCATCCAGTGTAGAAAGAGAGATCAATTTTATCTTCATTTTAGGAACATGCCAGCACTCAATGTTTTTAATGACATTGTCAAACATTCTCAATCTAACATTACTAATACCTTCAATTGTCCATGGGCTATCATCTCACACAATCTTGCTTATGATTACGATTCAGTGGAAAGATTTCTCCTACATCTTCATCATCAGAACTATTATATATGTTAAAAATATTAGCAAAACTTTCTACCTTTTATTTTCCTTTCTTCGCTCAGACTATCTCTTCTAAAATTTCCTTCCTCATGGCATTCCCAATAAATTACTTTAGACTTTAATATGGCCTTTTGTGCTCTTACCCTTACCATCTATTATGTTCTATTGGAAGTTTTGCTTGAACCCTTTGACTTCAGGGTATTACTAACATCATCCATTGTGATGTTGTTCTTCCCATATAGTAGAGTATCGAAAAAAGTATCATACAATGATGTCAACAAATATAATAAAATTAAGATCTGATCTTCCATATCAATCATGATATCTAAGTTTTTCAATTCCAAAATGATTGAATTAAATTCATCTATATAAGATGTCACAGAAATATTTTCATTCATATGAAGAGTGTGTAATCTCTTCTTAAGGTAGAACTTATCGGTCAACAACTTCATTGAGTATAGTTCCTCCAACTTCTTCCATGCAACTATAGCTGATATTTCTGTCACAATCTTGCAAAGAATATTGTTTGTAATACTCATGAACATTGTACTCAATGCTCTCTCTTTCATGTCTTCCTTTTCTAACTCTTTCATTCCTCTAAGAAACTTTTCTTTTAACGCCCCCGCACTTCTTGCAACACCAGAGATGCTTTCATCCTAAAATTCTACAGGCTAAAGCTCAATCACCATTAAACTTTTCTACCACGTATCTAACTGATGTAGACAACATCTTATGATTATGCGCTTATAAATGTTTTTCTAAATCTCGCTAAGTTACCATTTGTTGTGAATATCTAGTGTTCACAATCAATATATGAATACTAAAACAGTAAAAAATACAAAGATTTAATAAGGTTTGGCCACAAAGCATACATCTTGGAATGAAAAAGATTTCACTAGAGTACAGAAGGGGTCAATGTTTGAGTCTTAATGGCTAAAGTTGTCACTATAATAGCAAAACCTTAGTTAGAATTAAACTCTTTTCAAGATTATCTATTTTTAGATTTCTTATTTCAGACATTGTAGCAATATTAAAATCATATTATACTAATTTTAAATTGATTTTATAATAATAAAATTTGATTGATTAGATAAAATAATGAATTAACTAAAAATACAACTATGACTAACCGGGAGTCGTGAAGGCAGAGGGCTTCTCCTCATTTGTGCCTGCCTTCCTTTCATAGAAAGAGAATAATTCTTGGTAACAAATGCAATACACTTGTCATTGCCTTTACTATTAATATATATTACCGGGAGGATTTACTCCGGAAACATATGTGTATGTTTCAGCATCCAACTGCACCTTCGAAGGCATACAGCACAGAATAATAGGCGTTAATGGCATAAACATGCATGTGGCTGAGATGGGTCCACTAGACGGACCGGTGATTCTCTTCCTCCATGGATTCCCCGAGCTGTGGTACTCCTGGAGACACCAGATCGTTGCCCTGGCTTCGCTCGGCTACAGAACCGTCACGCCGGATCTGAGAGGGTTCGGAGACACCGATGTCCCGAAGGATGTGAGCAGCTACACGGCCATGCACGTGGTGGGGGATCTTTTGGCTCTTCTTGACGTTGTGGCGCCGAACCAAGAGCAGGTGTTTGTTGTGGGTCACGATTGGGGGGCTGGCATGGCTTGGTACTTGTCTCTGTTTAGACCAGATAGAGTCAAAGCTTTGATTGCCATGAGTATTGATTACAAACCAAGGAATCCTAAGAGGAAAGGCATCGAGTCCTTGCGAGCTTTCTTTGGTGATGACTACTACGTCATCAGAATGCAGGTTTCCTCTTTCTTTTCATGTTTTCCTGATTTCTATTTTGTACAATTTACCTTCAGAATGTGGTGCTAATTACACAAATATAAGTTAAAATTTTATCTTTTTGCCTATCAAATTAGTATCATATATCGTTTTTGTAGGAACCTGGGGTGATAGAAGCTGAGTTTGCAGAGGCGGGTGTTGAGAGAACCCTCAAGGAATTTTTAACATACCGTGATCCTGGTCCTAATTTATGGCCTAAAAGGAAAAGATCTAGAAATGGGCCCGATAATCCAATGGCATTACCCTCCTGGTTGTCGGAAGAAGTAGTTAAGTACTACGCCACCAAATACGAGAAGAGTGGCTTTACAGGAGGACTCAACTATTACCGAAGCATAGACCCGTGAGTCATCTCCTTCAGCGCTGTTATTGGCATGTCCAACCGATTAAGATTAAGATTTTCCATTTGAGTAATTACCAGTCGATAAGTCAGTTGGTTTTATGACAGTTTCCGAATTCCACAATGCAGAAACTGGGAACTTACTGCACCATGGACCGGAACTCAAATCAAAGTACCAGTCAAATTTATTGTCGGCGATCAGGATCTTATGTATAACATTCCAGGAACCAAGGATCACGTACACAATGGAGGGTTCAAGAAAGTAGTTCCATTCTTGCAGGAAGTGGTAATAATGAAAGGAGTAGGCCACTTCCTACATGAAGAGAAGCCGCACGACATCAACAAGCACATTTATGACTTTTTTCTTAAATTCTGACATCATGCTAAAAAAATGTACTTACAAGAAAGAATCGATAGCTTTAAGGTGCTGAGTACCATGTTAGATTTGTTCACTTCATAAGATTATTTATAATTTTTAGTAAACGCATGTATAAAGATTTTAAGAGTATATCCCTCATACTAACTACATCTCTATCTTCTTTATATTTTTTTTATTTTATATGAGTAATTTTTATTTGACCTTATGGGTCAGTACTGGCGATACTGACCGGGAAATTTTATGGTGCACAACAGGATATTTTATTTCCTTTCACAGAATTTTTTTAATAATATCCAATCATCGACTATCTTATGACATGTCTAAAAAATTTTCATTGCCCTCTTATTTTTTTCACCCTCCACCAACTTTTCATGCAAGCCCTTTATTTTAAGTCATGTGATGTGTATGCAATGTGATCGTATATATATCACACATAATAGGTGAGGCATATGATATGTATCAGACATGTGATGTGCATCATATATGATATGTGAGGTATATAATGTACAACAAATACGAAACATGAAATATGTAATGCATCACATACATTATGTGATATCATATATGGTATGTGAGAGGTATTACATAACATATATGATACATGTAATGTGCATGACATATTATTTTGAACAAGAAAAATTGGTGGAATGTGAAAAAAATACTAAGAGTAATGAAAGAAAGTCTATGAGACACGATGTAAAATATTCTCCGTGGTGTACATTATGCACCATAAAATTTTCCAATAATGACCTACAAAAAGACAAAAATAGTAAAAAAAAGAAAAGATATCATATGCTAATGTGAAATTTTATTGTCACATCCGTATATCACTCAGCAAATAAAAAATCGATGCAAAGGTTTATTAGACAAAAACAGTTTTTTCACATGTCCTTGCTCACAATTGAAAAAATTCAAGTCGAAACAAAACAAAAGAACAGAATGGCCCCTAAACCCCAAACCCAAGCCCACGGAGAAAAAAAAATTACAGAGCAAACCCAAAACTCAGGCGAACAGCGCAGGAAAATTCACACTTTAGATGTGGCAAAGCTCGAAAAACGAGCATATGATGGTAGACCCCAAATCTAGGCCAACAGAGAAAAAATGGCAGAACAAAAACCCAGGTCAACGAAAAAAAATTCACAGACCATGAGATATTTCAACAGAATAGGGATTGTGTTGAGATTTCTCACAATCTTTCCTACTCTATTTGCCTGAGTTTGGGGTTTGCTCTGCAATTTTATTTTTTCTCTTTCGACTTGGGTTTGGGACTTAGGCGTCATTTTGTTCCTATGGTTTTGTTTGTTGAATATACTGACATTACAAAAAGCTTTCACATCATATATGATGTCTTTTCTTTTTTCTATTGTTTTTGTCTTTATGTGGGTCATTATCGAAAAGTACAATAATAACCCACAAGTTCAAATAAAATTACTACTGTTGACATGGTGTCATTAGTCACACAAATTAATATCTGTTTTGTTTTGTTGGTAGCTCTTGGTGACTAGCAATTGGAAGCATTGTCGAAAAATTAAAACTAAAACTAGAGCTTTTGATGCTTGGCCATATGTGGTTAGGACTTTTATAGCGCAAAAAATATCATGCAGAATTCATAAAAGATCATCCAAAATTTAAATATATATTTATCCAAAATAAAAGACAATGATTATATATTTTTGAATTTTTCGGAGGTCTCTAGTAAACGCATGTAAATAATGGAGGTCACAGATGATCCCAATCTTTTTTTCATAAATTACCCCTTAAATTCCTGCAAATATCTTAAATGCTGATTTTTAGGTTAGTTTATCAAAAGATAATCAAAACATATTAAATCATAATCTTTTATCTTAAAATAACTTGATAAATACTAAATAAAATATGTAAAAATAATAGGATATCATATATCCTCATACTTAAGTGATGTTTGTCCCTAAGCATGCAGCATGTGTAAAATAATCAGAATCTGCAAATCGCGCAACCATATAGTCGAATCTACCCTCGATTTACTCATACTCATCCTAGACGTTGGGTCATTCAAAATATCAGAACTACTAGTATGTTTAATCAAATGCACACACTTTGGATAGTGGATATCCTACTGAATCTAAAGGTTGATATTAAAATCACTTAGTATCAATTCACAGTTAATAGACTACCATATGCTTGCCATCATACCTAAACTCCACTTTGCAGAACATTACACGTAGAAATCAATGGGTTTTTCCTTTGGTTGTAATGAGGAACTGGTCGAGATGATTTGAGGGCTCTACTAAAGGCTAATTAGTTAGTCAAAATTTTTTTAGATTATACAAGAGTGCAATTTTGCAGTCTCGTCTTTTTTTTTCTTATTGTTTCCCTTTTTTTCTTTGTCTTTTGAAAAGTCTACTAGGATTCATCTCTTTTGTCCCTCGGTCTCTACTTGGAGTTTTTTGTTTATGGTGCACTCCTCCTTTGTTGTGTAGGTTATCTATTTCTCTGGATTTGAACCATCCGAGAGCTCGGCTGAGATGCCTTTATCATTCTTTGTCTTTGAAGAATATCTATAATTTCATAGACCTTTGTTTGTTCTTGTATGTCTAAATAGTTCTGACTAACTATTGGGACATAGAAACATAACAATCAAAATCGGATTGGATTTAGTTTCAAGCTTTGGGTGAATGAACAAATAGAGGTCTCGGCTCAAGGTTTCTCTAGAGAGTAAAAATTTTTCATTGGTGGTCCACAATCAAGAAAAATCTTTCATCACAATTAGCTAAAACCTATTGTGCCCAAGTCCTCCCTACGTGTGAAGTCTTATCTGAGCTTTCCAAAGGTATATATGGTAAGTTCTAGAGTCCATCAACACATGAAAACCTCTAAAGAATGAAAAATTTTGAAGGCAGAAAATGTGCCTCAATAAGCTCAAGTATCATAGATATACGTGTGTGTGTTTGATCTTATTTCAAATCATACAGTTATTCTGACATTTGTCTAACCAAGACATTGGACGAAATTATTTCAATCAAGAGTAGAGACTTTTATACAGTCATGGAAATCCAATTAAGATCATAATCACATACAATCCGCAGAGGTCACAAAGCATCACGCATGGATAACACACCTCCTTATACTTAAACAATGTTAGTCTCTAAGCATCTATATGAGGCATAAAATAAAAATAAAAATAAAAATAAAATAAAATAGTAAAAAGCATAATTAAAACTAAAATGAAGTAAGTAAATAAAACATAGTTTTAAAGAACCTGTACGACTGACTATGGAACTAAGGTGTGGGAAGTGGCCAATCCAATCCCATCACTATCTTCAACATCTCAATTATGCTCCTGTCACTATAAGATCTTACTAAATTTCACATCTGTAGCTACAAGCCATGCTCGTAATAAAAGTGACATATGTTGGTTTGAAGATGCAGCAGCTGTGGTAAGGTCCCTTGTGCCCTCTGTAGTGAATGTTTTCCCTTAGGGACAAAGTTTGTGGCTGAGCTTGGTGCAATGGGTCTGTGGTTCTGAGTTCTAGAATGTCAAGTGTGCAGCCAAAGGGTCCTCAGAGGTCTCGACAGGAACCTTTTTTTTTCACTTTGTAGGTTCCTTCTTCAACGGCTTGGTAAAGGGATGTAATATCCTCATACCTGTCCTTTGCACTAGAGGAAGTATCTCTACTTTCAAAGACTCATTGTTCTGCTATGATTCTACTGGAGCCCTCGAAGAGCTCTTTGAGTTGGGTGCTGGGTTGGTATCCTTCATGGAGACCTCAGGTGAAGCTTGTTCATCATAGACCTTAGGTGAAGTCTGTTCATCAGAGACTCAAATGAATCCTGCTCATCCGAGACCTCTGAAAATAATAATGATAAAGAATCTTTGTAATCTTCTTCGAACTCTTGAAGTGTCGTATAACACTTCTCTATTGCTTTTTCAATGGAGGGCTCTGAAAGGCATGTTGTGCTCTCGAGAGACTCTTTGGAAATTTTCTAAGGTTCCTTTTTCCGAGGCAATGAATCTCCTGTGACCTCTGGGCCTTTCTCAGGTACTTTAACCAGCTGAAGTTTATCATGGATAGCTGGAACTATGGCATATTGGAGGTCTCAGAAGACCTCCTTCTGAGTATATGATTCAACAAAATCCACCATAGAAACGGAGCCCTCTGAATCATATACATTGCTTATTTTTTTAGAGGTCTTTATCATAGTTGTCGTTAGTCATGAAAATTAATACATGTTATTCTTGGTGGGTAGCAAGTGGAAGTAGGGTCGAATCCTGTAGAGAGCTGGGATTAAGTGTGATCATGGAAGATTGCCTTTGAGTCGTGCCCTCGGCTCCTTAGAAATAAAAGTGGAGATCTGCAAAAAGATGTTATAACTAATAGAAAACTTTCTAAATAAAAGGGAGAAATTGAACCTGATTGTAGAAGTTACTTCAATTGATAGTATTATCCAGCTTCGATGGTTGTTTATCACCGAACCGTGGTCACGGGTCTTTAGAAATCGTAATTTTCTTCTATTCAGAGACCTCCGACAAGGCTGTCAAGTACGTCCGTGGCACTATAGAGAATCGATATGACCAGAGGCCCTTTCTCTTGCCTTCCTTCGATTTCAAGACCTCGGATTGCTAACGTAGTCAATCTTTGGACTTACTCACTCTCTTGTGTATCACTCACCAATTAATCGGTTCACTCAAGCTCTTAACCGGTGTGCCACTCACTGGAGGGGTCACTTTTAGCTAAAAGCAAATCGTTATTGGTTTTGATTGTAAGAAACTATCCTATTGAATTGGCCAAAGACAATGGGATTGGATATATGGAATTGTGCAGAGGGTAAGATAAATAGAATGAATCAATTACTACAAATAAGAACAGAGCCTCTCAGATGGCTCAGAACACTAAAACTACCGGAACTAGATTAAAGAAATCTAACTAGTTATAGTTGTAGCAAAAACAGAAAAAGTAGAAAAACTAAAACTAGAGCTTCTAATACTTGGCCACATACGGCTAGGTCTTTTATAGTGCATAAAGGATCACGCAGTATCCATAAAAGAGCATACAAAATTCAAATATATGTTTATCTAAAATAAAAAAATAATAATTATCTATTTTTAGATTTTTCATAGGTCTTTAGTGAGCGGGCATAAATATTGGAGGTCACAGATGATCCCGATCTTTTCTTCATAAATTACCCCTTAAATTCCTACAAATATCTTAAATGCTAATTTTTAGGTTAGTTTATCAAAAGATAATCAAAACATATTAAATCATAATCTTTTTATCTCAAAATAACTAGATAAATACTAAATAAAATATATAAAAATAATAGATTATCAATTGTTCTGATATATTGATGTGTTTTTTCTCTAAAGTGCCTTCTTTTCTCTCTCTTCTTTCATTTATATTTTTAAATACAAAATAACATATGGTTTAGAATATAATGTATGTTTGAGGATAGGATATATCTTTGAGGGACATGTAAATAAAAAAAATTAAAATAGATTGTGATATATGTTTGAGTACACAATATATAATTAAGGGATATGTAAAGGACAAATGATTAAAAGAGCATCAAGTAAAGAATAAAATAGAAGTTAAAATACATGAGGATGCCCAGAGAGGGGCGTGTAAAGAACAAGTTAGAACATATATTTGTTCAAGAGCTTGTGAATAACTAGTACTATGATATATAAAATCAATTGGAATTCTGATAAGACATTAGTTTTACATATTTTATTTAGTATTTATCTAGTTATTTTGATTTAAAAGTTGTATTTTGTTACGATTTAGTTATATTTTAATAAACCGACCTCAAAATCTATATTTAAGATATTTAAAAGAATTTAGGGGTATTTTGAGAGAAAATATCCAATTTGGCTGTGACTTTCGATATTTGTGCGTACTCACCGGAGACCTTCGGAAAATCCAGAAATAGATAATCATTATATTTTATTTTGGATAAACATATATTTGAATTTTAGATTATCTTTTATGGATCCAATGTGATCTTTTTTAACTATAAAAGTCCTAGCCGCATGTAGCTAGACATCATAAGCTCTAATTTTGAATTTTGTATTTTTTCTCTTTTTGTTTTGTTAACAACTATGACCAGCTAGATTTTTTTAATCTAGTTCTAGTAGTTTGAATATCCTGAGCTCTCTGAGAGGCTCTGTTCTTATTTTCAATGATTGATTTTTTTTTTTTTATCTTGCTCTCTATGTAATTCCATAGATTCAATCCCATTGTCTCTGGCCAATTCAATAGGACAGTTTCTTACAATCAAAACCAATAACGATTTTTACTTTTAGCTAAAGTGACCTCTCTAGTGAGTAACACACCGGCAGAAAGCTTGAGTGAACTGATTAATTGGCAAGTGATACACAAGAGAGTAAGTAAGTCCAAAGATTGACTATATTACCAATTCGAGGTCTCGAAATCAAAGAAAGGCAAGTGAAAGAGCCTATGGTTGTATCGAGTCCCCGGAGTACCATGGTTGTACCTGGCAGCCATGTCGGAGGTCTTTGATTAGAAAACAATTACGATTCCTAGTGGCACATGACCACGGCTCAGTGACACACAACTTACGAATCTAGATAATACTATAAATTGAAGACATTTCTACAATCAGGTTCAATTTATCCCATTTAATTACAAAGGTTTCAATTAGTTATAACATCTTTTTACAGATCTCTTCTTTTATTTCTAAGGAGCCGAGGACACGATTGAGAGGTAATCTTCTAAGATCACACTTGATTCTAGCTTTTCAGAGAATTCGACTCTATTTCCACTTGTTAACCATTAAGGGGAATACGTATTAATTTACGTGACTAACGACACCATGTCAAATTCAAAAGAAAATTATATTATTTTCTTATTTGATAAAACAAATGTAAAACCCAAGAGTTTCTTATTTACCCTTTTTCCCTTATGTTAGAAGTGATTATTTTGCCACTGGCCAAACTTCATGAGAGATAAACTCAAAATCTTTCTTTTCTGCTTAATTAATGTTTTCCATGCATTAGATGTGGTTTGGTAATCCTTAGCATATTTTTGTTGAGCTTTGTTGTTTCGGGCCTGCCGAGTCCTATGTTGATATTTTCAATATTTTATTTGAGACATAGGTGGCGTTCTAGATTTTTCTAGGATCTAAGATTTTTCATATTGTGTTAGTATGATGCAATGGAGCTTATGTGAATTTTGGAGATTTTTCGAAGATAAATTGATTTTTGAAGTGTAAATACGGTATGACCGATTGAACCATTCTTAACCCGAAATATTTTTTACCAACCCGATCCTTTTATAAATTCGACCAGCCTTTTCTTTAATGTTTTATACCTGATGATCTTGATTGTTTCAATCTTGACTATTGATTTCCAATATTTAGTATTTAGATACATAAAGAGTCAAAAATATAAAAATAAAAAAATATTCCCGTGATCTCCACATATGCCGCGTCAACTCACACCTATTGCACAAGGGGAAGCACTCTAGGAAAACCATGGTAAACCACATAACCGGCCCAAACTATTAGAATCACAATATTGAATATGATAATCCTTCATAAACACCCACACAATTCATTATACACATAATAAACCTAGAATGTGATTCAAAGCCCATAAATCTTCAACAAAACTCAATTGGGCTTTCAAACCCAAACATTTTAAAATTTTCAAGGTTTCATAAATTTTAAGTCATATATTAAATCTGGAGCCAACTAATTTTATAATATTATAATACTAGGTCATTCACAAACTCTTTAGCAAACATGTGTTTTGTTCATTGTACCCTTCAATACACTCTTATGTATTATAATTTGTATTTTATTCTTTACACACTCCTCAAACATATATTGTGTTTTAAATTATATATTTTTTATATTTAAAAATATCAAAATATGAGAGAGAAGTGAAAAGACTTAAAGAGAAGAATTGATGTGTTGTCGTTCGTCACTCCATATTTCCTTCTTCTAAATATATAGTAGTATGTAGCAAGAAGGGTCAAATCCATTGGAGAGAAAGGATCAAATCCGAGCGGGGATATAGTTGCAATGATACCAAGCGTACGTCGAGACCCTGATATACCCTCGATGTGATGTAACAAATAATTTTGATAAGGTTGTAATTAAAGTTATAGTTGAACAATTGTGATGAATAAAAAGTATGGAAGATACTATTTGAAACCAGATTTGTAAAGATCTAATCCTTTCCTGAGCGTCGCACCCGAATTGTGGTCACAGGCTCTCCTCAAGATAAAAATTCTAGTTCAACCCAGGTACCATAAAGGGGATGCCCTGTACGACCGTGGATACTCTGAGGGCTTAGAATGTCTGAAGGCCCATTTATTTTCCCGTCTCCCTGATAACCCTAGTTTCAGGCTGTGAACATCATCAACCTTCCACTATCCTCTCCTTCTTTCATGCTTCACTCAGTAAATGTGTTTCCCTCTCTTCGTCTTGCTATGTATGTCACTTACATCTATATCTGATGGTGTTGACGTATCCCACCATCAAAGGAAAGAAATAAGAGAGGATAGCATAAATGAGATTTGAATGATATCAATCAGATATATTGTAACTAAATAGTCATTATAGCCTTAAACTTTCCGTATATTTTATTCTTAATATATGTAGCATGTGTGCAAGCAATTACCATCATTGAGAAATAAAACAAAAGCAACACATTGCTTACTTTTTGCACTTGGTAGTGGAGCAGGGTTTCCCTCTAAATTCTTGCTCCAGCTTCACACCATGGAAACCTCTCAGCCACCAACAAATGTCGACAATTTAAATATTGATAATGTGTTTATTTGACAGATATTTTGTGTCTAATATTTTGGTATCAGGTAGTATTTGTGGAAATATATGCCCTTAAATGCTCAGCCTAATCTATCTCTGATTTTATCTATGAATGCTAGATTATTGCAGATTTTGGATTGGAAAGTGCCTAGATCAGGGGAGGATTGGGGCCACTGCAATTGTTGGAAATTAAAGCTCATAGATAGCTGGTCGTGACCCAGATTTCCTATTTGAGATTTTCCAGGAGTGTCTCCTTTTTGGCAAGACATTCCAAACCGATTTCCAGGGGATCTTCAACAATTAATTTAGTTTTGACTAGAGGATCCTACAAGATCCTATTTATATTATCTTCGGTTTTACGTTTTACTTTAGATGGCCGTTGTTTGATCGTCAGAATATGAGTAGCTAATTATTTCCTTTTCCACTCCAAACCTATAGCCAGGCCCGAGCCTCAATGAGGCCTCAGTTATTTTATCAGTAAAATTTCAGTTTCGATTCATTTTTTCTTCATACAACTTTCATGGTTTTTGTTTCTATTATGCCTGATCAACTCAATAGAATAGATTTTTACGTAAAACTAACAATTAGTGTGAGTATCTCAATTCATGCATGCCCCGTTGGTGAGTGAAACACGAAGAGAGATAAACACATTTGGTGAGTGAAACACGAGAGAAGGAGAGGACAGTGGAAGGTTGACGACGTTCGCAGCCTGAAACTAGGGTTATCAGGGAGACAAAAAAATGAAGGGGCCTTCAGACATTCTAAACCCCCAGAGTGCCCACGATCATACCTGACATCCCTTTTGTGGTACCTAGATTGAACTACACATTTTTATCTTAAAGAGGGCCCGTGACCACGGTTCGGGTGCGACGCTCTGGAAAGGATTGGATCTTTATAATTCTGAATTCAAATACTATATTCCATGCTTTTTATTCATTACAACTGTTCAACTACAACCTTGATTACAATCTCTACAAAATTCTCTGTTACATCACACCAAGGGTATGCCAGGGTCTCGACGTACATTTAGTATCATTGCAACTATAGTCTCGCTTGGACTTGAACTATTTTCAACAATCGATTCGACCCTTCTTGCTACATACTATCATATATTTGGAAGAAAATACTTTAGAATAACGAACGACACCACATCAAATACTTCACCTACTGCAAATCCAACTTCTCATTGCTATATTTCCAAAGCTGAAAATCTAAGCATACCTATCTGTTCTACTGTTCTCACATGAGATAATTTTGGTGATTGAGCAAATTTTTTGTTTAACAACCTGCCAACAAAGATGAAACATGTTTTTATCGATGGATCCCTCAAAAGGACAACCAACAACAATACAAAAGAATAGGCATGGGATAGTTGTAATTCATTAGTGAAGGATTGGATCATAGTCTCAGTGGATCCCAAAATAAGAACACACATCACGTATGCACCTAGTGCTAGAGAGGTTACATGACGGTTGAACCCCGATATGCATAGACTAATGCTACTCACATCAACTAAGTAAAGAGAGAGATTAAACAACTTTAGCAAAACACAACCTCTGTATTCAACTATTACAATAAACTACATATATTGTAGGAGGAATTGGGATATTTAATCCCAATTCCTAAGTGTTCATGTGGGCCACTGGTCGAGTTTTTAAAAGCAAAAATCGGATGAGAAAACACATCAGTTCTTACTAACCTAAATAATTCACGCTTTGGAGTTATGAGGATGCAGATACTTAGTAGTGATCATGTTATTATTTACAGTGTGTAAACACATAAAAGAAACTTTGAAAATTGATGTTTATTCATCTTCTAACTTCAAGTATTTATAGGTACAGTTTTAATAAGAATAGAGAAAACAAACGTTAGTTTAGAATCTGGAAAAACAAAACAGAACCACAAAAAACTCCTACAGACTAGGATGATTATTTAACTGAAAAATAAACACAGCTACTGAGACTTTTTCAACATCTCCACCTAGATCAGCAGTTGTAGACTCCAAGCTTTTCTCTTAGGAATTCAAATCTGTTAACATGAAATGACTTTGTAAAAATGTCTGCCACCTGGTCTTCTGTTTTGCAGTAACATAACATCACTTCATTATTCTTCTGCACTTCCCTCAAGAAATAATACTTGATCTTGAAATGTTTAGTTCTTCCATGAAACACTGGATTTTGAGATATATCTATGGCAGCTTGATTATCCATATATATCTCAGTGCTTTCTTCTTGCATCAAGTGTAGATCCATCATAATCTTTCTTATCCACAATGATTAGTTAACAGTCGTCGTTGCTGCTATAAATTCTGCTTCAGCTGTTGATTGTGTCACCACTTCTTGTTTCTTCGAACACCATGAAAAACACCCTGATCCAAAAGTAAAACAATACCCAGAGGTGCTCTTCATATCATCCACTAAACCAGCCCAGTCACTGTCAGAATATCTATAGAGCTTGAACTTATGACTCTTACTGAATTTGATGTCGTAAGTTAGAGTTCCTTTAAGATATCTAACCACTCTCTTGGCTGCCATCATATGTATCTCACTAGCACAATTCATAAATCTAGATAAGACACTTACAGAAAACAAGATATCTGGCCTTGTTGTTGTAAGGTACATCAAACATCCAATTATGCTTCTATATGTTGCTTCATCAACTGGTTCAACTCCATCATTTTTATACAGCTTTTCTTTTGGATTCATAGGGGTATTCACACTCTTGCACTCTTCCATTCTAAATCTTTTTAGAATTTCCTTCAAATACTTCTTTTGGCAAATAAAAACTTCATTCTGGCTTTGTTTGATCTCCATACCGAGAAAAAAGGTTATTTCACCAAGGTCTGTCATCTCAAAGGCCATCATCATCTCCTTTTTGAACTTTTCAATCTGCACAACATTATTTCCAGTAACCAACAAATCATCTACATAAAGAGAAATGATGACAATGTTAGCACCAATCTTTTTTACATAAAGTGTTGATTCACTTAAGCTTTTCTCAAAGCCTAAGTCAGTTAAGCGTTCATCAATCTTGATATACCAAGCTCTAGGGACTTGTTTTAGCCCATAAAGAGCCTTCTTTAATAGATAAACCTTCTCTTCATGTCCTGGAATAATAAACACCTCAGGCTGCTCAACATAAATTTCTTCTTCCAGTGAACCATTCAAGAATGCAGACTTTACATCCATTTGGCAAATTCTCCATCCATTTTGGGCTGATAAGGCCAATAACATTCGTATTGTATCCAATCTGGCCACAGGAGCAAATGTTTCAGAAAAATCTACCCCCCAGATTTGTGCATAGCCTTTGACCACCAATCTAGCTTTGTACTTGTTCACTGAGCCATCAGAATTAAGCTTCGTTCTAAAAACCCATTTCACCCCAATTATTTTTCTATCTTGAGGCTTTTCTACCAGCTTCCAAATGTGGTTCTTTTCTATCATGGCTAACTCCTCCTTCATTGCATTTGTCCATCTTTGATCTGTTTTTGCTTGCTCATATCCTGCAGGTTCAAAAACAGCAACATTACATCTTTAATAGATATCTAAGAGTGATCTTGTTTCCCTGAAAGACTGGTCATCAACTAATTCATCAGGATCTAGTGACGTAATTTGATTTCTCACAAAAGATTCTTCATTCCAATCCCATTGCTCATTTTCAAGGAAATGGACATCTTTGCTTATTACTATCTTCCCGGATTGAGGTTGAAAAATTCTGAAAGCTTTAGAAATCAAGCTATAGCCAATAAATATTCCTAGTTCAGCCTTCTCATCAAGCTTGTCTCTTTTAGCCTGTGGAACATAAGAAAAACACAAACAACCAAATATTTTGAGGTTTTTTAAAGTAGGTTTGACACCATACCAAGCCTCAAATGGAGTTTGTCCTTCCACTGCTTTGCTAGGCAGCTTATTCAACAAAAACACAAATGTACTGGCTGCTTCTGCCCAAAATATTTTTGGTGGACTTTTCTCATACAACAAGCATCTTGTCATCTCCATAATTGTTCTGTTCTTCCTCTCACTGACCCCGTTTTGTTGTGGAGAGTAAGGAACAGTGAGTTGATGCTTAATACCGGACTCTTCACAAAATGAATTGAATTTGTTTTATGTATATTCAGTTCCGTTGTCAGATCTAATGACTTGAATTTTTGAATTTTGCATGTACTCTGGTTCTCAATCCAAGTCTTAAACTTCAAGAAAATTCCAGCAACTTCTGACATTGAACTCATAAAATAAATCCAACACATTCTTGTCAGATCATCAATGAAGATTATATAATACCTGTTGTCATTTAATGATGGAGTCGTGTGTGGCCCACAAAGATCGGCATGAATAAGTTGTAACTTTGTTGTAGCTCTCCATGTAGACCTTTTAAAAGGAAGTCTGATTTGTTTGCCAAGTAGACAAGCCTTGCAGTTCGAGAGATCACCCTCCAAGTTTGGTAAATCATTTACCATCTTATGACATTGCATAAACAATACTCCTTTGTGATGAAAGTGACCCAGTCTTTTATGCCAAGTTTCTGTAGTTGTTAATTGACAAGGAAATGCCACCTGCTCCTCCTCGAACATATTTAGAGAAAAACATTTGCCCTGCATCTTAATTTTGAATAGTTCTTGACCAGTTGGATCAATAATCAGGCACATTTTTTCTTCAAACAATAACTTGAATCCCTTTTTTAACAACTGTCCAACATTTAGCAAATTTTGGTCAATATCAGGAACATACAACACTTCATAAATTAGTTTTGTACCTGCGAGGCTCTCAATGGAAACAGTCCCCTTCCCTTTAACTAAGATGAAGTCTCTATTTCCAATTCTAACTTTTGATGGCTGATTTATCAAGTTTCATGAAGAGCTTTTCGTCGTTGGTCATGTGGTTTGTACAACCACTGTCGATGAGCCAGACGTCACTAGAAATATTAGATGCAAAACAAGATGTAACAAAAAGTTGTTCTGTCTCCTATTGATTTGCTACTTGAGCCTCTCCTTATTCTTGTATCTCTTTCTCCTTACAAATGATCTCTGCATGCCCAAGTTTTTGACATCTTCTGCATCTCATGTCAGGCTTTCTCCAACATTTTTAGTGAGGATGATTCGTCCTACCACAGTGCTGACAAGCAATAAATTTTCCTCCTTTATTGCTATTTGTATTTCTGGTCTTATTCTGCATTGCTGCAACTTCAGAGTTGTTAGCACTCCATCTTTTTCCTTTCCAATGCTTGCTTTTACTCCCAGAGAATGGATGCACTTTGGCTTTCAAAGCTTCCTCAGTAGTTCCTTCTTGTCTCATCATACTTCTTTGTTCTTGTGCCTGTAAATCACTTAACAATTCTGGCAAACTAATATTTGACACGTCTTTAGAGTTTTCCAAAGAAGCAATGGTTGCCTCAAATCTCTCTGGTAATGAAACAAGTATTTTCTGAACTACTCTACTATCTGCAAGGTCAGATCCGAGTATTCTAACCTTATTTGCAATATTGATCAGTCTATCTGAATAATCTTTTATAGTTTCAGATTCCTTCATATGCTGCATTTCAAATTCTCTAATTAAATTTAGCACCTTCATACCTCTGATCTTTTCATCTCCTTGATATTCTTTTTTGAGAAAATCCCATATTGCTTTAGCAGAGTTGCACGCCATGATTCTGCTAAAAATAGTTTGAGAAACTGCAGCAAAGAGGCACGCCTTAGCCTTGGATTTTCTTGTCTTCTTCTCCTTGTGGTTCTTGATCTGAGCCATAGTTGGATTTGCTGGTAGAGCAAGTACTTCGTAGTCTTTCTCTACAGCCTCCCATAAATCACAAGCTTCCAAATAAGCTTCCATTCTCACTGCCCATACTTGGTGGTTCTCCCCATCAAACACTGGTGGAGCCATAGTTGTAAAAGAACTCTTACCTTCCATAGTTGAATGGCTTTTTTTTAAGAAAAAACACTCAGTCAAGTAAACTCACAATTCTCTCACACAAGTCCCTTAAGAAGGACGTGCTCCGCTACCAATGTTATTGTTTACAGTGTGTGAACACATAAAAAAAACTTTGAAACTGATGTTTATTCATCTTCTAACTTCAAATATTTATAGGTACAGTTTTACTAAGAATAGAGAAAACAAACGTTAGTTTAGAATCTGGAAAAACAAAACAGAACCACAAAAAACTCCTACATACTAGGATAATTATTTAACTGAAAAACAAACACAGCTACTGAGACTTTGTCAACAGATCTGTTACCTGGCTTGAATTAGGTGTTCGTCGCAGTAACGATTGAAGAGACATATTATGAGGTCTGACTCAGTGTGAAGTTCAAGTAGATACTACAAATTTAGTTGTTTCGCCACAGAACCAGTTGACAAAATTATATTATAACTATTATGAGAAGGAAGGCCATGATTGATGAACTTGCTGGTGGCTTAAACCTAACAACAAAAATAAACAAAGAGGCAGACGTTTCCTAGGAAGAGGATATCAAAAGGTATAATAAAAATACCACTTATAATTGTGGCACTGCAAATCAAATTGTGAAGGTTGTTTTTGAAGAAAGACATGCATTGATCTCAAATACCGAAACAAATGATGCCTTGCTCCAAGAAATGGCTATGAAAATTATCGGCATTCTTAAGCAACCCAAAGACATTGTCGAATCATCAAAGGGGATGACTTGTAAGATCTTTCATGTTTCCAACACTAGATGGGTATTAGATACTGGTTTCAGTCATCATATGACATTCCAAGAATCATTAATTAGATGCTCACACTATGTACACTAACTGATATATCTGTTTACCAGATGGCAGTTTATTTTTGGCCAAAAAGATGGGAGATGCGGCTATCAATTCTGATATTTCATTACTAATGTCTTATACATACCAACATTTACATGCAATCTGATCTCTTTCACACAATTAACTCGTGATAGTAATGTGATAATGATTTATGATTCTTTCTCTTGTCAAATATAGGACCTTATCCAAAAGAAAATGACTGGCATGGTTAAGATGTATTATGGGGTATATTGCCTAGATGGTGTGATAAACAGTCATGTTTGGAAAATATGGTGATAGAAGATATGAATCTATGGCATCGTCAACTTGGTCATATTTCCCAACAAAATTAAAATAAATTATCTTCTTTGAATGTTATTTTCATTAATAAAATCCTGGAAGGAGTTTGTCATGTTTGTCATCGTGCAAAGCAAGAAATACTTTTCCTTTGAGTACCTATCATGCAAGCAAACCTTTTGAGCTTGCACATTGTGATGTGTGGGGAAGGTATAAGACACCATCATTGATAAGTGTACACTACTTTCTATTTCTTGTTGATGATTTTTCACGTGTTGTTAGGGTCTACTTAATGAAGTAGAAAAATGAGACTATTTCTCTTATCAAACAATATGGTTCGAGTGCAATTTGATAGCAAAATTCAAAGAATAAGGAGTGATAATCATTTTAAAATTTCTGTAACTAGAACAATTGTCTTTTTATAATGGTATTCTTCATGAATGCTCCATTCCCTACAACCTCCGACAAAATGGTCAGGTGGAATGGAAGAACATATATATACTAGACATCGCACGAGAACTGTATTTTGACTATTTTGACTCCAGCCTGCCAATTGATTTTTGAGAAGAATATATCCTCACCACTAACTTCCTCATTAATCGAAGACCAAGTTCTGTGTTGCATGATAAAACTCCATTTGAAGTCTTGCTAGGCTCGACTCCTTCTTACTCACACCTACAAGTATTTGAAAGTTTATATTATGTTCATCGCCATAATCAGATATCAGATAAGTCTGATGACAAAGCATCTCGGTGTGTTTTTATTGGCCATCTTTATGGCCAAAAAGGATGGAGAGTATTTGACATGAATGCTAGGTGAATCTTTACTTCTTGTAATATGGTCTTTTATAAAGATATATTCTGATTGGCAGGGGTCATCCTCATTGTGATATGCCAGAAAAGAAAACCATGTAGAATGTGCAGGTGTGATAGTCCAGCCAAGTCGTATGAAGCTCACACACCTCAAAACACTGCCTACAGCTCACGAACTACTCCTAAAATGGGAAAATAACAACGGGTGAAATAATAATCTCAGTAGGAGTCACCGCATTATATGTTCTACGGGGAAACAGAGGCACATACTAAGAAGAAAAGAAATGGTGTACTATAGGAACGAGGACATACTCAAAGAATATAGAATTTGTGCATTTGTTTTTATAATGTAAAACATAGTTCCAGCCCAATAGGTTATAACTCATAAACTCATAATACAACACAGCTATCAATGCCTACCAAAACCTATCGGGATGGACATAATAAATCACTCCTCGAGTAACCCCCGCTAAAGGGATGGACATAATAAACTCATAATACAACACAGCTATCAATGCTAAAGGGAACCCGGAAGCCCACTGGCAGTGTTAATTTATATTTTTAAGAAAATAATAAATATACACGTACCCCCTACTGCCAGTGTTGTCCGAGACTAGGCAGAGAAAAACTACACGTATCATACCCGTCTCAATACTCAATACGAACCAACCTGCGAAGACGTGGCAGGCAAATGAAGACAATACCCATACAACTTCCGAACAGGTAAGCAACTCTCCCCTATCATTGAGATTCCGTATACTCACCTCACATTGGTCAAGCGAACGTTTATTGAAATAGATACCATACTGAATACGAAATATTTATTAAATACCATATTTATTTTAAACCATAGTGTAAAATAATACGTTTTGTAAAAACTATAAAATATATCATGCAACAAGACATCCTCAAGTCTACCATCACAACTCAACTTATTGTTACATTAAGCCAATAATTATTGTTTATAAAAATCTACTAATATTATTCTCTTGGGACCCAATATAAATATAAATAATAAAAAATATAATATTAATATACATATATTTATAAGTGTATTTTATATGTTAATATTTTAGTCCAGCCCAACCACTTCAGCACAATACTCACGGGTCAAAGGCTAGGGCAAAAAGATAAAGGAAGAAAAAGAATTTTTCATTTCGCTAACTGAGTTTTCTGGCAGCCAAAAAAAAGAAATAATTGTGACATTTGTCAGGATTCCAGAGTTCTTTTTATTCCAAGTTGCCAACATCCTACGGTTTGCGTTTTCAGGTATATTAGACTAACATATAGAAAGGAGCCTATCTTTTGAGATAATCCCACGAAGATTACTATATTAGACTCCACCATATGCGAGATTACTATCGTTTTGAAATAATTGTTTTATATTAGACTCCACCTCTAAAACGAGTTTAATAAATACGTATTTTAAAACGATAAATATATTTGGTAAGTTAAATACCCTATACCCGACTTCCAAACATCGAAAGGCATGATTTGATTTAGAAATTAAAAAAAAAAGAAAAAGGTTACAGATGATTGCAAGAAAAAGACCTGCGTAAAAAAAATAAGATGAACAAAAAGAAAAAGGTTGGGGTTTCACACCTGCTAATATTTTATCCTCAATTGCTAATAAATATATCTAACAATTCAGTAGTTACCTACAATAAAAATAGTACATATTCTTTAATATGAAAAAAATAATAATTGTATGTAGTTATTTGCGCCCACTTCTTTTCTATACGTTGATCACTTTGTAGCCACAACTTATCATTTATTTATTCTCGATCATTGTACGGTAGAAAGAACGAGACGTCATAGTAAACTGTTATACAGGAAATGTGATACAATCTGAAGCCTAAGACGGCAGTTTGTATGCTAATTTGTGGCTGGCAGTTCTTGTTCCACGCCGTGTGGAGCAGATCCTCTCGATCGGCTAGACAGCTAATAAATTAACGCAATTGATACTTAAAAAAAGAAGCCTAACCGGCTCTAACCACTTCCAACCTGCAATTACATCACGGTAGACGAGGTTTTTGTTGATCAATTCCATCAAAAATGTCCAAATCGGCTTTAATTAATAGCCTTTCCTTCTAAGAAATTTCTATAATTTTTGTATTCTATATTCTTAATATAGAAATTCAAAATTACAAAGGCAACGTATTTGAAGACCAAATATGTACTACCTACATGCTGTTATGCCAAATATACCAAATTGAGAACAAATATGATTTTAAGAAGTGTTAAGGCAATTTACTGGAAAGTCAATGCAGCATGATCTCTTCTCTTAATTGGGTAATGAAACACTTAAACGGGACACTGAATTTGTCATCAAGAAACTTTGAACAGTTCAATTTGCAGTGTGCTAATGAGCTGATTGGTGAAAAATCCTTTTGGTCAACTCGTACATATTATCCTTTTCAATTCCTATTACTGCCTGCACTGTGTATATATAGATGCACATTGGCAGCTAAGAAAGCATTCGAGGTTGCGAGATACTATTTTGTGATGATGGCGTCCAGAGCTCTGGTTTCTCTCTTACTTGCGACTGCCATGATCATGGCAGAGTGCAATTTGGAAGGTGAGGTTTTTTCATGGCTTTTCTACTCGTTCATGATCAATTCTCATTCAACATCTCCCGAATATTTCAAATCCAAGCACACTACTTGTATGTCTTTCAGGTTTTAATGGCTAAGTACTTGAATGTTGATGTCATTATTATCTACCAATGATATATATCTTTTATATATAAAAAAATACTCAAATATTAATTAAGGTGTAGCCAATAGATTACATTTTCTACTATATCCTATTTCGCTCCAACTCTTCCCTCACTTGAGGTTGACGAAATAGTACAAGAATCATTTCATGATTAAACAGATAAGTGCTAAGCTTAAATATATGTGTATGTTTCAGCGTCCAACTGCACCTTCCAAGGCATAAAGCACAGGAAAATAGGCGTTAATGGCATAAATATGCATGTGGCTGAGATGGGTCCACTAGACGGACCGGTGATTCTCTTCCTCCACGGATTCCCTGAGCTATGGTACAGCTGGCGGCACCAGATCGTTTCCCTGGCTTCGCTCGGCTACCGGGCTGTTGCGCCTGATCTGAGAGGGTTCGGAGACACCGATCTCCCAAAGGACGTGAGGAGCTACGCGGCCATGCAAGTGGTGGGGGATCTCGTGGCCCTTCTTGACATTGTGGCTCCGAACCAAGACAAGGTGTTTGTTGTGGGTCACGATTGGGGGGCTGGCATGGGTTGGTACTTGTCTCTGTTTAGACCAGACAGAGTCAAAGCTTTGATTGCCATGAGTGTTGATTATAAACCAAGGGATCCTGAGAGGAAACCCATCGAGACCTTGCGAGCTATCTTAGGTGATGACTACTACATGATCAGAATACAGGTTTTTCCCCTTCTTCTGTTTTCTCTTTTGTGCAATTTACCATCAGAATGTGATACCTTTTTGTCTATTAATTTGATACTCTACATTGTTCTTGCAGGAACCAGGGGCGATGGAGGCTGAGTTTGCACAGACCGGTGTTGAGAGGACCCTCAAGGAAATTTTTACCACCCGTGATCCCCGCCCTCCTATGTGGCCCAAAAGTAAAGTATTTGGAAATCCGGACGTACCAATTGCATTACCCTCCTGGTTGTCGGAGGAAGAGGTTAAGTGCTACGCCACCAAATATGAGAAGAGTGGTTTTTCAGGAGGACTCAATTATTACCGCAACATAGACCCGTGAGTCATGTCCTAATTCAGTTTTGTTTTCCATGCCCATACTTTATAATTCTTAAGATTTTGTATTTGACTAATTACTAGTAAATAAGTTAGTTTTTATGACCATTACCTTCCTAACCGCAGAAACTGGGAACTTACAGCACCATGGACCGGAACTCGAATCAAAGTACCAGTCAAGTTTATTGTCGGCGATCTGGATATGACCTATAACTTTCCAGGAACCAAGGATTACATACACAATGGAGGGTTCAATAAGATTGTTCCATTCTTGCAGGAAGTGGTTATAATGAAAGGAGTAGGCCACTTCATACAGCAAGAGAAGGCACACGACGTCAATAGGCACATTTATGATTTTTTTAAAAAATTCTAATTTTGTTATAGAATATAAAATAAGAAGAATTAAGGAGAAATAATATAAATTTTTTAAAAAGAATAACAATAGAGAAAATTAAGAACAATATAGAGAGTATAATATCTTTATCAAGTACTCAAATAAGTGTACAAAACAAATAATGTTACCTCCTATATATAGTTAACATGATAAGGTACATGAAAAGATATTGGGAGATGAAGAATATTATAGTTACAAAATATTTATTACATAATTAAATAAATATACCTAAGTTTGTATTTTCAATATCAAAAACTTTAATATTCATAACAAATTTAACATTTTATTTCCTAATTACGAAAGATATGCCATGTTAATAAAGACACAATAGCCACAACCGTTGCATGCAAATCAAACACGCCAGTTGAACGATGGTTTCTAACGACCACTGCTTGTCCAGATCACTCTCTAGTTGCAATTTGTATTTTATGTATGTGGTTGTTTAATTGTTTATGACAACATGAATAAGATTTTATTATTTGTGTTAGAATGTACTTAAAATAATATATAATATTGTTTTATGTTCGAATATTGTTTAAAAAATAAATTTATTATAGGATTACAAAATCAATGGAGGGGGCTGTGTATGCATGAAATTTATAAAAAAAAATTAATTGAATTGTTAATGTCTAATTAAACGATATGTAACTTTGTGGATGCGTTATATTATAATGCACATCCTTATTTTTCCTAATTTTCCACAGTCCATCTTCAAAAAAAAAAATCCAACATTGTTTGTTTGAGAAAATCGACAAATCCATATTTCAACATTTTCTATGTTGACTTTTGTACCCTATATCAAATTGTAAAATTATAAAAAACTAAAAAAGGAATATTCAGTCCAGAGTCCAAGAGTCTACAGACTACTGTTGTCTCCTCTCACAGCTTAAAGCCCAAACCGGAGAGAACCAGATCATCACCGTCATGGAAGGCATAGAGCACAGAACTGTACAGGTCAATGGCATAAACATGCACGTGGCTGAAAAAGGTCCAATGGACGGACCAGTTATCCTCTTCATCCACGGATTCCCCGAACTATGGTATACCTGGCGACATCAGATCGTTGCCCTGGCTTCGCTAGGTTACCGGGCCATCGCACCTGACCTGAGAGGCTTCGGCGACACTGACGCCCCGGAGGATGTAAGAAGCTACACAATCATGCACGTGGTGGGGGATCTTTTGGCGCTTCTTGAGGTTGTGGCTCCGAATCAAGACAAGGTGTTCGTAGTGGGTCATGATTGGGGGGCTTCCATAGCCTGGGACTTGTGTCTGTTTAGACCTGACCGAATCAAAGCGTTGGTTAACTTGAGTGTCGTGTTCAGACCAAGGAATCCCAAGAGGAAAGTCGTGGAGTCCATGCGAGCTATCTATGGTGATGATCACTACATGATCAGATTTCAGGTTTTTGTTTTTTATTCCTCATCTTTTTGCTTGATCTTTGCTTGCTGGAGATTGGTGTTAATTGGATTCAAAACTGTGGGAATTTGGAATTTCAATTACCATGGTTTCTGTTTAAACAATCTAATCTACAAAGAGTTGCTGATTAATTTTGTAGGAACCTGGAGAGGCAGAAGTGGAGTTCGCGCAGATGGGTACAGAGAGAGTTGTCAAGGAACTGCTCACACGCCGTATTCCTACCCCAATCTTCTTGCCTAAAGGTAAAGGGTTTGGAAATCCTCTAGATGTTCCTATTGCCTTGCCCTCGTGGTTGTCTGAGGAAGATGTTCAGTACTACTCCAGTAAATTTGAGAAGAAAGGCTTTACCGGGGGGTTGAATTATTACCGGAATATGGACCGGTGAGTTATCATTTGAAGTCCTCTCTGCTGTATGGTATTCTGATATTCCAGTTCTTCTTATAATCCGTTTCTTCCAATTTGCAGAAACTGGGAACTGACTGCACCGTGGACGGTAAGTCAAATCAAAGTACCTACTAAATTTATTGTGGGAGATCAGGATCTCACATACAACTCTTTTGGAGCCAAGGAGTACATAAACAAGGGTGGATTGAAGAGAAACGTACCATTGTTGGAGGAAGTGGTTATAATGGAAGGAGTAGCTCACTATATAAATGAAGAGAAGCCAGATGAGATTAATCAGCATATTTATGACTTCTTTCAAAGATTCTGATCTGCCTTTAGAGCAGTTCATGCTGGCTTTTGTTGGCTGTGTGGTTGTCAGAGCTTAACATCTTCCTAGGGTGCCTCTAGTTTCTGCAATGCCATATTCCCCCTAAACCCCTCTGGAGTTTCTACGCTGACCTAGTGCTTTGTAACTTGTATAATTGAATCAAATAAAATCTTGTACTGTACTTGACTGTCATTTGATCCTCTCTTGACAAAATTTTCAGATAACTCTAATCTCCTGGTCGGATCTTATTATTACTCTTTTTTTTGGTTTGTTTAAGTGCAATTTCGTATTGTTAATTATTAACTATGATGTCTAAGCATACATGTGAGGCATTAGTGCTCGCTATAAACAAGAGATGAACAAGGACATCAACAAGAGCTTTTATTCAATCGAAGATTATGTCTACTCATTGTGCTCTGTGGTTATTTACTCTTTTCGTTAGCCTAGTTTTTGTTATTTTTAATACACTAATAGGATAAAACTCAGGCATGGTTCGTTTCCAGCCAAAACCTGACTTCCTTTGTAAGATTATGGGAATTTCTTGAATCATGTATCAGGGAAACTGGGAAAAAGAAAGAGCAAAGAACGAAATGATGAGCAGCATAAGCTGCAACAATTTCAGAGTGACCATTAATTATTCCACAATGTCTACTGACATCAAGTGCTTTAGAAGAAGAGAGCCTGCAAGCTACAGAAGCATTGACAGAATCTTGAACACGAAGAAAATTCATCATCCTTCATGTTAAAGATTTTTGGTTGCAGAAACTACATACGAATATTTATCCTCACTTGTAGTCTTCGTATCATTACTGTCCTCGCAACAAAATAATGGCTTGACCCAGCCTGGTTCAAGCCCTGGATGTAATTAGAATCTGGCCGATGGTTTACTGTATGGGAGGGAGACAACTATTTATAGAAGACTTTGGAGTTGATCTTCGATCCTCCTAACTACTTCCTGCCCTCTTGCGTTTTTCAACATTAAAGTAAACATCCACGATATTTGTTATGCCAGCAGTAATCTTTTGCCCTGCTTTCACAGGGCCAACACCCGGAGGAGTGCCTGCATAAAGATTCAGACAGAAAAACTCATGCAGTTCAGACCCTATATAGAGTAGCTAATAAAAAGATTTATTAATAAACATACCATTTCATAATTGTACGGAAACTATAAACCAGAAAATCAATAGAGTGAAATACAAATGGAATTATAAATATAGCTAAGCAGCTGTTTGCGAGATCCATCAGTGGACATAGAAGTTACTAAAGCACAGTCGTTAAAAGCCAAACAAAAGAAATATAGAGCAGGAAGAGCTGCTAAACTGGAGCCCTCTATGTATTGAGAATCGACAATAGACTATCCAATTAACTGTCATCCAAAACCCATAACCAAGGCAAGGTTCTGCAGACAGCAGAGCATGCTAAACAAATGGCGTGAACACCAAAGAACGAAAGACAACAGATCATGTTAAACGTCTGCAGAAACTTGTCTGACCACTAATAACCATAATCTTATCGAGTATAATGATCCATCAATCTAGCCTTTGTCATTAAGGTTACTGTATAGTAACATCAAGAGAGCAATTGTTAACGATACGCGACAACAGGATGGGGACGTGGACGTCACAGCTAGGGAGAGACAGAAAGCATATGACGTGCCAATCATTGTGTACAGCCGCAGGAAGAAAACACCGGAGAATTAGTTATTGTCAGAGGAATATTGTTACAAGAGAGAGGGAAGAGATATACATAGTGAATAGTTTGACAGAGAGGGTATCGGGTTATTTGCTACCATTTTCGGTTGAATGCTTGGGCACCAGACCTCTTGTGGGTTCTGAGTGATTTCTTACTTATTTCCTATAGCTTAATAAAGCTTCCTTCTTTTAGTCCCTCATTTCCATTTGCAAATTCCTTTCCAGGTTCCCCACTCTATCAGCAATCCACTATCCAAGTTCACAAAAATGTAAAAGCCTAAAAACTGAAGCCGGAAAAAGGCCCAGAAAATACCTGTTAGTATAACATCTCCTTCGAAAAGTGTCATGATGGAACTTATGTGACTAATGAGATATGGGATCTTGAAGATCATATCCTTAGTGGAGCCTTTCTGCCGAAATTCTCCATCAATCTGCAGTGAATCAATACATTCTCTTCACCAATGTGAATGACCCCACTCCATAAAGAAAACTATTCGTTAAAGAAGTGATTCTCACACCTTTAACCAGAGCTCCAAGTTGTCAGGATCAGGGATGGTTGACAATGAAAGCTGTGCAAAAATCAATGCCAAGAATCATATCTTAATACTTTGACATCACGATATAACTACAGATACAAGTTTTAAAACATCATGGCAATACAATCCATTCAAAATCTTACAACAGAGGTAATTGGCGTGAACGTGTCCTGCCCTTTTGCTACAGTCCACGGAAGCCCTGCAGACTAACAAACGATATTGTGTTTGTTAGAAATAAAACACAAAAGAAAAAAAAATCAAAAGCTAGCATAATATATTGATCTTGAAGGTCAATAGAAAAATTATTAAAACACTCGGCATATCTATATGCGCTCGAATTAAGTTGCTTTGGAATCGGGATTGGAAGAAAGCAAGTCACATCAGAACTATGGCGGCTTTTTAAAATTAAAGGATTAAATCTGTTAAAAAATAAATGAGTCTTACCAATTAATCACATCCATAGTATTCAATCGGATTACTGTAACGTTAATGTAAAATTTATCTAGTATGACATTGGAATATACTTTAGCAGAAGCTTGGATTTCTCTTGCAGTCATATCCAGCGCCAGAGCATAGCCTTTAAAAGCACCAAAGCGTTAAGATATTAAATCAAGCGTGAGGAATGATGATCAAAGCTGTAATAATAATGAAAATCAGTACAATAACAGTCGAAGCACCTGCTACGTAATCCATGGCGGAGGCTTCGGGGACGTCACGTGCTTTGTTAGCTATGACAACGGCGAGCTCCACCTCATGATCAAGTGACTCCAGGGGATGAGGGATCTGGATGGTGCCGCCGTTTTCCAGGTAAGACGACGTCGGCTTGAGGAACAGAACTGGCTCCTTTGGGACGGCGTTGCCGAGTTCTTTTGCATGAGCGGCGTAGTTGCGGCCTACGCCGACAATCTTTGTGCCTACTTGAAGCAGCCTGTGCAGTCCTAACGATGTCGTCGCCATTATTCGCCTGCTAGTAACTGAATGTGATCGGCTTTTGCCTTAGTAATACATCCGATATTGACTGCGGAATCAGCCTGACCACTGAACAGCATTTTATTGTCCGGCCACTTCATTGCCGACTCGTCGTTTTCAATATCTTTACTCATTTTTGCGTAAAATGTCACGACCGAAAATCATTCTATGTCCGTGACAAAAAAGCACTTATCTGCCGACACGTCGTTAAGAAAAGAACCGATTCTTGCTCATTTCTGTGAAGAAGAGAACCGAGTATATAAAATATCAGAAATAATCAGAATTAAAATTGTAGGTGATAAACAAGGTCTCGACTTCGAATTTTGGAAATATAAGAGCGTTGGGAGATAAGTTTATCTCCCGAAAAAATTGAAGATGATAAAAGACACTTTTTTAATTTAACTAAAATCTCGAATTCTCTTGCCATTCAAAAGATTAATCAATTGCTACAGGATATGAGTCAATATTCAAAATTGAAAATGGATTATATTTTATTTGAAACGTCATATCATATAGTCATGCAATCGATAATCATAACGATGGAAACTCGAGAAAAGATTAATTCTACACAGAATACTCTTATATTAAAAGAATTATCTCATATGCAACAGGAGCAGTTCTGGCTTTTCAATGAATTGTTTCCACTCATTGCAAAATCTTGCTACAGTTGCTCCATCCAAAACTCTGTGATCCGCACCTATATTTACCTGAGACAAGTAAAAGTACAATCTCAGATGTATAAAGTAAATAAACGACAGTGAACCGGTAGCATAATGAGGATCAAATTTCAGTCTTTAGCCTGAACAGCTCATCAGTATCAGAAATGCAAGGGCGAATAAAAATAAAAGAGAATAGAACAGATGAAACTTTGCTTACGGTCATGACTGGCAAAGGATACACAATTCCATCATCGTTTAAATGTGGAGTATTTTGGATTCGCCCCATTGCGATGATGGCAACTTCTGGTAAGTTGAGGAGTGGGGAACCGAATTTCCCACCAATGGCTCCAATGTTACTAAGGGTTATCGTCCCATCTGTTATATCCTCGTGGTTGAGTTTGTTTTCTGTTGCCAATAGTTGCAACCTCGACAATTCCTTGGTTATCTGCACTAGTAAATGTATGTTCGGTCATGAAACCAAGGCTGAGAAGAGCAGTTTCCAGTTGAATGCACTATGTCAGGATTCATTCTTATGTTCTTCCACAAGTACAAGTGGCGGCGACAACGGACGATTTCATACGGCTAATGTTTGTGCTGATAGTGAAAGGATATAGAAAGGCAGAATGATGCGGCAACATGTCTCAGAAGACTGACCTCTAATATGGAAAGAGACTGAACATTCTTTATGTTGGGCACAACTAGACCATTAGGAGTAGCCATGGCAATCCCAATATTGTGTGAACCTGTATATTCAGAAGCAATAGAGAACAAACCTGATGTCAGAGGAAAGGAGAAATGAAGAAAGAAAGCCAAAAAATTATTAAAGTAATTCAGGCACCAAAGCTGACATCAGAACTTCTGATGTTCAAGCTGGTATGCATTAATTAATTAACATAAATGAAGATAAGCCAAGGTCATCCATGATTGGTAAAATGCTGCTCTCACTTTGATGACAGATAATGTGATTCCAGTTTAATTAGACTGCAAAGAAAAGAAACACACTTCATAGCCTTGGCTACTTTCACATATTTTGCCTCAACAAGCATGGCACCAATATACAGGGAAGCCTTCAGAAACCTTCTAGATTTTTACTACTTATGAGGCTCCACAAATTAATTCTAACAACAACCAAATAGAATGACAAACAAACCTTTCAGAATGACCTCCAATGTTTCCTCATTGAAGCAACTATTCATCCACGGATATTTGCTGAGGGCCATTGAAAGTGACTTCACCAATAATGGAAGGAAAGTATGCTTAACAGTAGGATCAGTATTACTGTTTTGGAAACAAGTTTTAAGTTCCAGTAAAGTTTCACAATTTATTTCTTCAATATAATGGAAATGCGGAACTTTTGCAGCCATGGACATTGATTTCACCATTGTCCGCTGGAATCCCCTGAAAAAAAAAATCTAGTAAACTGCTTCTACATTTGGAGTTCAAAGAGTCAAGGCTACTTAGAGCTATATTGTACATATCCCGATTCATCATAATGAATCAAATTATTGAACTATTATAATGTATTGCAGCCATTGACACAATCTGCTTATGAATTTCAGGGAACTCATAAGGGTTTTGTTTCATGGTCAGGATTTTAGACTGTACAAAAACTTTAGCCTGCATTATATAAAGATGAGGATTATGATCAGCATATACTAAAAAATTTTCAGCTTTAGATAAAAAAAGTTTGATGACAGTAGAAGGTGTACGATTTGGTTCCCTTCGAGGGGTCATGACTTGCAAATTCATGAATTTGTAAATAAGATCCCACCAGAGGAAACTCAGTCCTAAGGGGATCAAGATATCATCAACACAATCACATTTCATTAGCAAAAGAATTCCCAAAGAAAAACCGAAGAAAGAAAGAAAAAGAATGACAGTACAGCAAGTAAAGAATGCTCAGTAGGGTAATTTAAAATGTTAAATACGATGCGCACTCTTTTTCCAAAAGATAATGCAAGAAGAATACGTTTAGGGTTCATTTTGGTATCCAGCATTACCTCAGAGGAACTATCACATCATCAAGTTGTGCCCTTGCCTTGTCACTTTCCAAAATCTGGTCTGTGAAGGAAGCACGATCAGCACCAGAAGGATCTTTAATAATTCCTTTCTGACTTGCATATTTAACCACGTCTTCTTTTAACACCCTCCCTTCCTTACCAGTTCCATGCACATCATTCACATCCACACCATACTGCTTCGCAATGTGCCGCACAGCTGGTGTTGACAAAACTCCACCAATTTTACCTCTGTCAATGCCTGAACCAGCATTTACAAAAGTACAAACACTGTCATGTACATTTGTTGGAACCTGAGAACTATCAAATGCCCCTGCCGGCGCCTCTGATTTCCCGACGGTTAATCTTAGAAGGGTTTCTCCAACCTGAAACATTATACAAATGCAACACCGGAAACCATAACATCATAAATCCACAATGGTTCGATACGCAAACTCGATCAATACTTCAAAATCCAACCTTCACAATGTTCCCAGGAGCATGGAGAAGCTGAGCAACTTTCCCTTTGTAACGACTCGTGATCTCGATAGTTGCCTTGTCACTCTGCACCTCGCACAAAGATTGAAATTCCTCCACTGCATCCCCCTGCCACCGCGAAAAAAAATGCTAGATACCACTCAAATCACCCCTCACCATTTACACAATAAGCCTGGTCTGAAGTAAATTAACAAACAAAACCACTAACTGATATCCAACCAAACCTCCTGCACAAACCACTTGAGCAGCTCACATTCAGCAATGCCCTCACCAGTCTGTGCTAAGGGCACGTCGACTGTACCTCCCGCCGCCTCGTCAGCCGAAGCTTGACTCGAAAACCGACGTCTATCGGCATCTAACTGACGCAGTTTTTGCATAAGAGCAATTAGCAAATTTAAAAAAAAAAAAAAAAAAAAACAGCCATTGATAGCTAATTATATATTTTAGACAACAACATCGGCAGCAGCAACAACAGCAAATACTTACGTGAATTATGAAGTCACTAAACGACGCCGGAGCCTCGCCTAAAAAATTTTTAAATGAAAAAGAGAAGAACGAGAGTGGACGGTTCTGCCTCGTGACCGCCTCAGCCAGCGGAGGAGTTTGACAGTGTAGAAGCCGTCGGCAGGATTTCCACACCCGTTTCTGCCAAATTCTTCTGTAAAACATCTTGAACTGAACTGTAACTGGTTTTGGTGGTATCGAGAGAAATGATTAATTGCTTCCGGAGAAGGAAAACGTGGACGTCTGTTCTTTAGTTTGTCCTGTAATGAGTAGCCCATTGGGCCAATGACACCATATTAGCTTTTTATTTATGGGCTTCACTCTTCGGTTCGGACGCGACTCACGAAATGGGCCTATATAATCCATTTGAGTTTCGATTTTTTGAAAAGGAATCGATTTATAGATGATATGAGAATATACAACAGGAACCCCAAAAACAAGGCTGTATGCTAAGGCATTGATTGACTGGAAGACACCACAGAAACGCAAGTGTATCTCAGTCCATCATAGCCTATCACCTTAAAATCCTAGATAAGTGTTCAATCGGCAACAGGTTCATGCCGGTAAAATCCAGATTACAGCTATTAGCTTTAGCCCATCCTACGCCTTGAATCAGGCTTTCAAAGCAAACATCCATTGGACATTTGTAGGTGTGCTGGAATAATTTTTGGTTTCTGCTAGACCATAATCCCCACACCATAGAAAATAGGATGATGTACCAAATCCTGCGTTGAGTCCGGCCAGTGGAGAATCCCTCCCAGTGGAGAAACAGATCTTTAATACACCGTGGTTGGACCCATTGATACCCCCATTTCCGTAACAAAAGGGACCAGCAAAGCCAAGCTGAGCGACACAGCAGCAAGATATGATTAGCATCACGTTCTATGTCCTCACAACTAGGGCAAATAATCTCTGATTCCAGGAGAATCCCTAGCTTCACGAGAATTGCCTTGGAGCTAAGTTTGTTTAAACACGCAAGCCACATTAGAAATTGATGTTTGGGAGCACCAGATCTTGCCCATACATTGGGAATGGTCTGCAATGAAGGTGGCCTAGATATCTCTTCCAAGAAGAGATACCCGTCCCTCACCCTGTATTCCGCACAGTTGTGCCCCCAGCCAAAAGTGTCAGTAATCGATTCGATGGGTAGAAAGTCTTGTAGGTATTGGAGCAGGGCAGATTCTAACTGCCGTTCCCATTCAAAAAGAGGACGTCGCCATGATAATCTCCATATCCAACGTGTATCATCAAAATATCCTACTTGGGAAATAAGTAGATTCTGCTGGGTGGATAAATCAAACAGCCGCGGATATTGTGCAGAGAGGGAATTGTCCGCACACCAGAGGTCTTCCCAAAATTTAATAGTGGCACCATTCCCAACCTTCCAACGCATGTTGAGACGGCAGCGTTTAGCCAGCAGAGTGTCAGCATTGAGACAATCTGATATACTGCGCCATATGGGGGAGATCCGGGTTGATTCCAGAACTTTCGGAGGGGCTACTGTCAACATCCCTATGATCGTCTAGGGGCTCGACAGGACTCATGTCCAAGAGGAGTGGATTGCAGAAAAGCTCTATATTCTTAGGGCCAGGAGGTTGGGGTGCAATAACACAGTCGTCACCTTGCACAAGTTGCATGGCTGGGGGTGCTGTTGTAGTATTACCCACGTAATTATGAGGACAGGAAGGAAGAATGGGTGTGGGAGCGGGTGTGCTCATAAGTGAGGAATAGGCCCGAGAATCAGAGGACTTGGAGTTTGGACCAAGAGTGTGATTGATTTCAGGGAAAAGCAATTGTGGGCTGAGGCAATCCATATAATAGTATTGGGCCTGGACTGGGAGCTGAAAGGCAGCAGGATCATGAACTTGGGCTTTGCTGCTGGATGAAAGGAGGCCCGACATAGGGAAGACTAGGTTAGCCCCTTCCAAATATAAGGGATAACACTCAGACCTTGGAGAGAGAGTGCCACATGAGTTACCCTCATCAGGGGGTCTGCACCGAAATCCAAACTTCACTTGTGGCCCCCTGGATTTGGTGGCGTCTCCAGCAGCTGGAGTGGAATGGCAGTCTTCCTGTGGGAAAGCCTCTTTCTCTATTGTTATAGGTAGCAGTTGTCCATCCGCCGAACCTACTTCGGATACTGACAGGACAAAAGGGATGTCCTCGATAGCTGTGCGGAGTTGGAGAGTGAGAGGATCATCCCTAGGAGTCAAAAGTTGCAGAAAAGCAGCATCCAGCCGCTCCCAGCTCAGGGTGGATTGGTGAACCCGGACCAAGGAGCCGAGAGGAAGAGCCAGTTGCTTGAAACCTTCCTCGTACCAGGCATGAAGGGGAAGACCTGTGACTTTAACCCAGCATAATTGCTTTCGACAGATATCGACAGGTTGCCATGGGTGGAAGTCGACGAAAGTCTCAGACCACCAGCTGTGTCTCTCCTCTAAGTCTCTCTGCATAGCTTCTACCGAGGGGAAGGAAAGGAGGTACATATCGCCACCCATATGGGTAAGGCGTATCTGGGGAGGGAGGGAGTTCTGGTGGAGTATTACAGCCCGAGCAGTGCCCACCACACTGCTGAATAACCTCCGCTGGTTGAGTGTAGAAGGGAGAAGGGAGACAGAGGTGTGTACTGGTGGATTTCCCACCACATCTGCGTACGACCGGCCTGACTGCCTACTGTGCAAACCAGTATGAACGTTGCCAAAGGGAGCACTTTGTCGAGCCGGGAGAGGCAGGATGCCAGCACGGGAGGGAGAAATGAAATGGTCTCGCCGTCTGTGGTCAAACCGAGCCACACGAAAATGCAAATGGACTCCAGGGGTGGGAATCGCATTAAGATGGGATTGACGTTCTCCTTCATGAACTGCGTTGCGAATGAATCTGACGAAGCCAAATCTTGTATTGTGTTTACTTCGCTTCTTCGGTATATAGGAGTCAGCAGCTTGCTCTACTTTGTTAACATGACTGCGAAGATCAGCTGAGGACCAATGCTCCGGAATACCATCAACATAATACGAGATGTATCGTTCGTGACTGAAGACGGAATGTGGTTGCCAAGTAGGGGTTGGGTCAGGGAGGAGTTTGTCTTGGGGAGGCTGGGAATGGCTGGGTACATTGAGTTGATGATGAGAGGCTGAGGAAGGAATGGGAGGGGATTGAGGGGCAGTCGGACGACCGGGATGATTCGGAGGATGGTGAGGGGAGCAGGGGGAAGGGTCTGGAGAGGAAGGCATGATCTTTCCATTTGAGTTTCGATTAATTAAAGACAGCATGATATTTTACAATACCATATAATAATAATTTTTAATATTTTATAAAAATAAATAATAAATAAAACAATAATTCAAAGAGTATATATAGTAAATCTTTTAAAGCAAGACCGATACTTGCTTTTCATTTTTGCATATAAGAGTTAACATGCAAGGAAAGCCATGGATTGCAATTTGCACATGCTTATGAGAATCGAGGCTTGTGACCACCACTTCATGATGTACTCCTCGATAGGTACTTTTCTCCATCTATGCTAAGTTAGGTGTCTATCTATAGCAGAATTTGTGATGTCGTTGCTTGTATATAGTAGGTGTACATAAACTAGTGAAAGTTGGGTGCAATTTGGTACACAAATAGGAGCCAATTGGAACTGAGATTTTGCCATATATTTTTTGGACATCTAGCTATACTACACATGTTCATGTGCACTAAGGGAATTAATCACGTTTTTCATATGGTTTAATGTTCTTATTTATTTGTTGTGTTAGGACATGCGTGGGAGAAGGGGTAAAATACATGTGACCACCCACGTATAGTGTCTCCTTGTCATGAACCAAGCTACGTTTTCTGTGTATGGATAGATATCCGTACGTTGTTTTTCTAGGCTTCACTAATAAACTAGTGGCCTGCTTAGTGTCATGATTATGGTTGTTATTTTAGTTTCTGTAATTAGTGATTAGGGAATATATTAATGGATGAAGAGATAAGATTACCCATCTTGGATCCGATAAGTCATTGTACCTAGCTAGAAGCAATCAAGAGAAGCCATCAAATATGAACTAGAAAGAAAAGAGCATGATGAGCTTTTGTCTCTTGAAAAGTGTCTCCTTTATTTTCCTATGCATCCTCAAAAACAGGTTTCTTTAACAGATGGATATGTTAGAGTTAGGTAGTGTGCCATAATTATGCTGCTTGGTTTAATCAATAAAACAGCATGGTTCCACAGATTATCTAGTGGCTGAACTTTCTATCACTTCATGGCTTGGTTTTAAAGGAAAAGAAAAAGCGGGCAGTCCTTTTCATACAGCCGTAATCATCCACAGGTTTATTGCAGCTGTCGAGTGTTGTGTTAGATTTGATTGTGGACAGAACAAGACTGATCAGTGGGAAGGAATTAGCTAATATTATTTGATTGTTAGACCAAAATATATGGAATAAATTACGCTATATTGCATATAGGAATCTTAGTACAGTGTATCCATGTGGAACTTAAGGCTCTAGCTATTAGGAACCTAAGCCGTGTGATTCAGTAATCTATGCATGATATGTACTTCATTGACACCTATTAAAATAGTTATCTATGTATACAGAGATATTATTATTAGATATAAGCTATGATTTAGATCCAACTAATAGGAATTATACGAGAATCTTCATATATCATAGTTTTCTAATTAATAACAATTATTCAGGTTTTTAATTATACTCGCATTTTATAATGGTTAGGAATATTCATAGAACTTATTTGGCAGAATATATATCAACATGTGGGGATTTGATTGTAAAACTATTAGTATAGTATTATTCATAAATATCTTATAATAATAGCTAGATTATGATTAGATAATAGTTCCGACATATTCATAACTAATATTGACAAAAACTACTTATATGTATAATTTAAATATTTTATGGCCTTGTATGTTTTTTTAAAAATATGTGTCGAGATTTTATTGAGAGATAATAAAAAGATTCACCTATTTACTCAAATCTAGGATATAGATATCGGGAAGATATCCAGAATCCAGAATATCCTTGTATGTTATTATATTTCTTGGTGTAAATTATACTTTAAGAAAATTAGTATAATCTTAATTATGAAATAACCATCTTAACTGTAAATATTCTCTTCTTGGTGAATTTCATCTCTAAAAATGGGTAATATGGCAGGAATGAAAAAAATGTATGATAATAAAAATTGAAGGTGAAATAGTATATTTTCCCTCATTTAATTATTTCAAGTTGATGGGACGGAGGAATTTGTACGAGGATGTTTTCCGCTCTGTTTGCATCCGGCGACATGTCGGATAACAGCAAATCGCATATACTTTCTAGTATGTCCCATTCCTGTCGATCAATGGGTGATCTATAATATAATATTGAAACCTGTTGTAAAATAAATGAACGAGACAAATATTGAAGATCAAGTCTAATATAAGGAGGTCCTCAAAAGACTTGTCAGTTTTTTTGTTTTTTTTTTATTTATTTATGAAGAGCATGACCGGCCTACATCATATGCTATTTTATTATTCATTAATTATTTCCACAAGTGATAAACTTGAGGGCAGATGTTGAAATGTTTGGTAGCATCTAGGATTGCATGTAGCCCCAAGAATGAATGAAGAAAGTTGAGGTAACATGGAGGTGCAACTCAAGTGAGTTGGCACCAGTAAAGATGCTCTAACATCTGGTGCAAACAAGCAACACCTCCTGATGGCGCGAATCCAGGAAGCATGGCCCGTTGTGTGGGCATTCCTGTCGCGTAACCCATGTCAATTAACCACCCAAATGCATCAGATTTCACCCTGCTTTTTTTACGTTTCTCTTTTATGTTAATTGGGTTCATGAGTACGTAGCTAGGTGAAAGTGGCAAACCAAACTGTCCTCCTTTTGGGTAGGAATTAAGATCCCAACCCCAACATTTTTCACAAGTCATGTCAGCGATTCGGATGTGTATATGCATGAATAATCATATTTGCAACGTTAAATTAAGCTTTTAACCATATAGCTCATCACACAATACCTCATTTATTCTTTTTCGATGTAAAATTAAATAACACTTTTACTTTTACGCAGATTGGGTAGAGACCAAGTGTTGTGCACAATATCTTGAAGTATAGGGGATGCCATCCACTATGATTTGCGTTAGTAGTTAGTAGGAACACAATCATAACAAGTTTATAAAATATACAAAAGTGTGTTGACTACGTAGAAACAGAAGGGTAGGGTGCTAATCTAGTAAGCAATCGCTAACTCAGGAGGCCCCAAAAGAGGATTATGTTACTCTTATTAAGATCTTGCTGATTGACTTGTTCTCATTAGTGTTGGCCTAAGATTCTTGCCACGATCGTTATTTAAAAGTTCTTTTGATATTGAGATCAAGTTCCTTCTTTTCTGATCTTGCTTTTTTGATTAACCTTTGTTTCAAGAAGAAGACACATCAATCAAGCAAGCAAGCAAACAAGCAACCCACTGTGGACCATGAGATTATGAAATGAAAGCATCAACTTGTCAGCTCCTTGCAAATGGTTCTCAAAGCTTTATACTTGGAGATAATGAGATCTATCATTCTATTGGTTATCTGAGATATCCTTATGTTAGGATCGATTCCAGTAGCTATCAAGCAAATTGTTTTGTGGGTAATTTATATGTACGTGTTACTCATTGTCACGCATTATGGGAGAACTTTTGAAGGTGGCTAGCTATTGTTTGAGTTCTTCCATACAATCCCCACATTTCTCTGTCCAAATAGCCACAGCAATACCATCCTAGATTTGACCGTTGGATGAGATATTTTTCCCCCTCATGAATGTCACCCTTGGGCATTTGCTGGATTGACGTTGGCAAGGAAGGTATAAGATCACATCCGCGACACACTAAGACATACATCAAAAAAAGCGATTGCAACGCAGTTCGTCGACAAGATTATCAAAAGTGGGTGCTATAATTAGCAATAAGATTTGATTCCCTTGGCCATTTGGTGTAACTAGACGCACATGCATGGTTAGTGTTGATTCTCTCCATCATTTTTGGGCTTAACATGAACATTTGTGGCCTTTAATTATATATTATCGATGAAATTAGAATTTTACAATATAAATTCTGGTACCATATTTTGATCGTGGATTAAATCTCTAACGTATAAATGGCATATTGTTCAATCTCTCAAGATAACATGTCATTTTAATATCGTGTCACACATCTTTCATAACTTGGGATGTGACAAACATGCAGGATTAGAAATAACTAGGGGTCGTCATCAATTATTCTTTGTCAACATATTGAAATTTCAAAAATTAACTATAGTCTTTAATATACAATATTAAGAGCTTTCACAAGCGATTTTCGTTATGTATGAAAAAAAAAATAACATAGCAAAGGGTATAATTTTTTTTATATTGTCAATTTTACCCCACTCCACCCCACCTTTATCTTCCGAACTCCTTCGTTGGATATCAAACCTAGGATTTGAATAAAAATAGAAGGTTAAAAAATAGTTAATTACAACTAATCATGGGTAGTTTCCAAACCCCTTCATTGGATATCAAACCTAGGGTTGGAATAAAAATAACCAGTTAGAAATTAGTTAAAGGTAGTTTATTAATTTTAAACCATATACGAAACAAGATAGTTTGTACTCATAGCTTGTTCCTTAAAAGTAAAATTACAAATAATTTTTTTGAAGTATATATATATATATAAATTATTGGGTGTATCTTTTTTTTCTCTACAGAGGTGGCAATTTTTTTGGGTGAATTTATCTTGAAGCCTATGAAAATCGTCTTTGGCGTTGAAAAAAAAAGGGCTACGCCCTTTCCTTTTTCTTATATATATAATATTTGAGAAATTATAATTTAAATCAATAATATAGTTTTCTTATCGACATTATTAAAATAAATAACTGAATATAAGATATCATTGAGCTTTTGTTTACATTTTTAACATATAAAATGAATAACTTCAAAATGACAGTAAAAAAGTAAAAAGGTAAAAAAGGATTATGAAGTCTCCAAACAGCAAGAACATCCACTACGAAAGCCAAGCATAGGCCTGGCTGCACAAGTCATTTCTACTCATCAACGTGGTATTCGAAGGTGCTTATGTTTAATATAGAGAGTGTGTCTTAATCGTTTGATTAAGTTTTGAATCTTGATTTTTGGGATCAACGATTTTAAAATTTCAGATTAACTGGATTTATACAGAATTGATTGATACAACGGAATAGATTAATTATTGTTTTTAATAAAAAAAAATAAAGAGGAGGAGAAAGCTTTCATTATCATCAAAATCTCAGCCTCGTCAGATTTTGAGTAGTCTCACAGATGCCAGCATTTCAGGAGAAAGAACAAAGACTAAATCCAGCATTAAATTTTTTTAGATTTGGATTAATATCTGTTAAATTATTATTTCAAAATAGGAAAGAAGTCCAGAATTAAATTTCTGACCACTTAATCATAAAGATTCTACTACGTACATAATCAAGAATCATTTTATTCAAAATTATGTTGTATATGAGATCCAGAAATAATAAAAATTCTAATATAATCATCATAATCATAGCTAGCTATACAACTCCTGGACTAGCTAGTTGCCATCTAACATTCTCACGACCAACCAGGCTACTCCTCGTAAAAAAAAGGTCTCATGATCAAGCATTAACAGGGAAAAAAAAAAGAGAGAATATTTTGGTATCTAAAATTAAAAATTAGGTAAGACGTCGAAGCCATAATCAATTAGGTCAGGTTTTGAGAGAGGATAAAATGACCAAACTCTTTTTCTATACATATAAATGATCCAATTTCTATTATTAGACAACGGAAGTGATTTACATTTGACGCCCAGGACAGCAATTGAACTGGGTTCAATGACAACCAATTAAAAGAAACTGCTGTTCCAAAAGAACAATAGTTGCTATCAATTGACGGTGAGATATATAAGAGGGGAGTTGAGTGATTCAGGGAGTTAGGCCTACTGTTACTAAGCGTGCAATTAAGCACATATATGTCTAGTGACATAAAAGGTAAAGGGAGGGGGGAGGGGAGGGGATGGCTTTTGTTCTGGAAGAAAATCAAGCTTATAAAAAAAATAGCACAACTGATATAGAAAGGACTCTTCCTGTCCTACCTTTAATAGACAAGGTGCGTGCTGCAATTCCGAACGTGAAAGGTTTATTGGTCCTATAGTTTTGGATCCATCGAAAGGATTCCTCGAAAAGCATGTGCAAAAAAGGCATTTTTGCTTCCGTTACAATCTAAATTTTCATCTCTTTTCGTGATGTAGACACACCTTCTTAATGCCTTGTCATAAAGGTCCTAGCTATATATATTCAAAAGGGTAACTTGATGCCATAAATTTTGAAGGACGTTCTTGACAATACTCCAATTTCTCATAATTCTAGCTGCCTAATTTCTTTCTTTTTTCTCGGCTTGCTTGGGTACTTTTTCCTACTTTGATATTTGCTACGTTAAAGTGTTAAATGTTATCGAATTCGTTTTCTCTATTTCAATTATCACTTATCACATCTCTCGAATTTTATAATATTTTGATATTAATTTGTGATATTGATGATGGAATGGAGGGTACCAATGGGTTGGGGTTGATTTTATTGCTAAAATATTATTACAAGGAAAACCCATAAGGAGGAATATGGTTCTCTTATTTCCACACGTGGGACAAATCCAAGTTATAAACAATTTCCCACAATAATCTCCCGTGATAGATGGAGGATATGTTAGGTTTTATTTTGGAAAGGGACAAACAGTGATCGGAACGGTAGGGGATGGGTTCACAAATCCAGTAATTCGCACGGTTAAAACAAGGTCTATGTGCCCTTTTAGAACTCCCTTGATGCGTGGGCACAGTACAGGCAGACCACAATTGGCCATGTTTTTTTGTACCAGGATCGGGAAATCTGGTTTTAAGTTAACCCTTACGTTGTTATTAATTATACGGTAAACTTACAAGATTAGTACCAATTTTGATTTTTCTGTTATGTTCCAAAAGTTTATGTAAGAAAGCAATCCTACCCAAATGGCCAGCCATCACAAAATATCAATCCACTATTTAAGGGACCATTAGATTTGAAGGAGCCAACATTGGCATCTGAGCCAAAGGTGTTGGCCAATTGTCAGTAAAAGCATAGCACTGCCGTAGAATAGTATAACAAGAGAAAATTCTATCGCTTCCCCACCTTATAAAAGCCGCTCCTGGTTCGTCAGTACCCTCACTTTGAGGTATATCTCCTCCCAACTCTCCAAATATCAAAGGAAAGGAAGCAAGGAACCCACAATTAAGCCCACCGCTTATGATCTCCATGCTTCACGAGGTCTCGAACAAGAGGAGCGTGAAAAAAGAAAAAGTCGTGAACCAATGACTGAGATGGATACTGCAGAGAAATCCAACAAGTACCCGATAGGGCCAGAGGTACAAATTATTTTCTGAGAAACATTTAAGAGAATCTTCCTCTCATTCCTATGCCACATGATCATTTCTCATTCGTCTTTACATAGTCTTTTGACCCTATTTTCTTTGGGTGGTCAGGTTCTTGAAGAACTAAAGAGAATGGCAAATATTGGTTGTCCAATAGCAGCCATGAGCTTGGTGGGTTATCTGAAAAACATGATCTTGGTTGTGTGCATGGGGAGGATTGGAAGTCTGGAGCTCGCGGGAGGTGCTTTGGCCATCGGCTTCATCAATATCACTGGCTACTCGGTCATATCTGGCCTGGCTATGGGGATGGAACCTCTTTGCAGCCAAGCCTTTGGTTCAAGAAACCTCTTAGTAGCATCTCTTACACTTCGAAGAACGATTCTTTTGCTACTCCTTGCTTCTATACCAATTTCCTTGTTGTGGATTAACCTGGAACCGCTCATGCTTAGCCTCCATCAAGATCCTGACATAACCAGAATCGCAAAGTTATATTGTCGCTTTAGCATCCCAGACCTTATCGCCAACAGCCTTCTACATCCATTGCGTATTTACTTACGCAGTAAGGGGACTACTTGGCCATTAATGTGGTGCACCTTGGTCTCTACTCTTCTACACCTACCTATCACCGTATTCCTGGCCTTCACCCTCTGTCTTGGGGTCCCTGGAATTGCAATTTCCACTTTTATCACCAATTTTAACACCCTCTTTTTCCTCGTATCTTACACCTACTTCACCCGTCCTCCCAAAGAGGAATCTACGTCCTTACCATTATTACCCCAACCTTTATCTTCATCAACTATTTCACTCAAGGAGGAATGGGGTATTCTTCTAGGACTCAGTATACCAAGCTGTTTAGCTGTCTGTTTAGAGTGGTGGTGGTACGAATTTATGACAATCGCAGCCGGTTACTTGGACAACCCTCGGGTGGCTCTTGCAACCTCGGCTATAGTAATTCAAACCACATCCCTCATGTACACATTGCCCACGGCACTGGGTGCATCTGCCTCGACAAGAGTAGGCAATGAGCTCGGAGCGGGCAGGCCAGAGAAAGCACGTTTAGCCACGGTGGTCTCGATAGGACTAGCCCACTTGTGCTCACTATTGGGCTTGTTATGGGCCACCCTGGCTAGAGAAGCTTGGGTGAGGGTTTTCACCGAGGATGACGAGGTTCTTGAGCTAACCATGATTGTCCTGCCGATAATAGGGTTATGTGAGCTTGGAAATTGCCCACAGACAACAAGCTGCGGTGTCCTGAGAGGAAGTGCAAGGCCAGGGATTGGGGCGAGGATTAACTTTTACTCGTTTTACATGGTGGGTGCACCTGTGGCCATACTCCTAGCCTTTGTTTGGAAACTTAGGTTTGTGGGTCTATGCTATGGTCTTTTGGCAGCTCAAGCGGCATGTGTAGTCTCAATTCTGAGTGTGATATACAAGACAGATTGGGAGAGAGAGTCGTTGAAGGCCAAAGAATTGGTGGGCAAGAGCAATTATGCATTCGCACATGCAGACCAAACACTCAAGTGTGAAGAAAGTGTAGGGTTTTCCTAACCAAGTTTGACTCCAGAAGTGTCGTGGGAGGACATTGTATGGAATCAAGTAGAGGACAAAACTTAGATATTTCAAACTCCAAGTATATAAAATATATTTTGTTGTGTGCCTGTTCCGTTGGCTTGGTCTCTTTCGAATCTTGGTCTCTTCTATATTATATATCACCCACAGACATATTCTCAAGGTTACAAAAAATTAATTCTCTAATTCAATCACAAAATCAGATTAATCCAACCTTCTTGTAGTTTCAAGTTTCTTTTATTCAATTGTATAAATTGTTTATTTCTCGCCCAATCAGATCCCCACACGATCCAAAAAAATATCTATTTATATGTCAAAATCTATTTTTACTAAGCATCGATAATCTGACATAAACGATATAAAACCAAATTGGAACCCAAAAACCTCTCATCCTCGTAGAATTTTAGAATGTAATACGATGCCAGTCGACATGTTTTCATGTGTAACCATTCAAGGCGTGCCCATGTGTGACACCCAACTCTTGCATAATCTTATACATGTCAAGCTTATACTTGCTATTATTTCTGGAAGGGAGTGGGACCAATTAGCACTAGTTGCTTTGTCTATCAATAAATGCCAAGATTTTATAATATAATTAAAGAAAAAACAAATGTTAATGATTCAGAAAAATACTTAAATAGTTAAATAGACTAGATACTAGGTACTAGAAGTGCCCGTTTTTAACAGGCAGACCGTGTCCCTTTTCTTATAGCAATGGCTTGACGTGTTTTTTCAAAAAAAAATTAGTTTGTAAGTGGTAATATTAATCTCCGATTTGATAAAAAATATTTTATTTGAACAGAAAAAAATTCAAGAAGAAGTATTCTCATAAAAGCGGAGCTGCTACTAATTTATTTTTGAATTACGGTAGATAAATGTTGACTTATATGATGGAGAAAAATAAATTATATTTAATATATATAGAGAGAAAAAAAGAAGAACAAATATGGTTATTGAGCGGGCTTCGGGCTGGAAACTTTATTTGTTCAAGGGCTAGGGCCCAATAGTCTTAATCTTAGAAGCCCATGTGTAATGGAATTTTTACTCTTTTATTTTGATGAAATAATTAGAAATCATAACCCTTATGTAATATATTAATTATCCTGATTTTTTATAAATAGAAATAAAAATTGACACGGTCTATTAGTTTAACTATAACCAAATGGTCCAAATCAATATGAGCATTTACTTAATCGATCCAGAAAACTAGAAATTCAATAAGTTTTAAGTAAAAATAAGAAAATCACTACAACTATTTATACATTAGATTAATAATTTTACTAAGTCATAATTTATTTTTCTTTATATATATATATAATCGAACAAAATATCTTCAAAGTTTTTTATTCGATAAAATGCTTATAGCAAGTCAGAATCCAGCAAGCCCAAAAGAGGCAGGCCCATAAATTAATCAGCCCAATTATGAAAAATCGCAGATATACATCGGCCCTTTCAAAATCCGATGGCGCTATTTCCATTTCCCAATAGGAGTGAGTGACTAAATATATCCAAATCCCAATCAAATTATTTTAAAATATATATCACCAATTTCTTATTTAGTATTGAATTGAATTAATTTTTTTACTTAGGTAACTAAAATTCAATTTAAATTAATGAATATATATTTTAATAAATTAGAGTCGACAAATGCTATCTTTTATTCTTTTATATTTACGTCTTTCTTAATTATTTATAAATTATATGAATTGTTAACTTTTGGGTTTGGGAGATATTTCGGTCCCGCCACAGGACTAGTGTCACTAGAGCATGCAATAATGGAGGAAGATACAACATCAAATCCTGGAATCCTTTTGAGATGGGGAATAGCACAACTGTCTGAGTAGAAATGCCAATATATCATCAAAACAACGTTGACACCAGATTCCATTACACGTCTTCATTTTTTTTCTCTCACTAGTCCTCGTCTCTGAAGTGGATCAGACGGGCATGTTCTTTCTTTCTTTCTTTCCTTCTTTTTCTTTATAACCTTTTTTAAAAAATATGGGAAAGATGGATTTGGCAGTAGTTTGGCTGTTTCCCAGTACGATGAAATATCATTGTCGTTGATGACAAAAGACGACATGAAACGGCAGAAAATTAAGATGAATTTTTGGTTAGAAGAAGACAACGTAACTCAGTCACGACCGAGGAAATATACATATTTATTTTTAAGAGTTAATGGTAAATTGAGAATATTAGAAGAAAATGATATTTTTTACATTTAAACCGATTATTTTATATAAAAAAGGGTGTATCATTTGAAGGTAAAGTTTCAATAACCAATAGGGTTACGATGGCATTTTTTTCTTGAAGATTCACAACCCACTATTGTACCTTTTACTTTTGACAAATATATCTTTTAAACAAATTCCTTCTGGAATCCTCTGCTCATTACCCACAACTCTCACTCTCTCTCTCTCTCTCTCTCTCTTTTAAAAAAAATCTATCACAAATGAAGTATTTAGTATTACTAAAGATTTGTTTAAATCTGGGTATTGTTGAATGATATGATTTATCCAATTTTAATCAAATACTAAGGATTTGATCTTTGATTTTGAGCATACAACTCATTAAAATTTTTGGATCATAAACAACACTGACATACAATAAAATATATTAGTCATGATTTTAAAAAAAATATTTATTTAAGTAAAATTTTTAAAAATATCTGTTCAGGATTTGAATCGGAAGATTCTTTAAGTATTTATTGAGAATTTGGATCCTGAGAATTTTGAGTTTTTATCAAAATGTTGATTGAAGAGAAGACGTACTAAAAACATTTTTTCTTATTTTAGGATATGTAACAATAATAATCTTATAAAACTAATATCAAATTATCACCAATACTAAAAATAAAATTTAAAAAAGTATTATTAAAAATTAATTAAAATGTACATCTTATTATTTTATTTCTAATAATGTAAAGTCTTGTCGTCTTCCCGACCGCCAAGGACTTGGTTGGTTTCTTTGAACCGGCGGTACAACGATGGTTAAATCAGTAATCAGTAATCAGACGGCCTAGGCTCTTGGGCAAACGTTGTCTAGTTAAAAGTTGTGTCGTGTCACTTCAGATGGGCCTGCAGTTCCATTGTTTCCCAAACGGGACCCCACTTTCTATCGTTTTCATTATCCGCACGTGGCCCAACAACTCCTCCGAAATTCATTGTCCAAATCAAACCCACTTACAAAACGGCCAAGACAACTATGGGCCCCAGAAAGGCAATTAGTGGGGCCCATCTGAGTTGTCAGTGGCAAGAGGATATGCCCAGAAAAGAGTTCCCAGTCTCATTTGGATGTGCTATCAATTCTATGGGTTTAGCGGACCATACTTGACATTGATCCATTTTTTGGATTCTTTTTCCTTTTTTTTTTAAAAAATTATTATTATTATTATTACCATACCAAAGTCTTATCATACTTGGAACGTCACGACATGAAAATGTTATTTTTGATTGAGATGGACCACGTGACGTGTCAAATTGGTGTTAGGAATTGATAGTTATAAATTTTATCTAAAATATCTATTTTATTATTATAACTATTCTCGCATTTTTTATTTATTTATTTATAATAATTACCAAACATCCAGTAAATTATGATAGATTGGACAGAGTAGTTTTAAGGTGCTACTTGCTAGTCAATATTATTTGAGCGTTATTTGAGTGCGTTGACATATACTTTATATAAAGAAATATTATTATTTTAATTCTCTTTTTTTATTATTATTCAATAAAAAATATTTAAGAGAAAAAAGAGATATGTCAGAATAAAAAAATAAAACTATGAAGTGAGAAAATATTAGTTTGATAGAATAAAAATTAAAAATTTATCTGATACAATAAAAATTTAAAATAAAAATATTCTTATATCTTTACATCTATCAATCGTACTCAAATAACATTAATTGAAAATTTAAAATTAAAAAAATATATTTCTGTATTATACACAACTGACATGGTGCGCTTGATCTAACACTCTAAAATTTATAGATCCTTAATCAAATATCAAACATCTAAAAGTATCTTAATTTTTATTTTGGATATGAAATATCTTAAAATTTTTAAATTAAAATAACCATATGCAATAAAAATAAATTAATTATATTAGATATGATGGATCGCTCGCTCGCTCACTTGTCGTACTAGCAAACAAAGTCAGCTTGAAATCCTCTAATTTTACGTGCAAAAATGGCAAAGGTGGTGACTTCCCATGTCCATCAAGGAACAAGAAACCTTGCATTTTTCAAACAACAAACATATGCCGGTATGTGTCTATGGGTTCGTGAGGGAACTATGCTGGTCTTTTTTGCTGTTATTTTTGGATGAAATGGAAGCATTAAATGAGCTGGCAGTGTGCTTGAAGGTTGTCAATATCCATAGAGGATTGCCAAGCTGGAAACCCAACTATGAATGTATATATGTTTGCATATATTCGACGATTTGTTGCTTTCATGCACTTTTTGACAGTATATGGCCGGAGGAAGTGGGAGAAACGTACCCTAACACAGCATTAAAGAGCACTATGGACTTTCTCTCTTCTCCTCCTTGCCAAAGTGACAAGTAAAATTTACAGGATTTTTTTATAATTTAACCAAAACCTTGAATTCTAATATTGAAAATATACGGTAAAGTTGAATTCCTAAAAAAGAGTTTATCTTTAGAAAAAAAATCGTATCCTATTCTTATCGGATTAGTCAATTTATTTGGCGATTGGCTGTTGAAATTCGCATACATACTCAGCAGTTTGTGTTTAATGTCTTCGAAGAAATAGAAAAATATAAAGAAATCATGGGCACGATAGCGTAACATAATTGAAGACTGTTAAATAGATGGATGAGATGTGATGGATTATGCATTTGCCCCATATTTCTTATTTATTTATTTATCTCTTTTCAGATAATCTTTTTTCTCTCTCTCATGTTCCGTGTTATTAAAAAAACATATCGTATTCATCATCGGTTGATATATATTTGTAGATAAGATATCATACCTCGACTACTGTATTATAATATTACTCTCATGCTGATCTTAATTTGGAGATTTCTTTTATAATAAAAGAGTATTTTGCTGATTGCAGGACTATATATATTTATAAAAGTTTACTATTGTTTAACCCCAAGAGTATATGGTGCAAAAATTAGTGATGACTAGCAATTTTTTTTAAATTAAATTTTGAATCGAATATGAATTTAACAATTTAGTACATTCAGATTATATGAGGCATTGTCTCCTGTACAATTGAATTGAATTGCATGATCAATCTCTTTTTCATTTCAATAGTTATTTATTTAGATAGACAATATATTAATTTAAAGTTCTAATTATGTTTCAAGATTCAAATCTTAATTAAATATTTAAAAGATCACCGGCCTTTTCTACTGAGATCAATCCTTATTGATTAATTAATATAGTCCAATTATATGTCTCAACTAATTAGTGGCAATGCTCTTTTAACGAATCGATTGTGATTCAATAAAATATTATGTTTGAGGAAAAATATATAAAACCCACAAATAAATATAATTAAATATGAGAGTGAGAACTAAATTAACAAAAATAATCATATCAATATGGATTGACTTAAAAAAAGATTTAAGGTTTTTTTAGTCGTTAATCAGGATTGAGTCATAAAAACATGAATAAAGTTTGTTTTATTAACAAAATATCTATTTTTATTTATACCAATAGAGATCTGAAAAGATAATAATCTTTCAATTGTTACAATGATATCTTTCCACTATTAAAAAAAGATAAATATAATAACTCTAATAATACACAAATAATTTGACCACTTGAATATTAAGATCAAGGAAATAGAAAGATTCAAGTTTGTGATATCTATTAATATCTATAAAACCTTATTCGAGGTTTATTAAATATTTCAAATCTTCGCCCAGAAACAAACTAACTGGAGTTCTTATCTCCAAAGTTCAAACACGGAAGAAGACAAAACAAGAGCAAATAAAGGGCAGAGTATAAGAGAAAATCGAAACTATCAAAAATATACGTGGCAGTTAAGAAGCACTAGAAGTCAAGTCATTGGCTACGCTAATCATTCATGCCACTGCTCTCCGTGGGGCCAAGTTAAGGGACCCACTACCTCCCTTTTGTACCCTTCTTTATCTTCTATTTATTTCCCCTATATTTCACTTGCTCATCCAGAAGAAAATAAGGAAAAGACATTTCTCGCTAACTCTTTAACACCTTCCATAGTCTAAATTCCCAAATCCCAAACACCACCTCCTCCATGTAGGTCGGTTTAGTAGCTATTTTGATGATAACAAAAGGGTTCTGTTAGTACATACCGACAATAATTTGTTATAATGAGATGGTGGGTTTAAGCATAGTTTTGGAGGCTCAAAAGGGCGGTGTTAGCAAGAAAACCACCCCACAAGTGATCAGCAAAGCTACTATGATGATCAACAAGCCTTCTCCATCTTCGAAGAAGTCCGACCTTTCTTTTCCATTCCCCACTTTTCTTGAGCAATGCTTTCTTTGTGGCCAGAAGCTGTTGCCTTGCAAGGATATCTATATGTACAAGTAAGCAAAGGCACACATATATAACCCCCAAGCACCATCGATCCTTTTTAATATTTCATACGTGTATGCACTTTGATTTCCTCCAAATAGCCAGATCTTATTCCCTTTTTACTTTTAACACTCCATTCTAAGTTGCTTTTTGGCAAAACACAGTTCTCTTGGTTTCGGTGTGTGTTATTATTGTCTATCGACATGTGTTTTAATACCAAAGAAGATCAAATATACAGCTTAATTCAATAGAGTAGTTTTTGCTTTTATCAAAGCTTGATTTTTGGGTGCATGGTTGTTTTCTTGTTGTTTTCAGGGGAGACAGAGCTTTCTGTAGTGTGGAGTGCAGGTATAGGCAGATTTTCATGGATGAGGAGGAAACCTTAACAAAACAGAACTGTTCATTGGCTGCCATGAAACCAGCTTCCTCTGCTGCTTCTTCGTCTTCTTCTCCTCCTTCCACTGCTGCTTCTTCTGGACACCGCAGCAAAAGCACAAGAAACCGTACGGGTGGTTTTGCATACTGAGAGAAGAGAGGGAACTGCACCTTGCAATTTCCATTTTCTTTATTTTTTTTTTGTTTCAATCCAGTTCCAGCTCTATCCTCGGTGATTTTTTGTAATGGCGGTTAATTTCCAGCTCTGTCTTTTAGCTCCCACCATATGAGGCCAAAGTGTCCACTTTAACAGATTAGCCCCACAGCAAACATCAAAATCGGAGTTCATGGCTGAATGGTGGTCGAGGGGTATTATGGTATTTGGGAATAAACGTGATTAAATTAAGTGCAATCCATTGACTCTGGTCTTTCTTTCCAAATCACGGTAAAATCAAGTTTATCAAGAGTTTTAAGGTTTCTAAGACATAGATGTAAGCCAGTTTCCTAGAACCGACAATAATGTAGTACTGTTTTGGTTCTTAGGCAAGAAAACAAAACAAGGTAAACGTTAGATTCTTTGGTTAGCATTTTAGCGCAGCTGTAAAGGAATGCCAGTACCAACCCAGATCACGCACCAAGAGTCAGCGTGCATTAATAGGGAAACATTTTATTAGGTGAAGCGACTGGTGACCGGAGAACTGGTGGTACTTGAGAACAATTTCATGGTGCCGAAAGCAACTTTTTACCACAACAGATCAAAAAAGGAAAAGGGATATGGGGTTATAGTTTTTCTTTGCAAAGGCCAGACGATTTATTTCTTTGTCAAGAATGGTTGAATGGCTGTGTCTTCCACCTCTAGTTTGTCTGTCTCCAGCAAATAGACACTCTGCCACAAAATAGCTAGTTTGGTCGTTCAACCACTAGAAATTTCATTGGTGAATACCCCATTTTTATAAAAGAAGCATAACCCACTGGGGCAGATAGATGGGTTAAAAGAGATTCCGAGTTCTGACCAAAAGCACCTGTGAATGGAGCAATGCAGAAGCTAATTGCTGTTGCATAGCTAAATCACAAGTATGCATATGGTTAATCGGTAAACTTAAAACAGATGTGTGTAGAAGCTTTTTGCTCTGTCATAGAGTTCCCAGCTTCTCAACTATGCCTATGAGGCACAATTACAGAATCCTGACAAACTGTAATTTGGCATATGCATTACTAGCAATCAAATCAATAAAGTTGCTGTGTAATTGGCATATGCATATCTAGGGATGCTTTGGACGGACAGGCAAGGAAGTGAGTGGTGATGGCAAGGAACATGAGCAACTTGCCAAACTACTATAACAATAAAAGAGATCTGAAAAGATATGAATAATGGGGGCGGATTGGTTTTTCCTTTTCGGGTTGATGAATTGCATGAAGTCATTCAATCTTGGTAGAAAGTCGAGCAACTGAGCCAAAAGTAATAGTTGAATTTTGAAGCATATGAAGAAAAGGGTAAGGAATCAGGGCCACATATAATAAAATGGGAGATGGCATACTTTCCTTTGTGCCCATGCGGTTTAAGAAATTTGCTACCTTATAATGGGCACCGCAGGAGACTATAGATGGGTGTTCGAATTTGGAATAAATAGGATTTGCTACCAAATTGCCTCTATGATGCTACAGGCCATAATCCTCCTTGGAAAGGAACATATTGGTTGTCATGTGAATTTACCCTTCAAAATTGCAACTATTGGGTTGTTTGTTTAGACTGAAATATTCATTTCAGGCAAAATTTCACTTTGTTATTTATGTCCAAGGTCACCGACAGTGCACCAAAATGATCCAGTGATTAATCTTTTCTTAAAGAGTTGTCAAACTTCGGTCGGGGAGGTTATGAACAATATTAATGTGAAAAGACCTTCCGTCAACAACTAATATATTATTGTTCTTGTGCAACTCAATGCCCAATGCTCTTCCTTAAGAACCAAAATGAAAACAAGATTTACGCTTCATATTGTTGGTAAAACTTACCTTGAAATTGTAAAGATTGTTCGGGCTGTAACTTGCTAGGTGGAAAGTCAATCTTTTGTTCATGTAAGCTCTTATCAGGACTCTGGTGGTCATCCAGCGCAGGCCCTTTTAACCCGTTGATGATACGGATTTCCTGACCTGTTCCGCTATAATCAAATGCGCCAATGCATGCATTGGCTTTGACAGCGCTGACCAGAAAGGCATAAGAATATTGAATAGCAGTGAATTTTCAGGTGAAAAGTTATGTCACCTACCAAGATAATAGCAGTTTAAAGGTCTAGGTGAGCCAACAGATGGTGACGCCTGACCAAATTATAATAATACAGCATCAGATGACTATGATTTTCTATTTAATAGTGGTAAAAACAACAGAGATGACAATGGAGGACCTGAGATCAAGTGAGACCAAACTGAGTAAAATTTTCTTCAACATGGCTTCGGCCTTTCCTCGAAAAATAGGGATTTGCTCTATACCGCAGCTTTGGCACATCTCTGTGTATTCTGCATTTAGATCAACTCTAATGTCTGATGACAACAAAAATCATGTGCAGGAGGCCCACAGAATCAACGTCAGGAAGCAGATGAACGCAATAAGTACCAGTTTTCCGATTTTTTTATGTGATTCTGGAGCCTTGGACACTGAAACAACATTCTAGTTTAGAATGACGAGACAGAAACAAAGCAACCGCCATGATGATAACATGAGAAAACAAAAGGCGCCAGAATAATTGATTGAAACACCACAATCATACCAGAAGTCCAGAACAATTTCAAGTGTAATCAGATATACAAATTAGCACAAGAATGTCAAGGCGGGAGTTTTTACAAGCCAATAGATTTTGATAACTACATACATATACTAACAACAGCAGCATGACTATAACTTCACATCCGCCATCATCTTTTCAATCAACCATTATCAGCCAGATTTGAATAGTAAAACTGCTTTGTGATCTAGATAGAAATAAACAAAGTGGTTGGTCTCATGAGTCACGTAGGAACCTGTACTCAAAAAGAAACACAGAAGGAATGAGTGCCATGGAAATAATTCAGAAACTAATTCGAAAATAAAAATTAAGTTCTCAAGGAGAACAAAGGACAACAGAACATGTACATAGTCAAGTTTAGATGCGTTGATTTGGAAGATTTGAAATGCACAGGATCTTGAAGCCTGCCAACTGCACATCTCATACCAGACATATTTCAAGTATGTGACTGTGCATTTAGTTTTAATCGGATTCTGAAGTGATCAGAATAGCATTTATACAGAAAGCCTTTACTGACCTGCCTTTTGAGGATCACAGGAAGTCAGAAGAAGATTACAAACGAGTATAATGCCCCTCTACTTTCTAGAAAAGCTTTACCCAGGACAAGCAAGGTGAAGATGAATTCACGATGAAAGAACATCCCACTTCCATAGAAAACAAAGAAACCAATATATCTTTTCAAAGTGGATATGTAGTGGGCCAAACCTAAGAAAGCCCTCATTTATCAAATTTTTCCTTGATTGCTGCGCATGTAAAATCCCCCTCAATGCCCTTACCCTGGCTGTTAATTTTATGAGCCAACTTTAAAATTTGAAACATTAGCCACATGGAGGAATCGGTTTAGAATACTCAGATTTATATTCCATGTGAGATAGCACCGCTACATGGTCTGGATGGAATTGGAGTAGGATAACAAGGAAAACAGTATGATATTCAGTCTGGATCGTGCAGATGACTTCACTAGAGCAAAAATAAACAAATATAACGATATATTTGCAACCTAAGCATTTTGGCTGTATTGATTTCAGAATTATCCCTTTTCATTAAGTGAATATATATAAAATCAATAACTATTCTTGAAAAGCAAACAAAAGAAGCCAAATGAGGACTGAGCCTCAAACAGCTGCAACTTAAACGAAACAAGTTAAAACTGTTCAATGGACCTCCAATAGCAACTTCATGATTTTTTCCTTAAAAAACTATGAACAAAGGTTTTCTTACTGTTGAAAAAAAAAGAAGAAAAGCTCTACCCACACGATGAGTAAGTATTGAGTCAAATCAAAATCAGTGAAGTTCAGTTTGGATATCGCATATTCAATTCCACTGACAATTGATAATCTTCAGACAATCTACACCAGTTATAGCCAACAACCAGCTCTATAAGCTGGAACTAAATATTTAAAATAGTGTTGTCGGCAAATATCCAATAGTCACCAAAAGAGAGAAAATTATATTTTGTTTGCTCAGATAAATGACGGAAGATACAACATATATTCCTATATGACGACGTTCTATCACAGGATGTCTCAATGCTTAGTAGAAGCCATTGCTCCAAAGCAAGATGTGCTAAGCAAACAACTAACTATTGATGAACTTTACCAAGAGAAAATTTTCAATTGGCATTCTCTAGCAAATAAGATATATACACCTCCAGGTACTTGAGTATCAAAACACAGCGCCAAACTGATATGATAGGCAGTGCAAATAGTTCTGCAGACTTATCACGGGCAAAGTCTTTAGCACAGAAAAGTTTAAGAAAATATAAGATTCTTTAGAAATACTATGAGCGTACACTATCTCATGCAAGCGAAAGAAGTCAGGTCCATATTTAAGCATGAAACGAGTTCAAGGTTACATTTGAATAGTTTACAGCTTTACTTCACAGAACAAGAGACAAAGCAGTTGCGGAAGATAAATGCCACAAAGGAGAGGAATAGATCAACGGTTGATCATTGAATCTTATTTGGCTTCAGCAGCAAACCTACAGATTACCTATGGGGTTAATTGCTAGTTCAGGAACTACAATTGCTTACTCATTATAAGACCTTAGGCACTGCCTTACAAGGCCGTGTAAGCCTCCCAACAAGACGAATAGACAATTGCCAACTCAGTAACAATAGATACTAAAAGCAGAACAATGATTCAGCAGATATTATCCAAATCTTCACTCTATCCACTTTTCACAGCAACCATTTTACATCAACAATTAACCACAACCACATTCCCAGTAGGAATGCTTGTTAAAAATAAGCGTTTAAAGAACAACAGATACTCTAAATGCAGGACCCAGATCTAACCTATTCATCCTTCTTTGGAACAGCACAAAATCATCAAACGCTAGAAACAAAAGGGAGCCAAATCTGATCAAAACCTAAAGAGCAAAAACCAAAAGAGTTACCAAAATTTCGACCGACAATGCAATGCCAAGTGGGCCCATGCTTCTTATCGAACTCCTTCTTTATTTGCTCTGCCACATCCTTCTCCACCGCATTCTGCTCAAATGCCTGCCACCCGAATCAAAAATTAAACCTAACAAAACAGTACAAGCGACAGAAACACCCAACTCAGCAACGCCAAGTCATAATCAGTCACTGATTGAGCTAACCGCGATGGCTATATCGACTGCCTCTTTCTGCATGTCTTCTTTCATGTCGGCGTTCTTTATGACGACTTTTTTTCCGACGGGGACCGTCGACGAGTAGACCTTAGCGTCGTCGGAGCTGGGCGGTGATGGTCTGACGCCGTGTAATCCTCCCGCGACGCTTCGCTTAGTGGCTTCACCGTTCATTTTCCCCGATTTCTATTTGGTTAAAGAACAAGAACGGTAGGTTTTGCTTCAACCGAAGAAAGTGAAAAGTGATCTATGATATGAAGTGTCTGTCTCGTCTTCTTTATGGTTTGATAAATTATTAAATGAACAAAGTGCAAAAAGCCAGAATTGGTTTTTCTAGCACTGTTACAGTGTAACTGTACAAGTGATTTTAAAATATGCCTACGAAGATGAAAAAATAATTATTAAAGCATATTTCAACAACATAATATTTTATTAATAATAATTTTAAAATAATATAGAAATTTTATGATAAAATTTTAATTCGATGTGATGCTTTTTTAAAAAAAAAGAAGAAAATTTTAATGTGAATTACGAAATTTGTAAAGAAAAAGGATATAGGCCGGGAACTACATTTTAGTAGAAAATTGTTTTCCGATAACATCATCTCTATACGCATATTATCAAACACCTACGATTCCTCATCGGAATCTTGCACGACACTACCGATCTTTATTCTTTTGGCCTGTGGTGAGGCACCTCCGTCGTCTTCGCTGTCTTCAGACACCTCTGGTGATTCACTCTCGGCAATATTAGCAGCTTCATGGGCGGCTTCGGCTTCATCTCTTGGAGCTTCTTCTTCTTCCATTACAACTTTGCTTGGATCTATTATTTTGAAGTCTCTGGCAGTGCTACGCTTGGCATACCTCAATAAGTTGACTTTGCTTAGCTTGCTTAGCCGAATGAGGTATTTTTCATAGTCTTCTATCTGGAAGATCAGGTCAGGAATGCATTTATTCTCCCGTTTGATCTTGTTGATGATACCCCTGCCATTCGCATTTTCTTGTTCCTGCAAACCAATAATAATACACATTAATGGTATCATAGGAAAGACAACAGAGTTAATTAAGAAAAGGAGATTGTATATTAAGACTATACTCTTTGCATCTCTGCAACAAAGTTATAAATGGGAATCGTGAGCTCCTTGCAAGTTAGTTCCACAAGCTTCTGGAAAGTGAGGCTAGGTAAGATTTGCTTGCATCCCTTGGGAGCTATTCTCAGCTTTGACATCTGAGCTAAATGCCTGTAAAATCTCCCTGCCAACCTGAGCAAGTGCTCTGCCTGATGGTCTGGATAAATCAATATTAACGAAAAAATCAGCCCATAGTCACAGAGATATAATGGGAGTTAGTACTGAAGAAACCTGTTTACTTACCCCTGAGGTTGATTAGAACAAAGGAAGATAGGATTTTTACCAATCCTTCAGCCCTTGGATAAAGATTATTCTCAAATGCCAGCCCACAAAAATCTTCTTCATTCAGACTTGCATGAATGGTATTCTGCATTACCTGCGAAGACATCTTCAGTTTTTTTATGGCCCAGTCCATATCAATAAGAACCACTGCTACTAATTGCAGTATACAAGAACTTATAGCTGCTTCTGTCTTATGGTTAATCATAGGGTACAATTGAGAAGCCCCTGATGCACTACTGCTATCGGGTCCAATGACTTTCCGTAGCTCCTTAGCCATGTCCTGTGCCACATTCAGATCATCTGGAGGTAAGCTTAAGTAGGTAGCAAGGGCAACCATGCTTCTTGCACCCTTGGGGTTTGTGATGCCAATGCTTCTGCAGACATCGATGCTCCAAGATCCATGAGATTTCCTCCATTTGCTGGGTAGTTTCTTTCCAATCATCAATATTATGTCACAGAGAACCTGAGAAAGTAATGTTGCTTTAAATGATATCATATTTGAAAGAAAAAAGATTCTGAAAATGGAAGCATGAGAATCTACCTCAACTTCATAAAAATGTGATTTTGCAAGAAGCTCGGAAAGCAGAGGCTTCAAAACTTTAACCACACACAATTCTTTGCTTCTTATACATTGATCTTCACTTTCCAAGGTTTCATCATTTTCGTCATCCATATCAGTATACTCAAGTTTGGAGGTTGATACCAAATCATCAAGCAAGCCTGTAAGGGAAGGCATTTGCAAACACCTGGTTATCAATTCCTTCAAGCATAATAACGCCAGATGAAGCTGCCCCTTGTTATCAAAATCTTTTCCTTTGGTTTCCTTCTCCTTTTGCACTGTTGCAAACTTATACCCGGATTTAAGCAAAAAAATCACTTTTAGCAAAGGAGGCCCCAGGACCTTGATTTCCCCATAGACTAAAATCTTCAATGGGTCATCTTTCCCCACTTTCGGCAAACATTTCAAGTGTTGAAGTGTCCTATTTAAGATAAACGACATCATCTTAGAGCATTTTAACTTGTACGAGGACAACTGGCTATGAATCTGTGAAGCTCCGTGATCTTTATGCTCATTATTGCATAGCTTCAGCATTGTTTGCATTAACTGATAGATACTTGAAGTTGACAGAAAGCGAATCTGTTCTTTTTCAATTCTTTTGCTGTCTGAATCAATTTCATTTGGTGTTGCATTAGCAGTGTTCCGTACATTCCCCTTTTTGTTACCAGCATTCTGCCTTGCACATATGACAGTTTCCAGTGACTCAGCTTGATTAACCAGGTCTGCCAGTTCCATTTCAAGATCTGCCTTCTCCACATCTGTTGCTTTCTCCAACTCAGTAGCAGTGATATTTAACAACACTTCAATAATTCCTGTTAAAACCAAAGCACAGCATTTTCTTTTCTCTTCCTCACCAGATGTGGAGCTCGCTTCACTGGTCTGTCCAAAAATGTCTGATCTGACATGAAAAAGGAAACCAATGAGCATGAAATTTTTCATGGAAATGGGTTGTTTTCTACCATAGAGCAAGGATACATATCACGAGAAAAGAAAAGAATTTCTGTGTTCTCTCACATCACCTCCACTCCATCCAAGAGAAACAGCTTAGCTTGCAGTACTTAAATTGCCACAAAATTATGGAGAGTATGGTAATGTATTGATGAAAACCTAGCATACCTTCCAATGTGCCATTCCTGACAAGCTTTCGAATCTTCAGCAAAGCATTAGAGAATGTGTCACTAGACAGAATTCTTCCTCCCTGTGATAATTGAATGCTGATGATGTAAGCAAAACCTACGGTTTGTACAGTACTGAGATAATTTCAATATTTCAAAATGGAAATACCTCATTCTCTTGAGAAAGAGAGAAACCAAAACAGGACCATGTCGCATTTGGACAAGCAGTAGTACCAGGCGGCTGAAGGAATAAAATCCAAGAGACACAAAATAGAAGACTGTCTAGAGGCTCCTCAATGACAACACAGCCATTCACAGACTTAACACAAGAATTGAATCCAAGTTGAAAATCAGCATCCTCCTATTAACACGATTCATCATTAGAGAAACAGATTCAATGCTAAGTAGTGAGGGTCAATCAACTCAGATTCTACGAGTTTTTACTTCTCTAAATTTGGTGTAAGAAAAGAACCCTCTTTGATTGGAGAAAAGACAGAAGTCAACTACATGTTATTCCACTTCATAACAAGTTAGGTATTAACTCTGACAAGGACTGACGGAAAAATTACCTCCTTGAAAAGACGGAGGAAATGAGGCAATAAAAGATCAAGCACAGCTCCTCCAGTTGATGGATCAATCAAGACAATCTTCACAAGACCTTGATAGATAGCTTCTTTGACTTTTGCCTGGAGATGGCAATCCAGCTTAATTAGATATACATCTAGGGAAACCCAAAATGAAAACCAATATTGAAATATATTTAAATGAAATTGTAACCTGCTGATAAAGACATCTCTGCAGCGAACCACTCAGCTCCTGGAAGAGACCTTGGCCCATGCCACGGGGAATTTCAGCTTGCTGGCTGGAACTTGCTTGGCTTGAAGAGTCTTGAAGAGAGAAGGGTCGCTCTCTCTCAGATTGCTTTTCTGCTAGTACAAGATTGATAATGGCATTTGCTGCTGATATACGAACTGTATCTTCTTGTCTAAACATGGCTTTATGCACAACCACTATGCAGTAATCCTGTGCTATCAGAAAATAGAAAAAGGTAACCAACTAAGTAATGGAAGAAAGAAAAAGGGTAGAAAGCATTTGATGGCCAAGCTACGCATCAGTCAGCAACCTTAGGCAGGATACTTTTTAGGATTTGATTTCTTGTTAACATTTTCTGAAATGAAAATCAATTAGCTAGTTTATCTCATAAATTAGATGACATCCCTTTGTTCTGAATTTTGTTACTTAGAATGGTAGATTATCTCGGAATGGTTAAGGTTCTTCTATGGGTAGAAAAATAATGAAAATAAGCTTGAACATGTGTACCTGAAGTTCACGACTAAATTTCATGAGAGGCACTAAAGCAAGGACAAGATGAGAAGCAACATCGCTATCCATAAAATTGAAGTAATCTAATAAATCCTTCAAACGAGAAACTTGTTCCACCATCAAGCAAGGGAAATGCCGAACGAGATAACCAAGCAGCCTGCACCCGAAAGCTTATTGTTTCATGTCACAGGGAACAATAAAATTACAATAGCTGGTTTTCTAACTAGAAAGTAAAACAAAGAGGAGAGAACCTTAACATTAGCCCAATGCTAATACCTTATGATTGGTAAACTCTGCTCAGATTTCAAAGAAAGGATGCGTAATTTGCACTGCTCGATAATCTGAAATGGGTTCACAATCAAAAGTTGTTGCATAATATGTTATTCTCAGAGTATATTTACAAGCAAAATGAGTAAGCATGCATCCTTAGAAATAGTCATCAACTAAGTTTCCAAATTTGAGTGACATAAACCATCTGTTAAAGAGAAGAACCAACCTCATTTCTAGCCATGTCATGGACCTCAAATAGATTTTTCAGCATCTGCATGCTGAGCTCCTCGATGCCCATCAAAGGATTGCAGACCTCACCACTGATTCCCCTTTCTGATAACTCTAGTAATACAAAACTAAGCTGCATTATAGTAGGCACGATGTGCTCCCTCCCACAGTTACTTTCATTCACCTGGAGGAAGATAAATTAATTTTTTATGTTGCAAGTCTTACTTGAAATGTGCAAGTTAATCACACAATCTAAACAATTTTGTGGATGGATACAGAGCAAAAGAAACTGACAGCTCTTAAGACAGCCATCTCTAGTGTTTTGATATTCTGCAAATAGATCTCCTCTATGCCATCAGGCAACCATTTACAGTCCCTGCAATGCATAAAAGAGGTTAACAAATAGTTTCACTGGACATATTAATCAACATCACCAATCTACTGGACTACGCTCTTCATTATACTCAGACCTTCAAGCCATTGATTATGTGCATCCATGTATGGCAAAACAGGTAACTACATACTGATATCTCAAAAGCCAAGAATCATAACATATGAAATGACATTTAATAGGTCTCGACCGGAACCCGCGATAGATTAAGATGCTCAGTCTATCATCAAAAGAAATAAATAAGAATCTATGTTCTCACAACAACTTCAAACCGGAGATGACAAGAATGATAATTCAAGGCATCTAAAGCTTACCTGGCAAACTTGAAGTCGTTATAAGCAGTAAGCAATGCAGTTTTCAGTATCCCCAACGAGCTCTCACTAAACCGTTTAACTTTTGCTACAGAGAATAAAACGGCAATGGCGAAATGATTCAGAGCCTTAGTATCTAATCTCAGCAGCCCCAAAACTTCCTTCCCCAAGGATGGATCCTGCTTGACTGCGAAATTGAAGTGAAGCAAAACAGTTCCTTCAACTTGCCTAACTATAAAACTCCCTTTCTTATTCCCCAATCCAGATCCGAAAAACAATATAATCCCTTCAATGACCTCCCTCTTGTTAAACCCTTTCGACGCCAGAACGAGTAACTGATACACAATTGAAGGCAAATCTTGCAATTCCACCCCTTTCATCCCCTTGAAAACCTTGTTCAGAAACTCCTTTCCTCTTACTTCACCGAGGAAACCCTTCAATTCCTTGGCCAGAAATACCATTTTTACCAACAAACCTTTCGACCACTCGCACTCGATAATCCTATCAATCAGTAAACCCACGCAATCCTGTCCATTCTCCTCCAAAATCAATCCTAAACATACCGGAAACAGATCGAGTATCTGGGTATCCTCCAAAGTTTTCAACTCAGACAATTTTTCCACGATCGACTTCACAACCGGCTCCAACTCTCCGGCTGGGACATTCCTTACAAGCGTAACAAAGAGACTGATTGTTTTGAGGGAATCGGAATCGCGAGGAATCTGAAGCGAAAGGATAAGGTCAGTGTACTCGGAGAGGAGAGAGGAAAGAAGGGTTGAGATAGAGGGCGTGCGAGGGCAGAGGGAGATGAGGGACAGGAGAGCAAGTGTGTATTCGGAGACGGCGACAGAAGGGGAAGGAGAGTGAGCGCGGCATTTTAGGTGAGAAAGGAGTGTAGAATGAGAAGATGGAGAGAGGAGGTAAGGGTGGAGGTGAGGCTGGTTACTTCGGGCTAGGCTTATAATTTCTGCGTCGGTCAATGACGGCGGTTCTTGGTCTGTAGCGGTGGTGGTGGCGGCCATGGTGGTGTGGTTTTTCTTGTATCCGAACAGATATCAGATTTTCCGAGGGGCATTTGGTGTTTTTGGCTTTTGCATTTAGTTTTGCGCGGGAAGGATATTTTTGGCGCTTCTCTTCGCCTGAGTTGGGGGAACCAACTGGTCTACTTTTAAGTATTTAAATTTCACTAAAAATGGTTTTTAATGTATAAAGTTTTTAATCCAAAAGTATAAAAATAATATTAATATGAACATTAATTAACAATTATTATTAGTTTCTTATTTATTACAGGCTAGATTTTTCAAGAATCACAGATTCTATATACTAATATCAGTGAAAACAAAAATATATTTTATTTTAGATTTAACACAACCTAATATATGAAAATAAAATTTTAACATCAAAAGAACATTAGTAATAGATGATTAACTATTTCCAATTAATTTATTCATCCAAAATACTTTAAAATTAATCATGAGAACCCCGTTTTTAACATGTATGGGTAATATATAATGCAACATAATTAATTTTTTAAATTAGCATATTTAATTTACAAAATTAACAATCTTTACCAAATAACACAATATTCAACAAGAATTAAATTTTCTGGTTAAGTAAATGTCCAACACAAACTTTTGTAATAATCTGTATGTTGATACTATTTTTACATGGTTATTATATTTTTTAATCTAATTTATTTGTTTATGTTTGGGATGACAATGATCTTAAACATGATATTTGACATGAATCTAAAATAACGTAATTCTTTTTAAGTGTAAATATGATAAGTGGCATCGTCCTTCCTTTTTTTTATAAAATCACTTAAAAATCCGATTTTTTATGTAATATTTATCTCATATATCTCAGAAAATTAAGTATTTCTCCAATATATTTCCCTTATATCATTCTAATTAAGATTTGAATCATGAGGGGTAAAAATAAAAATCATTTTGATTTATGTATTAATCAAAATCCAAAAATATTTTTATATTTCTAAAAAACTCCCACTAAGATTTGAATCAACTATGTTTACCTGATTTGTTTTAAAAATACTATTTTAACAGAAATATATGATGATTTGAATTTTCCTCGGTCTAATGGAGACCAACACTAATAAATTTACACCAACCCAAACTTATTATATTACAATTTATATAAATAGGTCAAGATAGTGATACATTTAAAAATGTTAATATCATACCAGTAAATGCCACCAGCCACCAGTGAGCAGTGATAGCTAGCAACGTACAATGTTAGGAAACTGTTCTGCCAGTGAGGAAATAGTATGTCTTTATTAGAAAGTAGCATTAAAATACTAAGAAATAAATAGGACTCCAAGAAGGACCATACTAATAATTGCGATGCCGGAGGTCTGTTAGTAGATTAAATGCGTGAAAGTGACCTAAGAGGAATGAGAAAAAGTTTTTAAGTAATAGATTGCGGTGACGTGTGAGTCTCGGGAATATCAACGAAACGCCTCCTTGAAAAATCACCGTCTTATCCTTTCTCTGCTAGAAAGGCAGGGATATCTAGAGGGCATATTTATTTAACTGCTAAATTAAAAATAATATTAATTTTTATTAATTTATTTTAAATTGTTATTAGTATAATATTATTTTTAATTGATACTTCTATTAATTTCGCCACAAACAAAACCCCTCGTGCTCATCTTCAATGACGAAGAAGTCAACTACAAGCTGACACGCGTGACTTTCGTGGCATTTTTAGCCGAGACAACGATTTTAATTTCATTTTAAAATTAACAGTATGTTTGGAGAATCTGACGCTGGAGTTGAAAATATTCCATAAAAAAATAAATAAAATATTGTTTTTTACTTGAAGGAAAATCTGTTATTTTAATCAAGCAGATCAGGGTTAGTGACGATATTTAAAACATCGAGAAGAGATATGGCATGAATCGCATAGGAAGCGCGTGACCGGTGAATGTTAGCAAGAAGTGAATGTTTAATTGTTTATCATCATTGATATGGGGAGTGAGAGACACGCTCCCAGAAAAAAACGAGTGAGTTAGTGCTTCCCCGTCAACAAGATGTCTCGTCTCGTTTCGCTAACTTGAGCTTCGTTTCAAGTAACTCTTTAAAAACGTCACCACCCCCTGTGGCAACGAAACACGACAAGTCTGTTTTGCTCTTTGCGTTCGGTAATAAAACTAACTACTTTTCAAAGAGCAGGACAGAACCAGACGGATCTCCAGTACTCGAGAATATCCCAGCACCTCGTTGTCTACGAGATAACCGATGGGGAGCACCAAAAGAGGAAGAACAACCCTGGAAGTGGGAGCTGATGGGGTGGCTATCATCACCATCATCCACCCTCCTGTCAATTCCCTATCTTTCGATGGTATTTCCCATTATTTGTTTTTCTTTTCTTTTTTTTTAATTTTTTTTTAATTTTAGTGAGATTCATGGGATTTGTGTTGTGGTTAAACTGAACTGGAGTGTGTTGTGTCGGTTGATTTTGCCGAGTATGTGTTGTCGTGAGCATGTGAGATCTCCTTAGGAAAATCGATAATATAAGTTGTCTATACACTTTGTGACTGGCGTTTCTGGTGGTTAGAACTCTATTTGAAATATAGAGGATTGGATGGTACTTGTATTTGGCAAATTGGGATATTACTGGCTTCTCGATAAAGTGTTTTGATCGGTAAAAGAAATGGCAGTGAGTGGACCATGGTTCGAATTTTTCCTGGACTTTGTAAGGAAGAAGGTGATTGGCCTTATGCTTTTGAAAAGTTTAATGGCTAACTCCATTATATATCTCAAAAGTCCATTTTAATGGTTTGGATGTGTTCTGATTGAAGTTCAAGATCTGAAAGAATTGACTATTGAGCAATATGTTCTTAACTTGTTTGAAGTGTGGACAGAAGTTGGGCGCCAGGCCAAATTTTATGGATTTCTATTGGTTTTGTTAACATGTTGGACTTATTATCCTCTTTCCGCAGTCTTGTTCAGCTTGAAGGAACACTATGAGGAGGCCTTAAGGAGAAATGATGTGAAGGCAATTGTTGTTACAGGTGAGGGCTATATAAGCTTATAAAAGAACGTCCCTGTGTTATTGTGTAGAAATGTGTCTGTCAATCCTTTGAGCGGAGTGGGGTTTACTAGATGGTCAGTTAACATCTATGTTAATGAGCAGGTGCTAATGGCAAGTTCTCAGGTGGATTTGATATAAGTGGATTTTCTACAGTTCAGGAGGGAAAACACGGTAGGTTTAATGTTAACTAAAATTTTCTTGTGATTGAGCGGTGCTTCACTAGAACATCAATGATGACTCTTCTATGTTTTCTCAGTGGAGCAAGCAAAGCCTGGTTATGTTTCTGTTGATGTTCTAACTGACACTGTAGAAGGTATTGCTTTGTTTTTAAAATCGTTTATTATGGGTCTGATTCTCTAGACAGAATTTTTGCTAAGTTATTTTGGTTTTCAGCTGCCAGAAAACCTTCTGTTGCTGCAATTGATGGTCTTGCCCTCGGCGGAGGATTAGAGATTGCAATGGTATGTATGCATTTCATTTGAACCCGAACCTTTTTGCACTGGCCTTTTCTTTTTTGTAATTTATAGTTCTGTTGTGGTAGGTGTGCCATGCACGTATTTCAACTCCAACTGCACAGTTAGGCCTGCCTGAACTTCAACTAGGATTAATTCCTGGCTTTGGAGGTACGTCAGAAGAGGGTTACTGTGTCCTGTTTGGGAATTTTTACTTGTTTGCTTTAAGCACCTTGAATTAACTTTGATTTTCAAATTAATTTGTTCAAAATGAGCATTCTATTCAACTGCCATTGCCGGTAAATCTCTTAAATAAAGATATTGATATGTGGACATGGTTTATTCTGATCATGTTATTTTATTTTATTTTTTTATTTCCCTGCAATTAATCCCATGCATCTATATTGGCTCAGGTACACAACGACTTCCTCGTCTTGTTGGTATCTCAAAAGGCCTTGAGATGATGCTGGTGAGTTGAATTTTGGTCTTCCTTTTGCATGGTACTTGTAGTTTTATGGATGATAGTTCAATATGATAATGTATGTTATCAACTAATCCTCCTATTGCTCTATCTCTCCCTCTTGTCCACTACCATGGGCATAATTAGACTTCAAAGGCAGTTAAAGGTGAGGAAGCTCATGCGCTGGGACTTGTGGATGCTGTAGTTTCACCTCAAGAGTTATTAAGCACTGCACGCCAATGGGCCTTGGATATCAAGGAGCGGAGGAAGCCATGGGTTGCTAGCCTTTACAGGACTGACAAGTTAGATTCCCTTGGGGATGCTAGAGAAATATTCCAGTTTGCAAGAGCGCAGGCCCGGAAACGAGCTCCAAACCTAAAGCATCCTTTAGTTTGCATTGATGTTATAGAAGAGGGCATTGTTTCTGGTCCCCGGGCCGGACTCATTAAGGTCTTCATAAATTTTTACTATTTATGTGCTTTGCTTATAATGCTTATGCAAGGTTGAATGTTTTATAAAAGTGTCTGATGTTCTCCAGGAGTTTACTGACTTCCAAGGACTAGTGCATTCTGACACCTGCAAGAGCTTGGTCCACGTCTTCTTTGCCCAGCGTGGAACAACAAAGGTCTTAATGTGATTTAATTTTGGAAACACCAATCATGTTTCAAATGTTCTAAATGAACTTGTGGATGATAATATCTGATGTCGGTTAGATCATGATAACTAAATACAGGCTTTACATGTTTATATATTGAGTCACCCTTGTAACTTAATTGAACTGTAGGTTCCTGGAGTGACTGATTTCGGATTGGTGCCAAGACGAGTGAATAAGGTTGCTGTACTTGGGGGAGGATTAATGGGTTCTGGAATAGCAACTGCATTGATTCTTAGTAACTATCCGGTCATACTAAAAGAAGTAAATGAGAATTTCTTGCAGGCCGGCATAGATAGAGTTAAAGGTAGGAGCTGGGACAGTCCTGAGATATAGTCTTACATTTGATGTAGCTAGCATGGATATTTTCTATCTTAACCTTTTAATGTTAGAATATTCTGAAAAGTTAGTATGTTTCTTTTTGTTCAGCGAATTTGCAAAGCCGTGTGAAGAAAGGAAAAATGAGCCAAGAGAAGTTTGAAAAAAACTTCTCTCTTCTTAAAGGTGTTCTTGATTACAATGGCTTTAAAGATGTGGACATGGTCATAGAGGTAATTGAGAATATCTTTTGATTTATGATTGTCATTGACTGCCATCGTGAAATTAACCTATTATTCATTGTTTGTTCTTGATTCTTGTGACAGGCTGTTGTTGAAAATGTGTCTTTAAAGCAAGATATTTTTTCCGACCTCGAAAAATATTGTCCATCCCACTGCATTCTTGCCAGTAACACCTCAACAATAGATTTGAACTTGATTGGCAAGAAGACTAAGTCCCAAGATAGGATTATTGGAGCTCATTTCTTTAGGTACTTACTCGTGTTAAAATTTATACTATGTGTCTTCCTAATCTGTTTCATGATTTTGCTCGCTTCAAATAATGGAGAATTCATTTCTTTAGGTACTACCAAGTATAAAAATTTATACCATGTGTCTTCTTAATCTGTTTCATGACTTTACTCTCTTGCAATACTGGAAATCATGCTTCTGATGCAGTCCGGCTCATATCATGCCACTACTGGAAATTATCCGCACCAACCAGACTTCTCCCCAAATAATCCTTGATTTGCTGGAGGTTGGAAAGAAAATAAGAAAGACTCCTGTAGTGGTTGGGAATTGCACTGGTTTTGCTGTTAACAGGATGTTCTTTCCTTATACACAAGCTGCGTTTTTGCTAGCTGAACATGGGATGGACCTTTATCAGATAGATAGAGTGATCACCAAATTTGGAATGCCAATGGGTCCTTTCCGGTACCAGATCTATTTATCCTTTTCCAGATTGAAAATCATGAGTTCATGACTGCTTGATCTTCTTTTTCCAATTTTTTTTTTGGGGGGAGATTTCATTTTGGGCAGCCTTTTACACTCCACTGTGTATGCAGGCTGACTGATCTGGTTGGTTTTGGTGTTGGACTCGCAACTGGCTTGCAGTTTGTTGAGAACTTTCCTGATAGGACATATAAATCAATGCTTCTTCCCCTGCTACAAGAGGATAAGAGGGCAGGTATGTTTCCTACTCCTGGTGATTGAAGGATATCTTCCCATCCAATTTGAAGACCAGTTGAAATTTTGTGCTCTTGAACTTCAGAGAGTATTCAAAAAACCTCCTGAACTGAATCTACTTTTTTGCCTTCATTTATCAGTCATATCCCTAAGAGAACTCATCCTTGCAATTCTCTCAGGTGAAAGTACAAAGAAAGGATTTTATTTGTATGATGATAGACGCAAACCTAGTCCAGATCCTGAATTAAGAAAATATATTGAGAAGGCAAGGAGTATATCTGGTGTTGCCATTGACCCTAAGGTAGTCTCTGCTCTGTGCTTGTGTGTGTGTGTGTGTTTTAGCTTTTTAGGTGATGTTTTTCCTTTTGTTTTTCTCTTCCTAGTGTTGATATCATTTCTAATACTGCGAAACTTCAAATTTAATGAAGTGTGATGAGCAACACCTTCTTTTTGACAAATTAATTCAAGGGCTTGCAACCAGTTATGCAGAAACATTAATACTTCCACTGAGCAAACATCATCAAAAAATCACTTTCAGTTCATAAATTGTAGACTTTTAAACCAGCTCTCCCTCATCCTATGAGGTGATGCATCCCCTTTAAAATTCTCCAATTAGAGTTGCTTTTTGCAAGCCATAAACTTATAGAAGAATTAGGGCCTGTATTCTTGTCTTGTCTGTATAGAGAGCATATAACTCCCTCAGCCATACCTTGTTCTTCAACAAGCACTGCTTCTGAAGAGAGATCCTTAAGAAGGTGGCATGACATGGCAAGTTTTCAGTCACGGGCAAATTTAATAAGAAAAGTCAAATGCATTCTGATGACTCTTTAAAAATGAAGCACCAACTAATTCAACTCCCTTGCTTTCTTCTCATTTCTTGAGAGTTGATTTTGCTGCAGGTTGCAAAGTTACCTGAGAAGGATATTGTCGAGATGATATTCTTCCCTGTTGTGAATGAGGCCTGTCGAGTCTTTGCTGAAGGGATTGCAGTCAAAGCTGCAGACCTTGACATTGCTTCTGTTATGGGAATGGGTTTTCCTCCTTACAGGTCTGAATTTTTCTCATTAATCAGGTTTTGTTCTTTTACATTAGGCTCTTGCTTTAATCAATGAATATTATACGGATTGAATCAGGGGAGGCATTATGTTCTGGGCTGATTCCCTTGGATCTAAATATATCTTCTCAAGATTGGACGAGTGGTCAAAAGCATATGGAGAATTCTTTAAGCCTTGTTCTTTCTTGGCCGAACGAGCTGCCAAGGGCGCTCCTCTGGTGAGAATTCTTGAATTATAACTTGTTTAATGCATCATAATGACTACTAGTATATTACTACCACCCGGTATTTGGCTAGTGGAAACTTGTCACCTTGGCTTTCACTTGTGAAAAATTTAAATTTAAATTTGGTATAGGCTTATTATTCTAGGGGATCAGGCATATCTCATGAACCCAGGATCATGTTCTAATCATCTTACCCTTCCAAAGCAGTAGTTAAGATAGGTTAGATTAGACAGGTGTTTTGGAGCTATAATTCCAGAACAGGTTACTAGAGTGTGGTCTTGGAGGATGATCAAATTACTAATTATTATGATTTTTTTTCTATTGAGATTGGCCTATGGATGGCCAACCTGTATCCCGCTTATCCACAAAGTTCAACCTTCAATCTATATTTGATCAATAGAACAGTTTTAGTTTGCTACCTTATAGGGTTTGGATTGAGGACCAATGCTGATTGAAGAAGAGGAAGATTGAGTTTAAGTGAATTTCACCTTATCTAATGTTGGCCAGAGATTAATTTTGAACAACTAAGATGAGGGGACAAAATCCTTATGTTACAAGAACAAGAGGTGACCCAGATCCTGATTCAGGAGACTAAAATGGTCATGTTGGATGATCGAATTCCATGAAAGTTGGCGTATATTCACACCCATGTAGGACATTATTTGATGGAACTGCTACTAGTTTCTCTTCCCATCCTGTTTCTTAAATGAGTTGGAATTCCCCACCACTGGGTTTAGATGCTTTCCTGCATGCATTCTTGAAATTTTCAACCATTTATATTCATGTTTCTAATAACTTGAAGCATTAAAACCTAGCAACTTGTTTGCAATATGATGATGGGGAAATGGCCTGCGAGCCCCTCCTGCTCCAGCCGACTGCATGGTAGGCTTGGAAAAAGAGAGTGCATTGCTAATCACGTTTGAACTTGTTTTTATTGCAGAGTTTTCCTGTGGAAACGGCAAAATCTCGGCTGTAAGATCGATGATCATATCCAGATATCTATCAATATCTTTTGCAATAATGTTTGCCTACATGAAATCCTAGTAGTGGCAGAAATTCAGGTGTTTATCAATCTCCTGTAGGAGGACAATTCAGGTGTCCTGAAAAAAGAAAAGTAACACTCTCTGTTTTTTGGTATTGAATGCAAGAATTTATCCTCTTACGGCTAAGATCCTTTTACGGTATGAAAAGTAACAATTCAGGTGTTAACCATGTTTTAATTATAGTACAAGTCTCGCATTTGGTTTAGACAAGATAACAGGGATGCATATGTCATCCCTCCCCTTCAATATTATCCTCCTCGGTCATATAATTAATCTCTTTTCGAATTTCTATCGATATTTTTTCTCCCAGATAATGAATCTATCCCTCGGATTATGATAAAGACTTATTTGATCATTATTCATGTGCCTACCCCATTAAAATCCAGGAACTGATCCAGAAGACAGGATCCGTGAGGCCTTATCTTCGTATTCTCGTTGTTGCTGTTTCCTACCATCAAATTCCAATCAACCAAGAAAAGGCACAGTGACATGGGTCACCCTGAGCCCTGAAAACCTTACTGCAAATGGGTTGATAGCTTATCCTCGGCTATCTCTATTCTAATCTCTCGAGTGTTGTTTCTTTTCCAGAACATATCACTAGCCCATGCTTATCGTTCAATCACCTCAAATCATGATACTTCTGAACCTGTAATTGCATCCATCACAATCACATCTGATCACATGTATTGTATAGTTGTGAATTTGTTGACAACGTGAACTTGTGGTCATAATTCAACAAAGCTGATGATGCTTCTTTTCCTGCTAACCTGTCCATGCAAATAAATAAAGAAGCTACAAGAATATAGAAAGACAATTAAGCCTGCATTCATTAGCACGATCGTGCATTTGTGCCCTAAAAGTATAAACGGTCCCCCCAAGATGTCGAAGCAGGAACACTAAATCTATTGTCCTTATCTGTGAAACAAGCATGCACCATAACTCCAGTACACACTGTATCAAGCCCAACCAAACTGCCAGCAACACCAAGATTAGATCCTTAAATGAATAGATCCATTGAATAGTATGGTATTGTTCGATTCGACACTTTTAGATTGGACAATTCATAGCTATCGCAGATGGGTTTTTCCTTCCCATTCAACCTTCCCAAGTTTTTTATTGGCCTGCATATTGACCAATTGAACTTAATAATTGGGTGCAAACAGAGTAACATGGACAAGCCAAAATGATGTGCTTCAGTTGAGAACATGATGCTTAGGTTCCTCATGTCATCTCAGCCGTTGGGTTTATAACAATCATTCAGGAGAGATTTTAACAGATGATGATGTCGATCGAAATCCGAATAGAAAAAAAATTATTTATGCGAACGAGACATAATCAAGATCAATGGGAAGAAGACTACGACTCTTCCCAATTGGATATCATTAAAATATTGAAGGACTCCAACGAGGATGAACTGGTTGGTGGCAACGGTAATGGATTCAGCACATGATGAGACATACGAGACAAAAACAGTAGAAATCTCCCTGTGCAGTCTATGATCCAACGGCTAATATGATGAGATCAAGCATGAACCCACCACAAGTTATATATGATCAACAGGCTAATGATATGGTACCAAGAAATGACTGGACATGAGAATAAAGAAGAAGGAAAGGGAAAAAAACAAAAGCCAGCCACCAAGTTCTGTAATGAAGACATGAAACCATGCAGTATGGAGGAAATGTCCAGAAGGATCTTTGCTAAACAGTTCCAACTGCATTAATGGGAGTGAGTACTCTTAAATTTAACCCACCAGCCAGAGACCCTGCATTCCTTTTACAGTACCCCGCACGAAGCTTAGCTTGCCTAGAAAATTCTACTTCTGTTGCCTGTAGCCTGGAAAATTCTCAGTGATTTCTTTGGTTTTTGCTGTGTACTTACTATGGCAGTCGCCCAACTTCCTAATTTTTCTTCTATGTAAGAACCTGAAGCAGTCTTTGTTGCATTGTCTCCACGAGATTTTAGTATTATATATAATAGTCAAATAAAGCGGATCGAGGAAGGGAAGGGAAAGGAAGGGGAGGGCTTTATAGATTCTTGTGTTTCGTTGGGCGTAGGACAGAAATCTCAGGAGTTCAGATGCATTAGGGCTTCGCTTGTCTTGCTCGTTTTCACTTTTTAAATATATATATATATAGAGGCAAGTCAGGATACCACGTGCTCCTGGGGACTCTCCCTCTCTCGGTCTTCACTCTCTTTTTACTTCCTGAATGCCATAGTTTTCACTCAATTACGCTGAACCAGCCACATGCGCGCCCTTCCTTTTGTCTGTATCTCTCTCGCCATCTCTCTCAAGAAAAGCAAATTTTGGTAAAAGCCATTCAAGGTATCTGAAAAGACCGACATCTGTAGAAAGATTTTTCTAGCATTGGAATCGGTCGAAAAGATTTCGACAAGGATAGAGGCCATCATGGATGGGATCAAAGTGGTTGGTTTTGGTGTTGGTGTTGGTGGTGGTGGAGTAGACGGTAGAGTTGGTGTAGGTGAAGACGATATGGGTGATGGTATGCAATGCAGTGACCATCCTTACAGGAACAACACTGGAGGCATTTGTGCTTTCTGTCTTCAGGAAAAGCTTGGAAAGCTGGTGTCTTCTTCCTTTCCTCTGCCTATGCGTCGCTCTTCCTCCTCATCATCTTCTCCTTCGTTTAGATCTGATATCGGCGCTGTAGGTGGTGCTGCAGGCATTAGTGCCGATGCTGGTGCTTCGATGTCACTTGCTTCGCGTCCCGCTTTCACGAAAGTTAGAAATGATGGCGGAAATGATAATCATTATCATCAAGAATGTTACACGAGGAAGGGTAAGATACCTTTTCTGGTGGGTCAAAAGAAGAAAATCATGGTGGCATCATCATCAGATCGTGATGCTGTCTTCAAGAGAAGCAAGTCTACTAGAACTCCTGGAAGTCGTTTTTTCTGGGATTCTGCTACTGATAATGGCGAAGATTTCAGTCCTAGAAAGAAAGGGTTTTGGTCCTTTTTATACCACTCTTCCTCCAAGACTAACACCAGCAGAAACGCAGAAAAGATGTTACCCTTGCCAGGAATATCAACAGGAGCAGCAGTGACTACAAATGATTCTCTATCCAGGCCAAAAGAGAACTGCTTGGGGTCATCTTTGGCCAAAAGAGGAGACATTGTAGTGGTGGAGGATGACGATAGTCCTAACAGCCAAGCTACTGCCTCAGTTTCTTCTTTCGAGAGGAAGGTCTCAAGATCTAGATCTATTGGGTGCGGGAGCCGGAGCTTCTCCGGCGATTTACTTGAGAGAATCTCTACTGGGTTTGGAGATTGCACTCTAAGAAGAGTGGAGTCACAGCGAGAAGGCAAGCCAAAAGTCCCTGCAGCTTCTTCAAACATGAAAGAGAGAGTGAAATGCGGTGGTATTTTTGGTGGGTTCATCATAGCTTCATCATCATCTTCTTATTGGGTCTCCTCATCAGCAGAAGACATGAACGGAAAATCAACAGCTGGTCCTATTACTCATTGCAGGAACAGAAGCTGAGATCAGAGAAGCTTCCTGTCAGAACATGTTCCAAACTTGTCTGCCATTCCTTCCCTGTTAGCTGATAAAGAGAAGTCTGGAGCTTGTGGGGTATAATGCATAGCAGATTTGGTTATCTTGTTCATTCCTCCGTCACCTGTTTTTCTTTCTTCCCACTTCATTTAGTAGTATCACACTTTTGCTTTGAACTTTGTTGGTTTTCCTGCCAATCAATCTCTCTTTAGATAATTGCTTTTCCTGAGGATTTTCTTAGCAAAACAGAAATCATCCACTGGTTTGGTGAGTCTGACTTGTCGGAGAAAGAGAGGAAAAGTGGACCGAAACCTGTCTCCATTGATTCTGTGATTTGCAGGGGCTTGTGTTCAAAATTGTGGTTTTTAATCCCCTGGCAAGCACTCTTTACTCTGTATTTTCTGAATTGTATGCAATCTTGGGGTCCCGCGGGAGTGAAATAAAAAGCTTCAGAACAAGTCCCTTATCACTGAAAAGAAGTCAGGAAAACATTGTATGGATTTGACAGTAATAACTATTATCCTGACCATGAGCAGGATTTGCATCTAACCTGACGGTTCCGGAAATCATCTGTATCTGTTTCTGATCTTTTCCCGGGCTTAACTCAGTACTTACTTGGACCTGATGAAATAGATGTCCGCTGCTCCGGAATTGTTCATTCATTATCCTCTTTTGTCGTTTATTTTTTTCTAAATTAAAATAGTATCTATCCATCGATAACAATCACTGATCTCAGAATCAATTATGGGTGAGTTTAGCTAATCTGAATTACTGTCGGAATTTCGTCCCCCATGATACTTCTTACCACCTGCATGCATCCGAAGCACAAGTTTTGCTAGTGAGCAATGGTTTTGTGAGGGAGACAGGACTCACCCACCTGAGCTTACGATTTTCTTTCTCCTTTACAACTTAGGTAGTTGAAGAATCTGAAACATCCTGTAAGAGATACAACTACGCAAATGGACTCTGCGAGAAAAGTACAGGATTGCAAAAGTATGGTAAAATGGCCTGCATCCACAGTGTTCATCTGCTCAGAACATTAGTATGTGGACCTTCTAGCTAGGCTTTGTATTTTTCTGTTCAAGCTTTAGATTTCCTCTCCCGTTCAAATTAGCCCTATCCAAGGCCTTGGCTCGCAAGGTACAAAACTTGCTTTACTAGAGGCTGTGAAGGAAGAAAAGAGAAAACAAGGGAACAGACTCGGTTGCTCTGTAATTCAGCTTTCAGGAATCCGGATATGGACGTAGGAAAACACAGCGCTGGTGAAGTATTTTAATTGGGCCCAAGTTGTGATTGTGATTAACGGGTACAAGCTGTGAGTCAAGTCCTTTCGGCCTGGCCCATATACAAGTAGGGCCGAACAAAACGTTACGGGCCTGTTGTAGGACATTGTCATTTTGTATATAATATTTTTAAAAATAATTTAGGGGTAATTTCTGAAATTTTTTTATTCAATGTTCCAAAGTCTATATCTAATATTTATATTTTTTTAAAGATAAATGAGTCTGAGATTTGATTTTAAAACAATCCTAATTCACCTAGGGTTGTGCATATTGTCCATTCCCAAACTATCTACATAAAAAATAAGATTTGGAACAAGTGGATCTTCCAAAATAATAAATGATTATAACCAATTCTAATTCTAATTATCTTATATTCAATTAATATAAAAATTTCCCTCGAATTCTCTATCTTATTATATTTTTTAAAAAAATATTTTAATTTTGTTCTGCGAGATAGACTAATTAATTTAGTTTATCATGAGAGATAGTCTAAATCATAATTTTCAAACAAAAACTATCATTTTTAAAAAAAATTCGGAACTAATCATAACTGAAAATATTATCAGTATATATTATTTAATATTATTATATACATAAGTATATATTTTTTGGGGTTTCGAATTATACCAATCAATGGATTTGGTATTACTATAAGCCGAAACCTATATAAAAATCTGTCATCCCCTAGTCTTAAATATATAAATAAATAAATAAGGCTAAAATTAAATAGTGTTTTTCACGAATGTCTACAAGAGGGGACAAAAATTACATAAATAGGAAACGAGATCAGTTATGATCATTACTAACTTTCAGAAAATATGAATACACAAATTATAAAACCACACAGAGCCCTCCAAGGGGACATCATGTACAAACATTCTTCTTAACGAGGGACTGGATCTAGTAGAAACACATAAGGTAATTAATATATAGAACGAAGCTGACCTTATTTATATAAACCATGCAGACGGTGGCCAATTAATTAATATATGGTTCTGCAAATTCTTCGCCTAATTTGGAGGCAAGAACTTGAATCCGGCTGGAGCGATGTTTGCGATGTTCAAGAGCCCCACCAGAATGTTTTCCACAAACTGTAAAGGCGAAAGCAAGGTGCCTACCGCCGGCAGGGTGGCGTTGCAGGTAGCCAGTGGTGTGTTAACGACCAAGTTGCAGGTGTTCAACAATGAAGAGAGAATGGAGTTTACAGGATCCAACAGGATCGAAAACGCCCCGGATTGATTCGTCGTTGCACTGGCGATGGTATTCCCTCCGCATTGCAGTTGCACCACAGCATCTGGAAGTGTGTTATTGTCCAAGTTAGTATAAGTTAGAGGAGGAAAACGAGCCTTTTTTTTATTTTAAGTGATTTGAGGATCAGAAGATTAAGATTATGAGTTCAATCCCGAACTTAGGTAAGTTGTAATATCTCGTATATTATATAAAAAATAAAACAATAGTCCCATGCATGCATGCAAGCTTTACTTCGCAGAGATATTATTAGATTGAGGACCAACTTACTAGGAAAAACTTGGGTTGATGTGCCATTTACTCCCATATTGCCATTAAGGGTGCAGAATAGTGTCCCTTGAATACGGATCAAACCCAGAAGGCCATTCAGGAGACCCAATTGGGCGTCGGCTGTTTTGGTTGCGATTGCAGCGCTCAAGACCAAGATGGAAACAACAAGAAGTGATCTCAGGGCCATGGTGTGTAGCTAGTAAATCAATCTTCAAGTGCCTTATATTGGTGCTTCAACGTATCCTATTTATAAGGTGGAGGATACCCAACTTGCTGTGAGAACGATCATGCTCCATTTGCATACTGGGGAAGAAAGCCAAAGACAGATATTTCTCTTTCTCTTGAGCTTCACCCTTCGAGCATTGGCAAGTAGTCTGGTAAATTCTAGTTTCGCGTGCAGCCTTTGTGGGCTTCATCTACGCTACCCTCCATAATCCTAGATTCATTAGCATGCCCTTTGTGGCCTACTTGATATGTGGAGCAGATTCATTCCGTCACAAATCAACTTTTGATTTTTAAACACCACATATATGACAAAGATTGATAGATTGGTCCATCTAACTCTACGGCCGAAGCTTCTGTCAACTGTTTCAGTTGGCCGTGACCAGGCCAGTGGTCGACTTGGCGTGTGCTCGAGGGAACATAATGAGAGGAGAATAATTCAGATAGGAAAGTACTTATGATGGGCATTTTGTAGAACGGCTGAAGAACAAATTAAAATTACTTTTTGGGTTAAATTTCAAAATAATATATTTTATTACATATAATTTTAAAAATAAATGTTTTGATACTATATTTGGAACTATTGTTATAGTAATGCCTATGCTTGGAAAATTTCTCGACCAATTCGAGTACATTCATCTGCCAACTATCCGAAGATATATAGGCATCTCCAAATGTAAGAAATTCAATAGCTAATCCGAAAGATGTGATTCAAAACTTGACTTTTGTATACGAAGCATTTTCAAACTAATTAAATCCAGCCAGAACATTTTAAAATTTTCAAACTGGTTAAATCCAGGTTTAATAGGTGCGAACAATTACTTTAATAAAAAAAATAAAAACAATTAGTCATTATTACACGGACAATATCCCTCTAATATTGATAAAATTTTTTGCATGTGGTATAGATAAACTTTGGAAGCTGGAGCTGGGTTCAGCTGGAATCTACCGTATGGAGATGCATTTTATAGCACAGATTGATTGAATTAGTCCATGGAGAGATTAAATCCATGGACCCCTGAAGAATTGTAGAAATACCACAAATTATGAGGATCAACAGATCTTGATGTAATCTAAGAAGCATCTGCTGCTACAAATTTCAACACAACACCAGAGATTTCAAAGCCAACCCACCAACAAGTTTATTTGACCTAGAAAGCATCAGCTGCTTGATGTTGCAATACAAACTAGTGAAACTTCAGCTATCACGCAATATGTTTCTTCAGCGAAACATGCAGACACATGAATCATCGAACATAAAAGATAGCAGAAATGTATACCCAATAGGTTACCCTTCTGCCAACCCGAAATGAAGCAATCATTCTTGGTTCCCAATTATGAGAATCTACAAGCCCGCAATGAAGTATAAGCATAAGACAAAACCAATGGCGATCTGATATAATCTATATCCTCAAATTCCAAAAGTCATAACAACAGCAACATAAATAAGATTCTACCCAAAAAATGGAAATCTGAAAACAAAAAAGATGAAACTGACACACTAGTTTACTCTTCATCCTCTCCCTCATTCTCGGCAATGTTGAAGTATCTGAGTTCATAAACATTGCGTTCTTTGTTAGAAGCAATCACTCGAAGCCAATCCCGGACATTGTGCTTCTTCAGGTACTTCTTGGTCAAATACTTCAAATACCTGAACAATACCAAACATAAATAATTACCACAAACAAACTGCACAATGTCACAAATTGATTGCTTTATAAGTGAATTCGATTTCTTTAAGGACACAAAATATATATATAAGGGCGTTAAAGAGACTCCATCAACGGGTTAGAGTGGTGTGGGCATTTACCTTTTGGAGAAGTTGGAATCAGAGGTGACGGTGATTTTGGATTTTTCACGAGTGACAGTGACAGAATCACCAAGAGCACCGGCTTTGCCACCGACCTTGATTCGTTCCTGGAGGAACTTTTCCAGTGAGGCGATGTCCATAATCTTATCCTCCACCGGCTTTGAGCAATCAACGGTGAAAGTTACTCCTTTCTTCTTCCCCTTGGCTCCACCTGCCGCTCCCGATTTACTCATCTTCTTCTGTTTTTCCTTACTCGCGGCTTGATTTTCTGCTACACACGAAAATGAACAAAAGGTTAAAGAAAAAGGAGATGTCAGAGTTCGGCAGCCGGCGAGGGAGCGAAAGAATGCAGATTACCTGAGTGAATTGCAACGCTTCGTAGAGCAGCAAATTGATAGAGAAGACAGAGAATATGTGAGTAGGTTTAGGGTTTTGTTGGCATAGAAGCTTCACTCATCAGAATAATTGTTGGGTCATACTGTGCTTGATTCTCGTGGACCTCAAGTCCAGCCCAGACTTTCAAGCTAGTTTGCGAAGGCCCAACTGCTGCTCCTCCTGCTGATGACGTAAAATATTTGTAGAAAAGACAATTCAAAAAGTAAATGGTCCAAAAATATAAGAATTATGAAAGACATATCATAAAATCTTAAACGACGCGTCAATTAAGTATACCAAATGATGCATAGTGTAAATAAATTGGACGAGTCTTTCATAGGGATACAGAATAGAAAATGTTCAATTAACCTCTATCATTAATGGAGGAGCTCAATTACTATACAAAAAATATTATCCTTAATTATAATAATATGCTATTTAACCAATACAAAGAATTGCGGTTTTTTATTTTATTTATAATAATATGCTATTTTTGAGAACTATTACATTATAGATTATAGATTATTATATTTTAATTAAACAATAAAAACACAAATAATTATTAGATGAATATGTAATTGTTCACTATAGAAACTATTTTCTTTTCATTATTGCAAACTCGTAAACCACAGAACATGCAACATGCAACGAACCAAAACATGATACAGAGATGTACTTAAACAAAATATCACATTAATCATGTTTTCATCTTTGTCATAAACAGATCGCCAGTACCATTCATTCCAATGACTCATGTTAAGAACTTGGAAAATCAAACGAAGGGCAGAAATAATAGTGAACAAGAAGACAAAAATGGATGTTTTTACTGCTGTTCTCTGCTGTCTGTGCTCGAGTGCTCAATCAGAAAGCGGGGGCCGGCGGGATCTCTATGGTTGTCCCAGCCTGAATCATACCCCATCCAATTAGACGCCAATGCTTTTCTACTCGCCTGCTCAATGCTATCTTCTCTCCCTTGCTGGTGCATACCGGAGAAGTCAGCTGCAGCTTTGCCAAGTCATTCTTCACGGCAACCACTCTGGCACCAGTTGACATGGATCCTATGTTCAACATAAGAATCTCTGCCTTGGCCAGCTTGGCGACCTTACCTGCTTTCTCTGCACCTTTCGTCCTAACACCAATGAGTCGTCGCAGAAGGAAGAAATTCACCTGGTAACGAAACAAAACACCGAAATAAGATTATGGGAAATGCCACTGAAACAGCCGCAACTCAACTGGAGAGGCTCCTCACCTCGAGTTCTACGAAAACTTCAGGAAGTGATCCAACATCTCCAAGAACCTGACCCACCAACCTGTCAGCACGTGTCAAAGTGGGGTCCATAGTAGTTCCAACACCTATAAGACCACCGGGCACCGCAAATTGTAGCTCATTCTGCTCAGCATACAGTGAGACTATTCTAGTGTAGATTGGCGTGCACCTAATATTCCCAGCCTCATCTTTAACAACAATTCCAGGACGAACCTCAACATATTGATTGACCTTCAAAACACCCTGTACACAAATGACGTATCCCCTAAAATGCTCGCTCAATTAAGCTTCCAGAAGCCAAAATAAAAACCACATGCGTAATCGCAAGAGACATTGCAGTAACAGAAATATTTGTATTGAAATAATGCAAGAAACAAACCCTTAGAATACTTCCACCAGCAACACCACCTTTTATATCGTCAACCTCATATCCTGGCTTATTGACATCAAAAGATCGAATGACGATCATATTAGGCGGTGAGATGAAATTCCTTTCTGGAATAGGGATCTTTTTCACAATATACTCGCAGACAACATCAATATTATACTTTAGCTGTGCAGAAATAGGCACCACTGGGGCACCATCAGCAACAGTTCCCTGAAAAGAGAAAATTATATAGTTTAATATTTTGTGAATCAATTAGTAAAGCACCAAACCAAGTGCAATATCATAGGCTCATGCACATTTAAAAAAACAACAGTTCGAGGGAAAAATGGACATAGAGCAGTCAACCTTGATAAAACTTTCTATTGCTTGATGTTGGTTAATGGCTACATTTTCCTGAATGAGATCAACTTTATTTTGAAGAATGATAATGTGTTGAAGGCGCATAATTTCAACAGCAGCAAGGTGCTCAGAAGTCTGGGGTTGAGGGCAACTTTCATTTGCCGCAATAAGAAGTAATGCTCCATCCATAATGGCAGCCCCGTTAAGCATTGTAGCCATGAGAATATCATGACCCTATAATAACACATAAAACAGAAAAAAATGAGCACGTAAACAAATACAGTAGATGTATCCATAAAAGTAGAGTGAAACACCAGTCACATGCATCTATTAGGTTTGTTTATCCTTTTCAACATGAAAACAGATAACATGAGAATATATGGATAAGCATTTCATTGTTCGAACCATACCAAACATATTTAACAGAAAAAAATGTTATTTTTTCATCAGTATTGTCTTAAGCAAGATAATTTAAATGATAAAATCTTCCAAGTCTTGACAACAACAGCACAAGCAACTGCATAATGAGGAAGAGAATGCAGTAAAAGAAACATGTATAAACCATTAATAATCACGATAGTGTACATAAAAAACTACTAAATGCCTTACCGGGCAATCAACAAAAGACACATGTCTCAGCAGCTTCATCCTACAGTTTTCAAACCCAGGGACATCACACATGGGGCTATCTTCCTTTCCACTTCCATATGCCCTAAACAAAGATATCTCACATGAGAAAGGCAACACCAGAAGTTTATCAGAATCATAATTTTACTGCTGTGCACCAACTAACTTGTAACACATAGGTCGAGGACACCGGTCATCTTCACACTTGTATATCTTGGCATTTGCATATCCAAGCTTAATGGTAATGTTACGCTCCAGCTCATTTTTAAAACGGACAGTCTGCAAATAAAGAATAAAGCATGAAAAGCGACACTCTAATTTACCAAATAAAAATTACTGCCAAATTCAACAGATGCTGCTACGAACTGCCTGCAGAAGATCTAAGACAAACTTTCATAACTATTTAGCAGGTCTTTGTTAAGGTATTTCACTCCCATTAACCAGGGATAGGATTAATGCTGAGACAAAAAATGCTTTAAGGAGTATCCCCTTCAAGATGCTTTATTATGAAATGGGATAAAATCTCAAGGCACCTATCTTGTCATTGATGTAAGCAATGACACAGCATCTCAAGTATCAGTGATATGCTAGACTTCATGCTTCCTGTGCAAAGACAAATAAAGAATGGCATAGAATTTTAGTCTGAGTCGTTCAGGACTAGGTATTGCGGAATTTCATACACCTATTATATTCAGGTGTTATAAACCACGTGGATATTCCCTCCATAGCTAGTTAGATGGCTCCCATGTCATTTACTAATGTGAGATGCTTGTATAGCATAACAAGTATGCTAATTGCTCTAAACTGTCTAAAACCAATAATAACCTGACAACTTCCCTTGATAAACAACAAGCAAAATGCAAAAAATGCTATAACCAAATCACCTGGACACCAGATATCGCCTTCACGACAGTTGATTTTCCATGAGCCACATGCCCTATAGTTCCTGAGAAACACGCCCACCTTCAAACCATCAGTTTCCCATTATCAGCCTAAGACTATCAAACTAATAACAATGCAGAGAATATTGTCTCAGTTAATACTTAAATATTCCAGTTTTCTATAAAAAAATGCTAATCATGAATTTCCAAAACACTATGGAAACTTATGCAATCAAAGAATCGAAATAGGATAAACCACAACACCTAAATTTATCGTGGCCTGGCGTGATATGACTTCAGGCGAGAGCGGATGCAACTGAGTCACATCCAGTTTACTCAAGTCCTGCTCCATCAAACCTTTCCGCGACATCTTGACAGTTGGGCAAGATTCCTTTCACTCTCGATAAAATTGCCGCTCTGCTTAAGCGAACACAAAGAAGTCGCGTTAAAAATAAACTTGGCTGAGACACCATATCTCTAACAGCAGAGCAAATTAGAAAAAAAAAAAAAAAAACTGAAATTTCGAAATATCAATTATAATCAAACTGCCGCCATTTCTAAACCCTGTAAATGAGCTGTCTAGATCAATCCGCACAGAAAACAAGCATAAAACAACATAAGAAAATAAAGAGTAAATTCGCTTAAATCCAAGAGTATAATAAGAACCTGATAATAGTAGGGGTGAGAGCGACGATACGAGCGTTAGGAAGTGCCAAGTTCGAAATGCTCGAGGGTTTTTGAGATGTGACTGTAATTCTTTTTCTCTGATGTTGGAATCCGAATAGAAGCCGGGTCGGATCCGCTTGGTGGGGCTAACATTTGAAGGCCTGTAGTGAGACACGTTTCTTTCCTCTTGGGCCTGTAACTGTTACATTCTCAAATTTAAGGCCTAACCAGAAAGAGTCTTCAAATCCACGAAGACCTATTCATATATGAATATTAATATTTACTATAAAAAATTAATATTTTAATATTAAAATTATCTTAAATCAAACCAAAATTTATCATCACAAAATAAATTTAATATTTTTTAATTATTTATTTCTAATTCTATTTCCTTACATCTGGCTACCGTAAAACTATTGTTGTCAGGATAAAAAAGCTACATCCAAATAGAATAGCCAAATCTTGGAGTAGTAGTTGAAATGATTTTTTAATAGACAAAATATAATATTTTAATATCAAATATATAAATTCATTATTAAATTTAAAACAAATTTAATTATTTTATTTTATTTTATATTCTGACAATATAAAAACAAACGGGCTGATTTTTCATCATTCTAACACCTGGCATTATGCAATGTATGTCTTCCCATTGCATGAATAACTTCCATAGGCTACCGCCAATCTAACAGGAATAACACCAGAAATTCAAAAATGGAATCCCTCTCATCCTGCTTGCTAGCTTCAATACCAGCGAACACAGGCAACGTAAATGAGGGCTCGAGCTGTGGCTTATAGACTGGAGATAATGACTACATATATTCTGGTACATTAGCAACCAGCACAGGTAACAAACAAATTCTAAAACTGCCGGATTTTATATCTTACATACGGATAAAAAGGTAGTAAAACAGTATGATACATAAGTCAACCAGACAAAAGATATGCAACCACTAGAACCGCCTGATGTCCTTGGGCGGCTTGAAGTTTAAGGGATGAGTTTCAGGGGTGGCTGTGTCGTCTTCCTTCCACATTTTAATTGTCTTATCAGCTTCACATGAAATAAGTCTTGTACCAGTTATGTCGTAGGATAGAGCATAGATACCGGCTTCACTATCCAATGATCCTGGAAGATAGTAGCAATAACTTAAGCTTTTTATTGAATTCCACGCTTTTCAATCAAACAAAAGCGGTGGAGGAAAAAAGAGGCATACCAGGTTGTACAATCGTCTGGGCTTGCTGGAAGTTATGACCGCTTTTCCAATCCCAAAACCACATACTCCCATTATCGCCTGACACAAGATGGAGGACAAAGACTTACAAGTTAATGAACGCTTATTAGACTCTACCAATGTCACTTTCAGAGCAGGTACCAAACCAAAATGAAGTGAGACTTCTGCTCCTCCTATCAACCCACTGATAGGAAAAATTGCTATTTTTGGAATCATTTTAGAAAAAATTGAACAGAAGAATTCATGGTTTAGCTCGGCTGGTCCCCAACGAAGGGTTTAACTGATTCCAGATAGTAAAAGTGTGATTAAAATAGGCCATTATTCCACGGGAGATCGAACTGGACTGTTCAATTTTCTTTTTTAATGGTCTAAGCTCATCCTTCTATGCCCCAACAATTGGCATAGTTAGGCTGAGACCTTCTGCCATATTTGCGCCAATCAGGACAGTATCAGACACCAAAAAGTGGAAACCCTTAATAAAATAAAATAATAGTACTCACCTCCTGTAACCATAACACCGTCCTGGTTGACAGCCATTGCATTTATGATGGTTTTCTGCTGAGAGCTGTTCAAGAAAAAAAGTCAACATATCTAAATGATTATCTGGGCGAATACAGCATTCTAATAATATGCAAAAAAAAATTCTTGAACTCATCTAAGACAACAAAGTCAGATCAAATTTTGTAACTTCTCATAAAGAAAGTTGTTAGTAATGGTTAGAATGTCAATTTGAAGTTGACGGTGCATTGTCACATTGTAAACTTGCAAACAACGAGCCCCAACCAATAACTCACAATGGCATTCTCAATGCAAAAGGGATGATCCCTACCCACCAGAATAAAGAGCAACACAGCAAAGATGAAGAAATTTGGAAGAGCTATCAACTTGAACAAATAACGTAACTCAAGAAATGTTAAAGGGAACAATGAAGATACATATAAGAATACTCTAGAAAATGACAGGAAATATAAGAGTAGCCAGAAGGAAATTTGCTTCCCCAGCAAATACTATTCACCAAATATGCCTCTTTTTCTCCTTCCTCCGCCTTGCATATCTAACAAATCACTTTTACTGCCCCAAAACTATCCTTGCTCAAAAACTATCCTAGCCCAATTCAGTTAACAGCAGAATATTCAATAATCTAGGCCTGCTCATTCCTTCTATCTGCTATATACAAGCAATGACCCATATATTCGAACCTCTCCAAAAAAAATTTGCAAAAACATGTATACAGGAAAAAAGCATATCAAACATATATACAGTTAACCCAGAAGATACCATGCCAGAAAACTTACAGCATGTTATGTAGAAATTCTCCTTTCGGAAGATTGAATTTCTTAATATTGTCAGCTGATGCGGATGCAAAACAGTCCCTGTAAAATAGTTACATAGTAAAAGTTAAGCATTACTAACAATCCAATCAAATGTTGCATCTTAAAATAAGTCAAAGAATATACTCTGTAGGATGCGGTGCCATGGCTCGCACAGATTTCTTGTGGTGTGTGAGAGTTAGCATAGTCTTACCTGAGAAATACAAAAACTTAATGTAGCGGATATAAAACTAAGGGTAAAGAGAAATTATCAAAACAAAATAGTTACCATATCTAAGGTCCCAGAACTTAATGGTTGAGTCATGAGAACCAGTGACTACTTGTGGATCCTGAAGAGAAAACAAAAGTACTTTTACAAGCAATGTCCACAAACACTAGCACATATAAATTGAATCAAAAGAAGCCACGAGTGTTGCTCTCCAAATATTGACTATCAAGTATTACATGACAATGGTATCACCAGGATAACCATATTGTAATAGCAAGAGAATAACAGAAGGATAAAGGAAAAATGAGAAAAATGTTCATACCATACTTCGAGTGAAAACAGAGCATACTGTGTTATCATGCCCAGACAGTGCAAAAACCTGAACCTTGGAGCGAATATCCCAAACCTAAACATAAACATTACATGTCATATCTAAACCTCCCAAAGTTCAGGAAAACTGTATAATATTTAAAAGTATGCCCTACAGCATGAAGCAGTTTCTATAGTGCGAGCGAATTCCATACCCGACAGACAGAATCACGCCCCCCAGTAAGCAAAAGTTCAATAGTAGGATGGACAGCCAAGCAATAGACACCACTTAGATGGCCATGATAAGAGCGGATAACCTGAATATCAAACCATAAGTAAGTTCTCAACAGCCAATGTCACATTTTTGCCCCTGAATTAGAAAGTTGGACAGAAATTCTTACCTTGTTCTGTTCAAGATCCCAGCATTTCACTTGTTTGTCATCACCAGCTGAAAACATGTAGGTGGTTTTTGGGCTCACAGCAAGCCCTGCAATGAGATCATCGCAATTTTTATATCAGAAAACAAGATTAGCAGGAAAAATATGGTTACAAACAATGATTTGCCATCAACAAACCTCTTATTTGTTCAATATGTCCTGTTAAAGTCAGCTTTAGCCTTCCAGTTGCTACATCCCATATCTGCTCAACAAAATTTGAAAGAGAAAGAAAATCTCAGAACAGTCCCTCCAATACACAACACAGGCGCACAAATAAAAAATCGAATCTATACTGGATGCAGGAGAAGAGATGGAGAAAAATAAGGAAGAAAAATCTTTTTTCACAGATCCCTCAAAAGTTACTGATTTCAAAGCACCATCTAGCCTTCAGGTATTGTATGTTATATGTGCGTATAACTGAATGTTGAACTCATATTAAAAACTAGCAGCTTTTTCAGGCTTTATTCCAGAAAATTCTTTCCATAAATTTTTCATAATGATATGTAGAAAGATAATTTTTTTCATATGCATGCTAACCTTTGGAATATCCAAAATAACATGAGATTAAGACTTGTAATAAGTTAGATGAACTTAAATATTCTACAGCACAGTTTCACCACCCATAGTGAAGGGATCCACCTATCATAAACTACAGAGGCAGCAAAAAATATTATGTTCAAAAGTTACCAATTTACACTAGCCAAGCCACCAAATAGCATATATCAACAGTTAATACCTTGATTGTTCTGTCTGCAGAACCAGTACAAAACCATGTATTACTTGGATCAAATGCGACTGATCTCACCCAACCCAAATGGCCACTAATGACCTGCCTAACCAATAGAAATCATGTCAAATAACACTGTATAAAAATGTGATGCAAGCAAAAACTCTTCAAATAACCTGAAAAAATAAACGGAATTAATTTTGATATATAGGATCATATGTCTCATCTAAATAAAAAGTTACAGATAGTAGTTCTTCCACACTATCCTCATAACAGTATGAACAACTTTACCCGGTAGTTCTTCCACGGAGGATGCCAGACTGGGCGTGGCCATCTACTTGGGATCCTTTCCACTATAGCAGAGGTTGAGAAGTTTCTAGTGAAGCCCAAAAAAAAAAATGTTTTATGGGATAGGAACCTCAATTTGCAAGAATGTAACCTTGAAAAAGAAGAATAATAAATACTAAAAAAATGTAAGAGAGAATACTTATGACATGTAACAAAATTATATTTAGTTCAATCATGCTCTCACATAAATTATACTAATGCATACTGAAACAGTGTCATTTCTGTCTCTTTCACTATTAGATATCTGGATAAGCAGAAAATGAAGAAGAAGTTAACCTGTCAGATGAACCAGAAGTAGATATTACAGCAGTGCTTTTGCCTGACAGACCAAAATCATTTCTGAAAAGAAAAAAGAAGTAATAAGCACTAAAAAAAACAGTTTCCTCATAAACAAAACGACCTGGAACCAGCAAAACAAAATATCTAAATTTTGTTACCAGTGAACTCCTATTGAATATTACATTGAACATGGACAATGTCTCTGCTCATAATACTAAGGACACAAAGATAAGTACAATTTGAAGTAAGGCCATGCTCGAACAGCATACTTTTAGAAACAATCCCAACTGCTTATTAAGCATATGGAAGCCATAGTCGTTTAAACTAACCTTTCAAAAAATTGAAAGAACAAGACGGAGAGATAAGAATGTGATACTTACAGTCCCTTCGGTTGCAGAGATGGGCCAACAACCAATGCATTTTGACCCCCTTCCTTCTGCGCAACCTTTGCATCATTAGGCCCTGCATAACAAAACAGAACCATATCTCAATCAAGGATTTCGTCATAAATAACAGAGTGAACACGCAAGACCAAAGCCAACCAAAACAAAGCATCGAACAGAAATTTCCTATCTCCAAGCCTATGCAAATGCTTCAATAAACAGAATATCGAGTTCCATAAAGCAAGAAATGCAAGGTACCTGGAAGAGCAAGGGCATTGGAATGCCCTGAAGTTTGATTACCGGAATCCTTGGCCGGTCGTGGAAGCTCATCCGCACTTTTAATTCCTTTATACTCAATGTTTATCTACATGTCATGTTAGACTTTAGGTTAGAACCAACAACAAAATTCCTTAAGCCACCAAAACGAAATTAAATCATAATAAAAAACCAATACCTAAGTTGCAAAGTTACGTGAGGGATTCGATCACTAACCTTGTGGCTAAGTCGAATCTTTTTACTGAGACAGCATGAAAAAAGATGAAAAAGAAAAAATTTCAGTCACTAAACATAAATAAAAGGGAACTAGTTCGATGATGTCAGCTAACAGAGAAAAAAAGTTAGTGACCTTTCGGCATCGGGAGGAGCGACGCAGCCATGAACCGGAGAGAATAGATCGAGAGCACGTTTCAGGGATTTGAGGCTGAGCTTCTTCACCGACTGCGGTTCCACCGGCTCCATCTCCAGCGCGGGGACGGGCATTCTCGGTCCGGCAGCCTTCACTGCCAGGTAGGGTTTTGGGAGACCGAAAACTATGGAGAAGACGAGATGCCGGAAACGAGAAGGGAAGAAAAAGGTGAAAAGGAGCGAAATATATTTGCAATAAGTTTAAACATTAGCAGACGATTAATCATCATCTTTTTTTTCCTCTTTTGTTATCTTGAAACGACAAGGTACAATATGTTATTAAAATCGGGGACGAACACAATGATTTAACCGGATCCAATTAGAACTGAATGTTAATCCAGCTTAATTATAATTTTATTTCTAAATGCAGAGTAAAATTTTAAAATTATTTTTTTAAAAAAATTGAGAATGTATACTTTTAAATTTTTAAATTATAACAATATTTTCTAAAAAATTATTATATATTTTATATATTTAAAATAATGTATATATATATATATATATATATATATATATAATATATACGTTTATACTAATTATTTCTAAAATTTTTGATTTTTTATCTTGTTGACAGGATAAAAAAAATTTAATATAAATTAAAAATTAAAACTTCTTAAAAAAATTTTAGTTGTCGTTTAGAATAATTATATCAAAATCTATATTATAAATTCGGTTTAGTAATTTTTACTTTTTAATTATTTTTATTTAATGTTAATCCAGTTTAATTATAATTTTATTTCTAAATGTAGCGTAAAATTTTAAAATTATTTTTTTTAAAAAAAGATTGTATACTTTTAAAATTTTAAATTATAACAATAGTTTCTAAAAAAATATAATGTATTTTATATCTTTAAAATAATATATATATATATATATTTAATATATTCGTTTATACTAATTATTTCTAAAATTCTTGATTTTTTATCTTGTTGACCGGATAAAAAAACTTTATATATAAATTAAAAATTAAAACTTCTTAAAAATCTTCTAGTTATGGTTTAGAATAATTATATCAAAATCTATATAATAAATTCGGTTTAGTAATTTTTACTTTTTAATTATTTTTATTTAATGTTAATCCAACTTAATTATACTTTTATTTCTAAATGTAGCGTAAAATTTTTAAATTATTTTTTAAAAAAAAAGATTGTATACTTATAAAATTTTAAATTATAACAATAGTTTCTAAAAAAATATAATGTATTTTATATCTTTAAAATAATATATATATATATATATTTAATATATTCGTTTATACTAATTATTTCTAAAATTCTTGATTTTTTATCTTGTTGACCGGATAAAAAAACTTTATATATAAATTAAAAATTAAAACTTCTTTAGTTTATTAAAATTAAAATTACATAAAAATTTGATATAAATAGTAAAACACGTTTAATCCCTAATTGTCGCCAGGGGGATTCGAAGTATTACCGAGTGTCTTTTGTTCCTACAAGGAGGATGTATCTTACCAATTTAGTTTTATGTGAGACCTCCTCCTTGGAGGAACAACTCAACACAACACAATCAGAGTAACGAATCTCCAGCTCACGCTTACATATGTTTATACTAATTATTTCTAAAATTCTTGATTTTTTATCTTGTTGACCGGATAAAAAAACTTTATATATAAATTAAAAATTAAAACTTCTTAAAAATCTTCTAGTTATGGTTTAGTTTATTAAAATTAAAATTACATAAAAATTTGATATAAATAGTAAAACACGTTTAATCTCTAACTGTCGTCACGGGGATTCGAAGTATTACCGAGTATCTTTTGTTCCTATAAGGAGGATGTATCTTACCAATTTAGTTTTATGTGAGACCCCCTCCTTGGAGGAACAACTCAACACAACACAATCAGAGTAACGAATCTCCAACTCACACTCACATATAAGGTATTGTTTAGGGAGATTACGCACATATCTCTGGCTTAAGGTCTAGAATAACATTTTTAATCTTTGGCCGTTATCATTAGGATTCGAACCACCACCCACTGTCTTTTGTTTCTACAAAGAGGATGTCTCTTATCAATTTAGCATAACCCATTATAACAAGTCTTGCTTTATAGTTGTTAACAGAGCCATCTGCATTTAATTTGCTTCTAAAATTGGGTTTTTATGAGCAAATTAAATGCAAATGGCTCTGTTTTCAGGTCTATTCATAAGTATTCACATCTAGTTTTTTTCAATCATGGCGAGTTCTTTTTCATTATAGCTTTATCGTAAAGATCATTTTTTGCTTCTCAAAATACGCAAGAAATAACCACATTGTATCTCTCGTAGATATTAAAAAGAGATTTTATGTCGCTTAATGGTTCAATATCCACCAATTTATTTTCTTCTAATTGAAACTTTATTATTTAATATGGAATTGACATTGGTTGTTCTTGTCACGACCCAGCCCTTGGACCCTCGGCTCAACGGGGTCATTACTCTCTTCCCAAAAGACGCGTTTGGTGGGATGTGCAGCACCCACGCTTATAAGCCCAACAATCACCCAGTTTCCATCCGATGTGGGATCAGCCACCCTGCCTACCCCTCTTGGGCCTACAGGTGTGACATACTCTCCCCACCAAGCCCAACGACGCCCTCGTCGTTGACTTGGGCCACCCTGCCTACCCCACTGGGCCTACAGGCGTGGACACCGAACAGGGTCCGGTTTGGCTCCGCTACCACTTGTCACGAGGTCATTACTCTCTTCCTAAAAGACGCGCCTTGTGGGATGTGCAACACCCATGCTTATAAGCCCAACGATCACCCAGTTCCCATCTGATGTGGGATCAGCCACCCTGCCTACCCCTCTTGGGCCTACAGGGGTGACAATGTGCGCGTGATGGATCACAACTACAACGCTGAGCTAGGCTTCTAACCACATGGCCCAAAAGAAGCATCTTATTACAAATGATACCATCACACAACACATATAAGCCCAAGACCTCCCCCACTCCTTTCCGATGTGGGATTGGATAACATGACCCCCACGACCCCCTACGCAGGCTGGGTACCACAATCTCCCCTCCTTATAGACCTTGTGTCCTCACGAAGGGAGCCCAAACATAACTGACTTAGGCCCAAACATGAACACACGACACAACCCAAGCCCACACAGAAGAAGGAGCGAGATCGACTCTACTACCATTTGTCACGACCCGGACCCCGAACCCTTGGCCCAACGAGCCCAGACATGTATGTGCGCATGATGGATCATATCTGCAACACTGAGTTGGGTTTCTAACAACATGGCCTAAAAGATGCATCTTGTTACTAATGATACCATCACACAATATATATAAGCCCAAGACCTCCCCCACTCCTTTCCGATATAGGATTGGATAGCACGACCCCCACGACTCCCTACGCAGGTTGGGTCTCACTATCTCCTCTCCTTATAGACCTCATGTCCTCACGAGGGGAGACCAAACGTAACTGACTTAGGCCCAAACGTGAACACACAACACGGCCCAAGCCCACACGGAAGAGGGAGCGAGATCGACTCCGTTACCATTTGTCACGACCCAGCCCCCGGACTCTAGACCCAGCAAGCCCGGATGTGTATGTGCGCGTGATGGATCACAACTGCAACGCTAAGTTGGGCTTCTAACCACATGGCTAAAAAGATGCATCTTGTTACAAATGATACCATCACACAACATATATAAGTCCAATTTTATCGGGATCTATTTACAAATAGAGGTGTATTTTCATTTTAACTTGTGTTATATATGTTTTAAATAGAGGCTTATACGTGTGATTACTTGTGTGTGTGATTGCTTCAATTCACCATTAGAGTTATTGATTTGAGGCTAATTTATGTGTTTATGTTGATCTTGAGGATTAATTTCGCTTTGGGTTCGCTTTGGGTTCTTGTATTTTCCTTGTGGTTTGGTTGTCTTTTCTTCTTTTTGAAGTTGTAGATTTAGTGGCTGCATCATGTTTTTGTTAATTGCTTTTTGGGGCTGTCGTTTATCTTCTTGAGATTTCACTTTGCTGGTTTTTTCTTTTAATTCCTATGGTATCACATCGTCTTTTTGCTACATCCTTTGCTGGTACATTTTTATATGAGACTCCCTCCCTGGAGGAACAACGAATAATGTAGAGCAACGAATCTCCAATTCACATATAATGTATTGTCTAGGGAGAACAACGAATCTCTTCGACCCAAGGCCCAATGAAGCATATTAAATCCCTGACACGTTGCCATTGGGATTCGAACCACCACCCACTGTCTTTTGTTCCTTCAAAGAGGACGCCTCTCACCAATTCAGTTTTTGAATCCTAGTGGCAACATGTCAGGGATTTAATATGTTCCACTGGGTCTTGGGCCGGAGAGATTCGTTGCTCTCCCTAGACAATACCTTATATGTGAGTTGAAGATTCGTCACTCCATGTTGTTTGTTGTTCCTCCATAGAGGGAGTCTCATAATGTCTTTCTTTTCACTATTTTTGTTGGAAGTTTAAAAACTAAAAGAATTGCAATGTGTGTGGCTTCTACCCAATTTTTTTTTGGCAAGATTTTCTCATACATCAATCATCTGACTATCTCCATCATAGTGTGACTCTTTCTTTCATTAACTCTATTTTGTTATCGAGTTTATGAAGTAGTGAGTTGGTGTCAATCTCATTTTCTTCACAAAATATATTAAATTGATCAAACGGGTACTCATTAACATTATCTGACCTCAAAACTCTTATTTTTTAGTTCCTTTGAGTTTTAATTCACTGTTTGAATTTCAAGAATATACTAGCAACCTCAGATTTGAATTTTAATAAGCAAATTCAACACATCCTAGTATAATCAACTATGAAAATTATATATTACTTGCTCCCTTTAATTGATAGAGTTTTGTGAGAACCAACTACATTGGTGTGAATTAATTGTAGTTTTTCAATAGTTCTCCACGTTGTTTTTTTGTAAGGAAGCTTTGCTTGTTTGATATATTGATAATTTTGAAATATGATATATCAGCTTCTAGATGCAGTAGCCCTTGAACAACATCATTCTTCTTCATTTACTATAACAACATTGATTGAAATATCCAAGCCTTTTGTGCAAACTTCATAATCTCTTAGTTGCATAATAAACTTTTTGCTCATTCTCTAAAAGTGTAAAACTCTTTTCCTTTATCATTATTTTAAAAAATCTCTATATTGGCATTCTTAATTTGACAAAAATTAATCTAAAAAATAACTTTAAAATTGTTCTCCAGGCTAAGACTTAATTAATTTTGATTTACACATGCTATCAAACAAACATCTTTAATTAATTTTGTACTTAAAGACGTTATAATTATCACAATACCTTTGTCTTTCGTAGCAATATAATCACCATTTTTAATTTATACCGTGCAAATAATTCAAGTATCTAATTTTTAAAAAATATCAATGTCATGTGGTTTGTACAACCGCTATTAGTAAATCATTTGTCATTTGAGTTGCTCCTTAAAAAACAAATTACAACAAATAGTTACTCTATCCTTTTTTGATCAACTACTTGATCGACTACCTATGCAATATTTTTCTGTTGAGTGTTATCTCTGCAAATTTTTTTATTATACCCCATCTTCTGACATCTTTTACACTGGTGATCTAGCTTCCTTCAACGTTTGAATGGAGGATGACCATTATTCCCAGATTTTATTCTCTTAATAATCTTAGAAAAATAAGAATTTGAGTTTGCTGTCTTTATATCTTTCACACTTTTTTCTTTGTCTGTCTGATTTAGATAAACTTTTGTAGCTAATGCATCCTCAATAGACCACCCCCTCAAACATTAAAAGTTCTTTCTTGTGCTTGCAAATCACTCAATAATTTTACCAATCTAATTTTTTGACAGATCTTTAATATTTTTCAACAAACAAATAGTTGTTTTGAATTTTTCAGAAACTATTACAAGAATTTTTTTAAACTGATCTAGAATAAAAAAAATTCATAGCCAAATAATCTTAGGCTCCCGTTTGATTTTTGGAGAATAAGAGACTGAAACTGAAAAGGAAATACCCCATTTTCCACCCATTCCAGCGATTTCTGTTCAAAAGCCCTATTTTTCTCTTTTCCCCGTCCAGTAACACCAGTCTACTGCTGTCCAAACCATGGTTATGTCCAAACAAATCATCAGAAGCTGCACATATTATGTAGGGCAGCACGTGATGGATGGTGCGATCCAAGCCCGACTCGATATTGATTAATTTAGTCCAATGCTCAGACTCCCAACTCCTCGTGTCTACCATTCTCATGTGCTTAACAAAACACCCATGTACTTGTATATGTATAAACAATCCTTAATCACACCATTAAATTGAAAAAAAAAACCCCTCTAATTTTATTATTAGCCTTCTTCCGCGTAGAGCACCTTCCTGAGTTACTACACACCACTTTGATTAGAACTGATATCATAATTTATTTTTTATTTTTTAACTCACGTGGAAACTGGAAATTGATTTTAAAAATAAATGGGAAGTGAACTTTCGTTATGGCCGAAAGTGGTACGAAGCAGTCAAACTTTTGTGTTCTCAAGGAGGGCGGAATTGGGGAAGAAGTTTACCCTTTCAGACAAACGCGTCCTGGATAGTGGAGACCCTATTTTAAGACCGCTCAACGAGGCTATGACTACCGCTCCCTCCCCTCCTCTCCACTCCCTCGTCAGAAGGCCATAACCGAAGCTCCTCGAGAAACAGATAAACACCACGGGAGAAAGATGCAGGAGGGGCACTTTCAATACCATCATCGTCATCAACAACAACATTACCGTCATCACGGTGGTGGTGCACCCCACGGGATTCTGCTAGCAGTAGTAGTGTGCATAGTGGTGCTGGCTCCTTTTCTGTTCGGTGACCAAGGTGAGGCCATAACTGAAGCCATCTCCGAGCTACTAAGCCCGGTAGGTCTCCTTCTTTTGCCCATTGCCCTCCTCTTGACCATTCAGTTTCTCTCCTCTGATCGTGGCTCATTTGTCAACACCATCTTCTCTACTGGAGAACCTAACACTATACACCGGGTGAGTGGATCGCCAGTGGGCGTGGCATTGTTTCTTGTTCTGATATTGTTCTTGCTTTATAACCGTTTCTCCATCTTCGGCGACGATGATTCCAGTGACTGAAAGATGTGGATGTAGATCTGGACTTTTCTTTTTGTTCCTAATTGTACTGCTGTGTATATGACTATGTGGAATAGTTGTTGCTACGTAGATTCGTTTATGAACATGAAGCAAGGATTTGATTGCCATTTTACGTAAATGCCCCCCGTCATAGGTTTGAATTTTTCAATTTTATGCATCCGTTTACACAGATATATATTGCCACAATTTCTGCATTTTTTATAAATATAATTAAATTACAATAAATCTATTTAAAAAATATTAAAATAAAATTTAACCAATATCCAAGATGCGGATCCAGCATCCTGTCCTGTAAACAATCGTGTCCGGTGTACCACCGTTGACTGAAGATAACGTTTTAAAATTCAAATATTATATTTACCGTTTAAGTTACCATTTAACCCTGTGTTGGGTTTGAGAAAGACTCTTATGTCCAAAGTCAAAAAATCAAACTATTGATTTTTTATTAAATATAAATAAACCTGAGAAGCTGGGTTGGAATGTAAGGCATCGGGCCTCAGAAAAGCGCATCCGAAACACGAGTAAAAAAAGGGTGAAAAGTCTAAGTTAGCACATCAATGGCAAAAGACTTGAAGGATCCGTGCTACTAAAACAGCTTAAGCATAGATGGGTTATGTTTGATGCAAACCAAAGAGAAACTCAAAACAACAAAAAAAAGGTTAATTCCCATTAGCTACAGCTCATATCCTCAGATTACAATGAACCATCACAGCATATCATTTTGCAAAACTAATCCTATTTACCAGTGTGGGATATAGGCTACGCCATAGAGTGTAGCTGACAAAACTCCTCGTCTCTGCAGCTCTGGACCACAATACCAGATCATCAATGGCCAAAGTTAATGTCCTCCTGAAGCATAGCAGATGCTAGGTCTCACTTTTATTGAGGACCACACTCATGAATCTGGCTCGTCAAACCTACTTTCAGGTAAACCTATCCCACCTGCATCACGTACTCAATCATCACAGTATTGAGTGTCATCCAGGTAGATAAACCTGTGGTACTACCCAACAAGCGAACAGTCAGGTTGAGACACCTGTATTACCAAAGAAACAGAGTTAAACATGGTACACTTGGTCAGAACTCCAATGGATGAACTAAATTATCACCAAGAGTAACATATTATAATGACCTAGGTTCCTCATGGCTGATTATTTATGTCCAAAACAAAGTTTCCAAATACCAGGAATTAGTTTGGGAGAATGTAGAGATTACACCAATAAAAGGGAAGACTCCTGACTCTTTCGGTAGGGGATTATGGTTTTTTGAGGGCATTTTGAATGCAGAAGATTAAAAGTTCAAAACTTCCGTCACAAAATAAAGTCATAGAGCTTGTGATGTACTAGAAGGGAACAGTTAGCGTTGGCCTGTCTCATGACCTACCTTGACTGCAGAGATGAAACAAATGGTACAGAGCTCTGTTTTCCCGCATAAACCATTGGATGATAAAACTTATGGGCAACTTGTAGTCTCAGAGAAATATTCTACCACATGCCTGTCTTAACTCCTTGAGTGGTAAAAATATCATAGTACTGTGGTACAATTTATTATGGGGGCCTCCACATGTCCTAAACCTTAGAATCATATCCTGGATGGCGATTATTAACACTGATTCTACTTTATTTCCTGACCACCACTAATTAACACAATCTGTGTAAATGACACCTAAAGTAGAGTGCTGAAATTGGAGTCTTCTGGCTGATATTTGCAGCGTCCTCTGTTTATAAACTACTGATAATAGAGATGACTTTTCTTCTCATATTCCCACCCATCTGAAATATGAAATGCTTTATGATGAGACTTATCAGCCATGATGATCAGCTAGAGAAAGTGCTTAGAATCCCAGACACTTTGAGAAGTGATGGAGAAATATCATGAGTTACATGTTATGCATGCACAAGTAGTTGCGTTAGGTGCTGTATATGTTTTAAATGTCAAGTGGCGCAAGAGTTTGGGTAAGTATGGGAACTTAAGGCAGTGTCGTATCTTAAGCAAAATAAATGTCTTTGTTCATCAACTTATCACTTTCCCTAAACAGAGAGTAACAGATTCAAGCTATCATTTTTCTAGCCTATGGTGGTGTTAATTGCTCTGGTGTTTTTTTTTTTTTCAGAATGTTATTTGCTCTGTTAAGGGAACGAATGTACTTTTAACTGAGATATTGGACTCTTATAAAACAGAGCCTAATAGATTCAAGCTGTCACTTTATTATCTTATAGTGGTGTTCATTGCTCTCTTGACGAGAGTGATATACTCCTAACTGAGATGTTTAAAAGATATTGAAGAGGAACCCATGGTCCATCCGTGCTTGGCAGAAGAGAAACCAGAGAATGTCATGCCATGAATTAAGCCCTTACTATAGCTGATACAAAACTAAGTCCAATTAGTTGCTGATTTTCAAAGTCCTGTAAATCCTATATATAGGTAGATTTTAAGTAGATGGTTGATTAATAGTCAAAGAACTTCCTTCTACATTGTGATCATTTTCCCATCAGGATTTTATTCCTAATTATATCTAGGGTTGAATTCTTTTTAAAAAAATATAAAAGAACTGCAAACTAGGGTAGCAGTGATTTGTCATCCAATTTTACATGCAAATGGCTGACCTGTAAGATTATACAGTCTAAGATTATGATGACACAAACACAAACTGAAGTGCCCAAAATTTTCAGGATCACTGCCTATCATGGATTTCCAAAGTTGAACTTAATTTACGACTTTAGCCTTATTTTTGCAATCAATGGATGCACACACAATCACAGGGGAGCATGTGTTCCTTTACATAAAAATTCAGAAGATCTGATGCAGGAAGATAAGAACAACATAGTTTTGAGTCATAACAAAATTGGGCGATCAACTGACCTTCATACTGTTCCAAGATTGTGCAGTTTATTGCAGTTAGGAGTAGGCAATGTCTTACTCCAGTGACGTCTCTGGAGTTCTATGTGACAATAGCGCCAGAGCATATTCCTGTAATCCCTGATCACATTGTCCTCAACGTTGGCTCGAGCTGTACTTCCAAGTGGGAAATTGTCATCAAAAGCTTCTGATTTGACAAAAAACTCAACTCCATGCTTCTCAGTCAACCTAGGAATCTGATAAGCAACATTCTTATGCAAAGAATAATCAGGCTCCGAAAAAGGTAAGTATGCTAGCAAAAAAATCAGTAGGAACGGCAATATCTGCAGCAGAAGAATCACATTAAGTCCTCCCCCATGATCATCCTCCCTGTGATGACCTCCCATCCCTCTTCCCCTGTAACTATGATGCGCCCTAACCGTGTCTGATTGGCCAAAAAATGACCTGAATATCTCGTCTGGATCAAAATCATCGTCATAAAATTCATTCACATCCCTCCTCCTCCGTCTCACATTACCATATTGCTGATCAGACTCAAATGCCTCAACCAAACCTACTTGATCATACTGCCTCCTTGAATTCTCATCACTCAAACACTTAAACGCCTTGCATAATTTCTTAAATGCCTCCTCCGATCCTGGAGCCTTGTTCTTATCCGGATGCACCTTCAGTGACAGTTTTCTATACGCCTTCCTAATCTCCTCACGAGAACAAGTCTTATCCACCCCTAGAATCGCATAGTAATCCCTATTCCTCTTAATATCCCTAATCAATTTCACATGCTCCTCCGTATAACCCTTCTCCCCATTCGACCCCCGATCCGTTTCCCCCGAATCTCGCTGTTTATCACCATTCCCCACGCCATCACCGCTTTTTTCATCAACAGAAGCTTCAGCACAGCCCGAATCAATCTTCTCGCACGCATCGAAAAGATCATCAACGGATAAATTGTGATTCAGGCGTTGAGCCATTTTGAGAAATTTCAAAGCACGCTGCTTATTACCCGATGCTATTGCTTCTTCAGCAATGCCTACACATCTTAAAGCTTCATCTTTGTTCCCGTCCATCGTTTAACCCAATAGAAAAGAAAGCAACTCTATTTCTACAGTAAAACTAATCGCAGTGATAATCAAGGCCTGGGTATCAGAAATTAACCGATCACCTGAATTGACACGAAATGACATGTAAATTAAAACAAAGTTGAGCGATTACATCCAATAATTTCACAAATTTCTAAGTAAAATAACTGAAAACAGGGTTGGATTTACCTGACAAACAGATCCTCACTCCATAGCTTTGAGGAAAGTGGGTTGAGAGAGAAACACAACAAGGGGGTCTACGAGATTTTGGAAACAAACCAATAGGACACGTGGGGTTCTGGGTTTGATATTTATGGTGGGCCCTTTCGTGCTTCCTACCCTCTTCGTCAAATAAAAGCCCGCCACAGAGTTGATTAGTTGGCCTCAGAAAGTTCCACATATTTGTTTTTATTTGGAATTTAATTTGAAAACGGCAGTCCCAAAGTTAATTCACTATAGCACGGCCGATTACGACAACTGAGCTTAACGACGTCGTATAGTGATCTTTTATGAAATTCAAGAAAGCCAGAAATTGTTAACTGTAAATTATTTTCAATCTCATCGTCGATCAGGTCGACCTCTTCAACAGCCCATCAGCCATCTCCAGTTTCTTTCCGTCATCAGGCTTCATCACCGAACATCAAAACTGTCAAGAAACTTATCCAAATCAACCGGGGGAAACGGAGAGGAAAGACATGGATGTGAACAGAGTGAAGACCGGGGGATTGAGGCGAGGGGATAGGCATGGTGGCGGTGAGACAAAATGTAGAGCGTGGAGCAATAGGTTGGGGGTCATTCCGAGTCCAAGAGAGACCGGAGGTTTGGAGGGAGAGTTGGTTGTTGCCGGGGATGCCGGGGATGCCGGTTTCTTGAATGTCTGTGACTATGGAGGTTATACCGCCGCCAAATAGTAGTTGCCGCTTCGACTGGGTTCCCGCCGGTGGGCCTGTGAGTTTAATACTGGCAAAGGTACCACCACAGGGCTCACACAGGTGAAACAATTTTTGCTAACAGAAACTACGATTATCATCAACCAGCGAGAGGCTATACAAGAAACATATAGATCATCACATTGTCAAATGGTATAGAGAAGTTTATATATAATATTCAAATGGTAAATACTAACGACAAAGGGCAATTTCAGCAGTTGCTACTGTTCACCGAATTAATGTTCTTTTGTATCTGTTCCTCGCTTAATAAGACCATAAAGGAAAAATTATGATTATTGAGAGGTTGTCTCTTGCTTCTTTTATATAGCCTTTGAACGATATAAAACGACATGTAATATGAGCTTACTCGGATTGCTCCCTGTTATCATCCATGTCATCTTCCCCATTCTCCGGAGGCCAGGCATCACACCCCTCGGGAGTGGGCGGTGGAAGGAAAATTGCTGGCGGAAAAGAGCCCGGCACGGATACATTCGAAGAGGAGATAATACTAATCCTCTGGCTTTGCTCGGAAGATGGTGGCTGAAAACCATTCATGGCATCTCTAGCAGCTAAGGTACTTTGCAGAGCTAATGATGGGGAGTGGCCACGAGGTTGCATCCACTGAATATTGCCGTAAGCCATCTGGTTATTGCTAAGCACACTCGAACCGAACAGAGACCCAATACTTTGAGTGCCCAACCTGAGATCATGAAATGCATGAGATGCATGTGATGATTGATTAACATCTTCGTTACTGAAAAAAAGAAAAAATGTTGATGTCAAAGCTATGGGGATGCTTTTTATCAAAGTTATCCTCCAGAGAAAACTCATTCGATCTTCACCCATGGATGATTACCCTTTTCTCTTTTAGCCTTAAACTTTGGCACATCAAATTTTCAGATCAACACTTACACAAAGGCTGATTCTATATGAAATTCATCAAAGCTTACCCAGGAATAATAATTGGTCGTGGAAGAGACTCGATGAATGGGATACTAGCTGGACCAACTCTCATGTTCAAGGAAGGAATCACTGGAGCTGAATCCTGATTATCGCCAGCAAGTGCAGTCATGAAATTGGATGTCGAATGACAATTGCATTGAGGAGGATGATAAACGACATGGGGAGATGAAATGCGAGGTTGATAAATGACATGGGAAGATGAAATCTCATTGATCATAGGAAGGCCAGTCTGGTGATGATCAAACAGAGGACTGCTGGGCACCATTCCCAGCTGCTCAACCATTTCATGATCTGCACCAAGAATAACCTATCAAAATATTTCCTAACAAACTCCTTGCAGCATCTCAACAGCAAGAGGAAGAAACAAGAAAATCAGGAAGAAGACAAAAATGATACTATTGTTAAAGCATAAATTGGAGAATATGGGGGACTTACATCCAGTCGATGTTAGTAGCTCCCTTATGCTGCAAATATCAAGATGTCACAAAATCATTATAGCTCAGTGGTAAAAATTCAGACTCCAATTTCATATAACAAGCACCCGAAAATGTAAGATGTGGAAGAACATTCAAACAAATAAATATAGATGCCGTCCTCAAAATACTCTCATCTGACTAAAGCACAACTGTTTACACCCAAAAATGTAAATCGAGAAAGACACTCATGCAAATAAATGTAGATGCTGTCCTCAAAAAATTCTCATCTAACTAGAGCACAACTTTTTACAAATTCTACCTCTTTCTTTACAAGAAAGTTGTAAGCACATAAAATTGATCTCAACAAATAAACTCTCGAGTCATGCAATTACATTTTTGGCCACCGATATTTTTCTGCAGTCATAAGAACTTTTGACTACAGCTTTCTAGGTCATCAAACATTCTCATCATTTTGTGCTCTAGAAAATTGGAGTTGGATGCATACAAGAACTCTTCCTCCGGCTGTCTTGCTTCTACTCCAGTTGAAATTTGTCCAAAAGTCAAATGGTCATTATACTACTTTGTTTTTTTTTTTGAGTAAAACATTATACTAACTAGTTCATAACTCCTTTGTACTTAAAAGAGCTGAACTTTATGGTTTTTTCATTCTTTTCTTTTTCCCATAATTTTTTTAAAACTTCCTGCAACCTGAGTTATAAAATAGATGTCCTAGGCAAATGAAAAGGGCTATGAATGAAGTTGCCAAATGCAACGAAGTATGGGCACCAGGATGCACATTTTGCAAAGATTAACTATAGTTGGTATCTGCTCTAATTCAAGTCCAAAGCCCAAGTTCTAGGATCAAGCAACGCAGCTATGGTTTTGTATGGCTAAGGTGATGGGAATATAAGACTTTCAAGTTTCTATCATGTCTCTACACTGTGATTTTACCACAAAAAAAAAAATTCAAACAACCCAATTTAGATTGGGACGCAAAAGATTTAGATCGGATGCTCAAAGTTCAGTTTCTTAACTAACATGACTGATAAAATGATGCATTTAAAAAGCCAAGTGAGTGGGTTTTTGAGAAGGAAATTTTTCAAGGTGCTCAAGAATGAACAGATTCATGTTAACAAATCTGTTGCAACAATGAACAAATCGATAATTCTATTGAAAGCACTATTGTTCAAGATAGAACATATTCATGTTAACATATTTGTTACAAAGACAAACAGATCGAAAATGCTATTGAAAGCACTACTGGTCAAGGTAGAAGGATCAAAGCTTTCTATTTCAAGACATATAAATGTGGACTTTTAGGGACATAATTTGGAACTTCTAACCAAAATACGTTTTGCTATAGGATTTCTTTCGTAAAGCATGTAAGGGATGCAATAACTGGCTCAAGAGTTCAGTGCACAAACTATGAATGTCAAGCAAAAAACAGACCAGAAAGAGCATTAATAATTCCATTTGGAGAGATAGTGTAACTGACCGCGCATGAGCTGGACACAAATGGTCATTGTCAGGTGCCTGCAACAACAATATAACATTTAATCGCATTAAATTACTTAAGATAGCAGACAGCAATAATAACGTGGATACAACACTTATATCTCAAAAAATGTGAAATGAAATTGCAATAACATGGAAAACATCCGGAGGCAATAATGACAGATAAATATTCCACAAAGAATGCTACATACACAAAAACCTTAATAACAAGGCTTATTACGGCTACAATAACAGGAAAGTCAATGCAGATAGTAATAGGACCTGATTGTGCGCAATAAAATGAATATTATCAGAAAATAGGAAGGATCATGATAGTATAAACAAAACAATAATATTTTATTATTGCCATAAACAAAAAGAAATCTCTTTTTCCTATACAATCATAGCAACATTTGCTTCTACATTTAAGCACCATAGATGCACAGTCATTAAGTTTTTATCCGTTATCATATCTCAAAATTACAGCATAGGACAACGAAGCAAAATCTCCCAGAACATGGTACTTTTGCATGCCAGTACAAGAGGCTAAAGTACATCTACTTAAATTTGAGATTGTCAGAGAAAATATAATACGTTTATGCTATATTCACAATATATCAAAGGAAGACAGCTAGATTGCTCAATACCCGGAAAAAGTGGCATACTGTGTTGCTCAACACAATACCATACTTTGCAACCCACCAAATTGCAAGTAATTTTGAATCCACCGCAGTTAAACAAGCAATCGAATTTCAAATTTGTGCAAAAGAAAGCTTCTGGTGTTCATCATAAAATTAGGTCCATAAACTTTAATTACTAATAAAAGAGCAGGTACAAAGAAAATATTAAAGAACCTCAGCTCAAATGGCATTGCACTTTACTCAAAAAATCTACGGAGTTGGGACGTCTCGGGTTCGAAACACAGGGTGCAGAGAAAATAGCCTAAAAAAAGACATATCCTTCACCTACTTCGTTATAACCACTCCCGTGGATAAATCCTTTTAACTGCACAATTTGACTTACCAATAGATGCCCAAATAAGAAAATCTCTTTTACATTATTTGCATCCAAAAGAAGTGGCTTCGCAGTAAATCAATTAGCCAAGGATCAATTATTACTATTTTTCACCATTATTCTCTACTAGCCAAAACGCCAATCTCATTTTCCATGCATGCAATGGGGGTTCAATGGGGTTCTATACTTCCTAGCTTGAACAAGATATATTTATGCTTTTAATTTGACAAAACTTTCATTCCTGGCATGAAAAACGAGTATCCACAGTTTGCCCTCCAACCTAACCAAAGTTTAGAGAAATGTAAATAAATTCACTTTCTATCAAAAGAATACAAGAAGCCTGCTTATACCACTTTCCAGTGTTTGTAGTTAATGTGCAGAGACACAAAATAGGGAACTGAACAATCCTACCCTCTATCCAGCTAAAGTAGCATATTCCACCACATCTGAACTAGTATTACAATCCCAAACAGTGAAAGAGAAAGCCTAATATGCTCTGTTGAAAGTCCAATGTTTAATTATGGTAGAACAACTAACAAAGAAAAACTTGTACTTGTGGAAACAGCATATTCCTTGAAACTGCAATTCCACTACATTTGAACTACCAATGCAATCCCAAACTATGGAAGAGAAAGCCCATTACATTTTGTCAAAAGTCTGTTGTTTACTTATGCTGGAACAACTAACAAAGAAATGGTCGTTACCTTCTTACCAATATAAATTGCCCACATGTTGAAAGGACAAAGGCCAATCATATAATTGGGGCTCTCATCATTCCTAACTTGGATAAGCCTTCAATCCTAGTGTAAACAAGGGATAGATACTTCCTAACTCGAGCAACCTAATCATTCAATCTATACTTTCTTACTCAATGGAGCCTTAATGTCGGTCTAAATATCGAGTATCTTCATTTTAAATATCCAATCTATTGAAAAAGAAATTTAGTTACCTCAGCTTTCCATCAAATTAACATAACTAGCTTGCTCGATACCACTTTCCATATTTATAAATAATAAAGCCAATAAGTTCTAAATTATGTACCAAAATACGAAATATCACGCCAACCAATCGTACTCCTTTCCCATTAAAGCGGTGTATCTTGTTGCCAAATATGATCCTCGGTTATGAAAGCACCATATTCTAGTAAATGTAGTTTCTCAATAATTGAAGTGGAAGTTCAATCCAAAAGTTTATGTAAGAGTGTACCGGCATTTTGTTAAAACATCAGGTCCATTAACTAGACGATTGGAAAAGGCAATTGTAAGTAAACATTTTTCCCCTACTTCCAATCACAGAATTTAGCTTACAAATATGTATCGAGAAGAAACATGTGTTCTGGACTCAACACCAATAAAGCTCAATAGCAGTCCTAAATTTTACTTGTATCATTGATGGTCAATCCATCCACAAGTTTCACTTGAAAACATACGACACAACTAGAAAAGCCAATTAAAAGTAAATGTTCTCGGCCTCTTCTTCATGTCAGCTTTGAAATGTGCTTGTCCAATTGTAGAGTTTAGCTTACAAATATGTATTGATAAGAAACGTGTGTTCTGGTCTCAACGCTAATAAAGCTCAATAGCAATCCTCTACTTTACTTGTATTATTGAAGGTCAATCCATCCACAACTTTCTTCGGAGAATTTACGGCATCTTCTCAGAACGTCAAGTCCATTTACTATTCAATTGGTAAAGCCAATTATATGTAAATGTTCTTCACCGCTTCTTTATGCTAGCTTTGAAACGTGATTGTCCAGCCGTAGAGTTTAGCTTACAAATACATGTCGAGAAGAAGCACACATTTTTATCTCAACATCAATAAAACTCAGAAAGACAATTCTCTACTTTACTTGTATCATTGGTTGTCAATCCATCCACAAATTTCTTTATTTCAATACTACACATCTTGGTATGTTCTCGAACTTTAATTCGCGAGAAAATCTTAGTCTCGTCTATGGTTGGCAACCACAACAACTTTTTTTCCTCAAATTGACCTTCACTCTTAAATGATCTCTTTGAGGTTTCTACTTTTATTGGCAATATTTGGATAACAGGTGATCAACTTACTAGCCTTTAGCGGCAACAGCTGCTCTTATTTTCCATGCACATATGTCATATCCAAGATTCATAATAAAGCTAATAGGTAAGAAATGGTTCTTTTTTTTTCCCCGATACTCTCGACGAGTCACGAGACATGGGCATATCTCACATTCTACGCGCTGATGCTTTATTATAGACTGACTTGATGAAGCTTTCATTCCTAGAGTAAATAGTGTCTAATACTTCCTATATAGTCTTTCAAATGATATATACAAATCAGGCAAAGCCATTAACGTTAGCATAAAATTCAAATGCGTTTAAACTTCCGATTTACTGAAACTAGAGAAGAATCTAGTTACAAAACCTAGCTAAGTGGCCCCTTTTGTTGAACTTGTACCATGGTTACAAAAACACCATAGTTTTGGTAATTGTGACCACACACAACTAAACTACCAATCCACTGCCAAGCTTGGTGGAGAAGAAAGCTTCTGATGCTTTGTCACAAAGCTTGGTCCACTAGTTCAGTAATCAATGGAAGCGCAAGTTAAAACCGATTCTCTTCACCGACTCCTTTGTGCTTGGTCTGGATACTGATAATTCTTTTATAGTTCCGCATACAAGTAAGTTTTAAAATTAAAGTTCCTCCTGCATTACTTGCCTTCTGCATCCATTGTCTTCAACGAACTTGCATTACGGTAAAGCATTTAGCAAAGAAACAGTTCTCACTATTTGTAGCCTATTGTTCTTTATGAGTTGAAAAGAAAAAATCAAATCTCATATTCTAGGCCTACGAATGGGACTCCATGAAACTCCAAGCTTGACGATGCCTTCTATAATGGTGCAAATAAAATGTCACATAAGGTAAGTTTTCAAACAAGAAGATTTCTGATTGAGCTGTATCAGGATAGGAAATGGCAGAAAATACTAAGATACATAAGGAAGAGCGAGGAATAAATCTCAAAAGTTTGACTCTGCTCAAATAGCAGCATCGTAGCTCACCCATCTACAGTAGATACTTAGCTATCCATAAACAGAATTCTTCTTTCTTAGATTTAGCCCTATGAAAAATTCACCCTGCTCAATTCATATATAACACTAACGAGAGCAACTTTCCCAACTCAACCTTGGCTGTTACAAAGATCCAATCAAGAACACAAGAATCTTTGTTTGTAATTGACCTGCTTTAGTTGGATTGAGTAAATATTATAATTATCTCTACATGGGTTAAAAATCATCAAATTTTCACTAGTTTCCAACTATGGATCCTAAATACCTTTTACGCGCATAAAAAACTACTAACAATTGAGCCAACAAGATTCAGATGTATATGCTTTTTGTAGGTTTTACAAGCGAAAGGCTGTACTTCATTGTAGTTTGTGACTTGGTTTTGGCGCTCTTTGCTTGTGAGGGTAAACATTTTGGTTCTCTTTGGGATTGTTTGCACATTGGGAAGTCTTTTCTACTCTAATCATGTAATTATTTTTCTTTTTTTTTTCACAAAAGAATTCAACACACCTCGATAACTTTTAGGCAAAGAAAACAATTGCTTGACTAGGAGTAACTGAATACAAGAGAATGAGGCTCTCCGCACCACCTTGTTGGAATATGAGTGAGAGAATCCTCAAAAGGTTTCAAAACTAGTAGCATGAGGAGCAGCTCAAAATAAAGGTCGCTCATAAGCACGAAATGAAGGCCAGAAAGAAATTACAAGCACAAAGCTGTGCCAATAGGTTGGTGTCTAGAAGGTGAAAATTGGGAGAAGATAAACAGTGATACTTGATGAAACAGATCAGATCGAAAAAAATCTGATTCTGCAGTTATAATTTCACGTCTCATAAGAAGAATGGAAGACATTCTTTTGGCCTTAACATGCACAATCAATGTGTATGAAATAATAGACGAAGGTCTATGGATAGGCCAGTTCTAGACATGTTAAAGTGACAAATAAGATCTGAAATTAGCCACGTATCTCAGAAGTCAACAAAGAACAAGCTCTTCAGAAAAGAAGCCTGATTCACTACTCTCAACATATCAATCAACAGCACAGCATATGGCATCGGATATTAAGATATTTGAAATCATTCCACAAGCACAAATAGCTTGTGGAAAAAATGTCAGTAAAAATATTAGTTTATATCAATACAGTAACGGGCCTTCATAACTTGAAGGTGCATTATCAATAACTAAGAAGGTAGCCACCATCTACCTTCGAGTAAAAGATAGTGTGGGAGTAGAAGACAGTTTGGTGTTATCAAGGTTATGAAATTTGGTTTACAGGCATAAAAAGTCTAATTGAAACTTCAATCAATCTAAACAGTGAAATTTACTTAATTCTTAAAAAGCAGGCCTGTCTAGGTCTGACTTCATGTCTTCAACAACAAAATACAGAAACAAATTGGCATGCTGAAGCTGAACTTAAAAAGATTATTTGGATCACAGAAGCCACAACTTCATGTAATCAACTAGTACGGAAACTTAACTTAAAATTTACCATGGAAAGCATATCGAAAGCGGATAGGCAAATAAATAACAAAGACCACCAACGCCCTTGTTTTTACCGTTTCATAGTGCGGAGGGGTATCATCAGCCGTTAAAAAGAAATCATCATCCTCGAACTCTGGCTCGGGGATGTCATATTCAAACCGGTGCCAGACGCCATCTTCAATCTCCCTGCAGTTAGGGCATTGCATGAGACCACACGCGTTAAACGCGGAGCCAATACAATCTGAAAAAGCAAAACCAGGCAATCCAACGAAAAACAGGTTAGACACATCAAAAAAACGGTACGCTTCATAAAATTTATAAACAAAACAACGAAATACAAGAGACACTGAGTCACTGACCCAGGTGGAACTGGTGACCGCAGCGCAGAGTGACCAAAGTCCTGCCACACTCGGCGGAGAGCTCCTCCCAGCAAATTGAGCAGAGGACGGTGGAGGAAGGGGAATCATGAACACAGGGTGCGGGTGCGGTTGCCATTGAGGAATGCGATTCTCTGGAGTTGGAGGAAACGAGTGTGCAAAGTTTGCAGTCAAGGCGAGAATGCGATGGATATACATTGAAGCAAAGGTGCTTTCGCCTTTTTGCTGGACCTTTTTCGGTTTCGTTTCAGGAAAGAACAAAAGATGAAGTGTATCTGTTTTGGCGCTCTGGTCTATAATTGGCAGGTGTTTAAATGCACACAGACCAGCGTATCTGGGTATAGCAGATTGTTTTGGTGGTTGAATAGATCCCCTTGGGCGGGAGTTACACTATCTACGGTCAGCCTCCCCTGACCGGATACCCAGAGGCGGTCTTATGCTTACACGCGCCAGACTTTGCCCTTTTTGGTGTCTCCTCTCGGACTAAAGAAGCCGCTAGCGAGGGAGGCGGGCGGGAACACTCAACACTCTTACCCAGGGGAAGAAAGAATGACAGGTCGTTCCTACCATATTCGACTCCTTTGTTAAATTGGATATTAGGTTACATACGGATAACCGACAAAAATTATATTAAAGTTCATTGTTTCATAATTTAAATAATATTATATGACATTTAAAGCAAATAAAAAAAAAAAGAAAATTCTTCTACAGGCAGTCTTTGCATAATTGGGGAGGGTGTAAAGAGGTCAAAGCAGTATCAAACCCTTACTAAAAGAACAACTAAAAGAGGATTAGCTCTTAATCTAAATAAGTTAATATTAGTTTAACTGCCACGAAAATTAATTATGACTGAGCTGCTCACATTCAATTGATTTTTATTTTTATGGTAGTTTTGGCCATAACATTTTGGTTAATTATTTTTAATTAGATTCTCCAATTTAAGAAATAAATTTTGAATTCTAATTTATAAACATTCCAAAAATTACCATTCTCATTGTCATGTTAATATTTAATATATTTTAAAATTTCTATTTCTATCTATATTTTTTAGTAGGTATTCATATTTTCAGATAGACATATTTCTATATTAACTGTATTTTAAAATTTCTATTTATATTTATAAAATTTCTCAAGAGATATTTTATTTTTATATGTATTATTAATTTATTATATAATTAAAAACAGGCAGTAAATATAAGGGATGAAATTTTGAACTGAATAACGAAACTAACTAGTGGTAAGCTAAATGGAAAATGAATAAGGTTTTGATATTAATAGAAAGCCTGTTTTAGAGAGGAAATAATATAACATTACTATTTAACTATTCAAATTGGAATATAAAATAAATTTTATTTAAGTTTAAATAAACGAAAGTTAAATTACAAATAACATAATATTTATCATACACTACACATACACATTACCATTGTTTATACTGTTAAATATTATTTTTTATTACACTCATTATAATTATTTACACTTATATATAATTATAATATTTTATTAGATTATTAAAATAAATATTATATGATGGTATTATGTCAAACATCTAGCTATTTATATTTATTTTGTAAGAACTCAAATCTAATCTATTAGGATCCTTATCGCCGTAAAACTCAAATAAGCCCTCACAAGGTCCTATTTTAATCCCTTAAGGCTTAAGTTATATAATTGTCAATTTTATTGGTTGATTCATATGATATTTTAAGGTTGGAGTATGTTTATACATTAATGAATTTCTGACTTATATGCATTGAAAGAAAACACCAGCGGAATACTTATATTAACACTAAAAACAAGTAGAAACATAGCACACAAGTTCCATAAGAATCTCAAAATATCAACCAATAGTATTATGCATATTTCAGAAACAACAGGAAAGAGGATGAGGGATTGAAAAGCCAGAATGCAAATCCACATAAGTTCAATGATATGGTATGCACATTCAATTCAATAGGAAAGAGGTGCAAATGAAATGCAAATTCGTCTAGCTGTACAATATTGATCTCACACCTTTGGCATCAGCAATAAAGCACACACCTAAGCCTGCAAAGGGAGAGAAAAGAAGGGATGAGATTATAAGAATCTTAGTAGGGTCACAGCATCATAAGTCATAGAGATTTCCAATCAAACATCTCCCAATAACCAAAAGATCAATGCCTAAAACCAGCTAAGATATCCAATTCAAACCGCAAGTATCAATCACACATAATAGGGGCCGAAATCATTACAAGCACACACAATATAAGAGTAGGCCGAAATTGGTAGAAAACAAGGAGAAAGACTGAAAACATTTATCATTCATAAGCATACAAACAACCTATAACATAATCTGATTTTCAAAACTAAGGGTTGTCTCCATATTCCTATGTTGTCCAAGGCTATACTGCAAAAAAGGTAAAACGGTTAAACAATCAATATTAAATCAAACAACTTTTAGTTGTCTCCGAGCTCCTGTTGGGAATAACCACCCATAAATCCCCTAGTTTGCTAAGTATCTCCCCTCTCTCTAGGAGCAACAACACTTACCTCGCATGGCCAATGACAAAAAGATCATTCAAACACAATTAAGAAGACACATACACGCATACCCAAATCACAGCAAGGATCCACAAACAAAACTAATTACAAATCAACACACATGTTATAACCGAATATAGATAGTTCGTAGCCTTAATGATTTCCAAAATTCCCTATGATTATATCCTCTAATCGAGCATGCATATTAAATCCTAGCAAACTGAAATCATCAAGTAAACAGGCATACAATGAAAGGGTAACCAAAGGAATCGACGAGGCATAGATCCTACCTCTTACGTATCTGAATAAGATGCAATCATTTGCCTTCCCAATAAGATCATAATCTCCTAAACCATCACAAGACAAAGACCACACAATACTAAACTACAGGATACTTCATTAAGAACCAAAGGCATTGGGAATCCTTACCAATTAACCTACCAAAATCCAGTGATCTAGATGTAGCAATATCTTCCCTCTAAATGTGTAATATGATGGCCAGAAACTCAGCAGGAAACAACCTGATTATTCACCTTAATTAACCATGCAAATTTCGGCAACACTTAAAGGCTTAATAAGGTATATGCGATTTCATTATACACATGAGAAGAGGCAGTGATTTCATATGTATAAGAAAGGAAAAGGTGCCAGACACTTAAACGATTAAAATGAACAAGAATTAAAACCAATAGACAAAGGAATCAACTAAATTTTGGCACGCCTAGGGTATGAACTATGGTAGGCCGATTTCACTGTGCAAGAGGATTCAAAGGCTGGATTCGTCATAATATAACAAGGATAGATACCAAACATCCAAAAGATGAAGAGGCACAGAAACATAAATCAACAAATAGAATAATTGAAGAATTTCAGCTACAAAATCGTAAGCAAACTCGGCATGAATAATAAAAGGAAAATACTAACCTCTTGCTTGTGAAACTTAGATAATAGAAGGCAAAACAAAGAGAGGATTCCAACAAGCTATCACACGCAAGAATCTGATGAAAATCAAGCAAATTCGGCTAAGGTTTAGGGTAGGCAAAAATCAAAAATTGAGAGGAAGCAGAGAGGATTAATTCCGGAATTTTTAAGTGGGTTTTGGTATATTTAGGTAAGGTAGCCCGATAACTCTTTTATAGGGTTTTTATGGGATTGACTTTTCCTGATTTTTGTCCTAAATAAGCTCAGATAATGATTACTGTTAAATATGAATTATATTTGGAATAAATCTTCTAGAAGCTTTCAAAACATGAAGAAAAAAATAAGAAAGAACCATCTATGAAAAAAACCAAATAGAAAAAGAATGAAATGAACATAATAGGAATGAATCGTCAAAAATCATTTCTGGTCATCCCACATCCATTTATTCAGGGAAAAAATAATCATTTTCAGCTGCATTGACTTCTGAACCTCCTGGACATCTATACTATAAAAGATCGAGGTCTCACATATTTTTTCTTTATTGACTAAATAAATGAATATCTACATTCTTATCTAATTCAGTTTCTTACACAATCATATATATAATCCTTCCTTTTCAATCTTAATTTTAATGTTTGAAATATTACTACTTAAATCAATGATTTTATTAGGTATTGAACCCAAAATTTCTAATTCTCGATTTATTTAAGACAATAAATGGTGTTATCGAGTCAATCTTAATTTTAATCCATATCAATTATAATTAATATTGTCAAAACTAGACCGGTTCGACTAGTTCAATCAGGTTGAATCAAAACCATAATTTGATCCGGTTCAAGTAACTCCTCATTTTATAGTGTAAAAACCAGTTAGAATCGATTGACCCAACTAGTTCTGACCGAATTGGTTAAACCATATACCGTCAATTGATTGAAATATTTTTAAAAAATTAATATTTAATATTTAAAAATTTAAAATATATTTAAATTAAAAAACTTAAAAATATCTATTATGTATGAGATATACACAACCAATAAAAAATACCAAATACCGAATAAAAATTAAAAAAGTATTTTATTTTTAAAAAATTCTATAGATTGTTTTTCAATGATAACCAGCAAAAATAAAAATACAAAATTTATACAGTTATCATTTATTTTTAAGATATTATTTATTTAAGATATTATTATAATTTTTATTTATAATTATTAATAAAAAATTATATAATATTATATATAATACTGATTTTAAAACGGGTTTTATCCGATTACCTCTACACTTGACTGAGTTTTAATAACTTTGATTACAATAAATCTTACATGATAACCTCATCAGCTCAAATGCTTCAAAAACTACATGTATATTTGATATTATAAAAGATTAAAACACTTTCAAAGTTATTTTGAGCAATTTTATGTTCAAACGATCAACTCTTCAAAATCAAATTATATTAATATAAAATTTTCCATCATCAAGGTAAATGTTTAAAATAATACAATATAACTCTTAACAATTGTGTTGACAAATTCGCTATTACTTGGTTATTGTATCCACTATATATATATACAAAATACCAAGTATATGTATTTTGTTTATCATGTATTATATATATATATATATATATATATATAATATTTTAAAATTATTTTCATATTTTCATAAACAACAATTATTAGTTCTTAATAATTTTGTATTCGATGAACAATTATTAATAAATCAATTTTGGGATCCCTATTACAATACTATTAGACAAACTTATTTTCACGCATATAACGCAAAAATCAGGGAGGAAATATGACACACTTATGTTACTGAAATGAGAACCAGACAAAAACATACTTCTTTTTTCATTTGGTGGAAATATAAAAAACCTACTTATATGATTAATGAAATTCGTAGTAAAAAAAGAGTCTGGACCACAACCGTTGGACCTAATCAAGTTAAATCAGTATATCCTCCTTTTGAAGAAATAGATATTGAATGGAAAAACCATAAAATAATAGCTAGCCCTTTAAAAGACACAGACAACTCATCCTTTGATTTAGGACATATCAAAGCACAAAATAATTATACTAACCAAATATTACAAGTTATCGCCCAACAACTGAAAACCATATAATCAAATGAAGAGGGACAACCATTTACATCAGGACCTAATAATCCACTAGTAAAGCAAGAAAAACCTTTATTCGAACCTTATCATATACCAGGGATAAAGCTAAAGAAATAAGATAAGATTAAAGAATTATTGGATAAAATAACCAATCAATTAAAAGAATTAGAGTTAGGAAAAAAGAAACAACTATCCACTTTAGATACTGTTAATAATCAGATAGCAACTTTATTAGAAATAGAGGAATCAGATAATGAAATTAAAGAATTAGAAAAACAGTTTGATGAAACCCTAGAAATTAACAAAATAAGAAATAGGCAATATAATCATCCCAAAATACCACATTATTATTCTACACCTTCTTTTCCCGACCTACAAATAGAGGATTACCCGTTTAGAAGTCACGTCAGTTATGATGGTAGAAGTCTGTATGAATGGAATGTAAATAGTAAATCAGAATATGAAATATTAACTATGTTAAACGAAACGTGTATGACAACCTCTGTCTATAAGACTCAGGGTAATAATGAAGTAAATGTCACTAATGCATTAATATCAGGATTTACTGGACAACTAAAAGGATGGTGGGACAATTACATATCTAAAGCAGAAAAAAAAAAACCATTTTAACTGCCGTAAAAACAGAAATTAATGAAGGATAATTAACGGTAGTAGAAGATAGTATAGCTAGTTTAATCTACACTATATCGAAACACTTTATAGGAAATCCTCAACAATTTAAAGATAAAGCCTTAGAATTATTATCAAATTTAATTTGTCCTAAACTACAAGATTTTAAATGGTATAAGGATGTGTTTTTAACTAAAGTAATGATTAGAGAAGATTGTCAGCAATAATTTTGGAAAGAAAGATTTATAGCAGGATTACCTAGGTTATTTGCCGATAAGGTAAGAAACAGAATTAAACAAAAATGTGGGGGAATAATTCCTTACGAAAAAATTACTTATGGAGATATAATAGCAGAGATAAACGAAGAAGGATTAGCACTATGCACTGATTACAAACTTAAATCTAAATTAAAACAAGATAGATTAAATAGTAAAAAGGAATTAAGATCTTTTTGTGAATAGTACGGATATGAAAAGATTTTAGCACCTTCGTTTTCGTTTTCGAATTAATGGTGTCTCACTTGTAGAATATCTACTTGGGACTAACAATGGTGTTCTAATGGTTTCTCTAAGGGAGTTAATCCTGGTTTAAAATAATATCTCAGCATTTCATGTGGAACTTTCTATTATTTCAATGGGTTGAGTTCGGGGTCTAATAGTTCTAGGTGGAATAACAATATGTATTTCCCATGTGTCAGGAAAACTAATTTGATGTCATTCTAATAATCTGGATACTTGCTCATTCATTTTATCATAATTAGCCTCTATTAATATTGTGTTATCTTTAGTTGATTCTCTTTTAGCTTTAGGACTAAGATTAGAACTCATTATCTTATAATGGACTCTATATATGATTACCAAATTCCTAGAATTTTCTTTCATTGTAGTCGGAACTTTTAAATTTAATGTTAGTGTCTGACTTAAGTTCTCATCATACAAGTCTACTGAGAAATTAGGATAACAATTAAAATAGATCGGTCAATTAGCTAAATTGGACTCACATACTGCTAATATAGAATCAGAGAAAGATTTAAATCTTGTATCTCTTAACCACATTAATAGAGGAGTATCTAATCCCAATTTATGCAATGGTTTAATGGCTACTTGAACTAATCCTATATGTAAGAACTTATATTTTTCTTTAAATTTATTTATTTTTATCTTATCTAATAGTTCTAATTGTTCGACATGTGGATTTACAGGTAAAGACTGTTCAGTGATTTCTATCACATAATCATGGGTGAACAAATTACCGAATCCTACCTCATAAATTCTATAATTTGGTACTTTAGGTATAGTCCAATTATGTAATTTCTGTTCAATTTTAGCTATGTGTAATTCTCGTTTGTTATATTCTTCTATCATAAAGAATTTTTACATATTTTCATATTTCATTTTGGGATTGTCATAAAATATACATTCCCATATCATATCCTCATATTAATAGACATAATTGATATAATTGATATAATTGATTAAGATGATTTACCAGATATATATTTTATACTATCTTTAAGGTATATATGTAGTTTAATAGGTGAGAGATCGTCATATAATATATATAGTTTAATAAGTGAGAGATCGTCGTATAAATTTGAACTTAATAATACATGTATGTAGTCCATTTTGTGGATGTGGATGCAAAAGTCGAACGAAATAATATTAAACATTATAAAACTCATTCGAGATTATAGTAATTAACGAATTTAATCTCAAAAATCCGTTTAATTGAGAGGTTAATGAACCTATTTTTTTTTATATCTTTATAAGAGGTCATGCACTTGAGTTAAGATTCATCTGCTGATATCTAAAAATGAGCTTGGTTAGTTTATAATTTATAATTTGAAACAGCCTACTATATTGATTTAAGTTCATTAATTGATTTTGTTCGCTGTAACTTGGTCTCTCGTAAGGTTTTTCTATCACTTCATACACCATGATTTACAGTAAGCTTAATTGAGGTCACATCTTCCTACAAAGATATAAATTAAATTGAAATTTTTTTTATCCAATCCTGTCAACTTTATTAACCGGACGTAACATGAGATCCATGTTATGTTGAAGGCTAGCCTGGCTAGGTGGTTCCCTTTTTTATTCCACTTGATATGGGTGTTAAAGTAATTTTACTTTTCATGGTATCGGATTCCCATTGCGGGGAGCCGCATAGATTCCGCGTCCATTATCCCACAAGCCCGAAGAAACAAATCCAGTTATCCTAGTACTCAACGGAATAGGGCTCGATGGAAATTAATAATACGGACGTGTCCTCTTTCGTAATTACAAGTTTATGCCGAGTTTTCCAGGATGTAGGCAAAACCCTCGCCCATAAATACGCGCATTCCGCTCTTTAGCAAAGCCTCTCACGCTCTCTCTCTCTCTCTCGTTCGCTGCTCTTTCCTTTGGCTGCTTCAGTCGGTCCGAGAGGTGTCTCTGCAATCATGTTGGTTTATCAGGATCTCCTCACCGGTAATTATCTAATTCTGACGATTCTAGGACGGTTGTATGGATGAATATCTCAAGTTTTTGCTCTTTTGCATTCTAATTTGAGTCGGATTTCTAGATCTGTTTTATGATTTGGACGTGGTTTGTCTCTACGATCTGGATCGAATTCGTTTAAGTGTTTTAGTTCTCGTTTGATTTAGATTTTATGCTCTTCACTACTGGAGATACAAACTGTTTGTGCTTTCTAATAAAGTCGATCTGGATATTTTTATGTAATCGGTTTTGTCGTTTTGCTAATCTGAGATCCGGCCGCTTTGCTTTAGCTTTTTATCTACGCTTCTTTTTTTTGTGTGTGTTAAATCATGATTCAACTTTTTTACGATAAGTATTTTGTATTTTTTAAAATTATGTTTCTAGATAATTGACATGTTTGTTCAGTGGATGCAATAGGCATGTTAATCAATCTTTCAATTTCAGGTGATGAGCTTCTCTCGGACTCGTATCCATACAGGGAAATTGAGAACGGGATATTGTGGGAAGTAGACGGAAAGGTTAGCGTTCTTTAGTATTTATTTTTTCTTATTTGGATCGTATGCACCATGGAGTCTTGGGTAAAGATTTGCACTGTTCAGTTTGTTTTTGTGAGCTGATACTATCTCCATTCTAATTTGTAATTTTTGCGATGTATTTAGTATTGTTTTTTGAGTGGTTTATACTTGTTTATATATTGTGCATGTTTGCTCTCGATAGGTGGTTATTTATATGGCTTTTGCATGTTTTGGTTTGTAGTGGGTTGTAGAAGGAGCTGTTGAGGTGAACACTGGTGCCAATCCATCTGCCGAAGGGGGTGAGGACGAGGGTGTCGATGACCAGGCTGTGAAGGTGGTTGACATCTGCAGCATATTTAGACTCCAGGTTAGTGAGAGACTTAAAAACTTACATTTAAAATAACTGAATTGTAGAATGAGGTGTGACGATTAATCTGTCCAACGTTGTTTTGCTTGCAGGAGCAACCTACTTATGACAAGAAGCTCTTTGTCACCTACATGAAGAAGTTCATCAAGTTGTTGACACCCAAACTGGAGCCTGCGCAGCAGGAGCATTTCAAGAAAAATATTGAGGGAGCAACGAAGTTCCTGCTTTCAAAGCTTGGAGACTTGCAATTGTCAGTGAATTTCAGCAGCTATTTTTTTGACATTCTATTTGCGTTGTATCTGATGTGGTTGATGGTTTTAAATGACTATCATAATCGTTTTCTTTTGCAGTTTCTTGGGCGAGAGCTCGAATCTCGAAGGTACTTTGGTGTTTGCTTACTACAAGGAAGGTGCTACCGACCCTACGTTTTTGTACTTCGCCCCTGCTTTGAAAGAGGTCAAGTGTTGAGAAAGAGGGTTGCTGGCTTCGAAATCGAAGTGCACTTCGCCTATTTCAGGCTTCTTCCATGTCTGTCGCATTATCAACTTTTGTTTTGGATGGACTCGGGTTTTGTTCACTGTTTTGGTTAATCTATGTTTCTTAACTATATTATGTTTTAATTAGCACATAATTTATGCTTGTTTGACAGAGTAATCAATGTTTGGGGATTTATTCAAGTAAGATTTATCCATTATTTGCCAATCTGTTATTTGTTTAAATCAGGCCTGGATTGAAGTGTCTGGTGTCACGAGGCTAGAGTTTGGGGTGTGACACTGGTTACCTAAAAGGTGGTAGATGGTATTATTATTTTGAAGGAGTTACGTTGTAGTTATGTGAAGGGACGGAAGTCAATGGGCTGTGCAATTGATTTATTTTTTGCTGTCGTGAAAACCGCTGCATTGTTTTTTGGGAACACAGTGGTTTTGAAGCTTAAAACGATGTAGGGTTGCACTCCGACATGGATCCAGGGTTATTTTGTAAATTACCCATGGTAAATTACAGAGTGATGATTTTTTACCAAAACTCGAGCGTAAATACTACTCATTAAAACGTGGACGTGCACGAATTGTACCAGGGCGATACCACAGATATTTTTTTTCGTTTATCTTTACAGTGTCAAGGGAGTATTACTCTTGTCTTCTTTTAATGCACGGTCGCCAGACGCCTCTCAGGAACCTAAAAATGACAGTGCTTCAAATTTCTGTTTTAAAATTTGACGTGGAATCTAATCTTGTGGAACTCTCCTTTTGCAGCGTTTTAGCTACATCCACAGGTGATTTGAGTGACGCCGAAATGGTTAACGGTCATATATGTTTCAAGTTCAGTTGGGACTCCCTTTGCCCGTTCATGCAATACAAAAACTTAATCCATAGGTTGACGAGGTGCTAACAAGTACTTTTCGATCAGATTCTATCATTAAGGACTTCAACCCCGATGGCCTAATAAAACATAGTACCAGATGACCATATATCTTTGAATCAAACCTTAACACTCAAAAAACAGAGTTTTATAGGTATTTATACCTAATTACCTCTTAGTATAAGATCTTCTAGGACAATTGGTAATTTTCTATTCATATTTGATTAAGTCCGTTTATTAATTAATATAATCCAGTCTAGTCCAATGGCTCCGTTTTAAACAACTACATTACCATTAACAAGGTTTACATACATCATAAGTTCATAACCCAAATATAGGTATATATATACCATATTACCAAAATAAATGTATATGAATACCATTAAAAAATTAACAAACAAACGTGGCAGAAAGGGCTACCAAGAGGAAATTCTGGCAGATAATCATTACACTTTAATTCAAATCTTAAATAACTAATCGTTGGATCCCAACCTCCCACGCTTTAAGCGAAAGCAAGGCTTTTTCGTCAGATAAAGAAGTGTACCGGGTGTGTGATAGCTTAGCCTACATCAAAAAGAGGTCCGTGGTAGGCCCACCAAGAGATCCACTCCCTTCAGACTCCTTAACGTGGCCCACTCCGACCAGAACAACTCACCCCTCAGAAAACCATATCGGAGTTTGAACTCTCACACGTCAAACATCCGTACTTTGGTCAGAACTCAGAACTCAGAACCATTCTTTTATTTCAGGGATATTTTATCATTAATTTTATATTTGTTAAATTTATTCAAATTATTGATTCATATCATTTTTTTTAATTTACGAATGAATTAGATAAAATAATATTTCCTTAACAAATTATAAATATATATTCGAATTTATTAAATGGGTCTTAAAAGTAGATTTAAGAACCAAAATTTTGTGATTATTTGGGTAATTAGCTATTGTAGAGCAAGACGTGGTACTTAATCCTTGTTGGAAGCTAATGATTGATGTTCTTGGAAAGGGAGGTTGATGATACGTGGCAACCACAAGTTGGTGCTTCCTAATCAACCCTAATTATCTGATTAGTAATCAAATATTTTCTAAATATTTTGTATTATATTTATAAAATATCAATGATTTCGCACAATTTTTAATATATATATATATCTATATATTTTAAAAAATTTAATAGTTAATAAGCAAAATTACCAACGAAAAACGCTGTTAGATGTTTAGCTCAGGCTAAATGGGACATAAGCAATCCAAACAAAACAAAGGGGACAAACAGGAGGGCATGATGGTCTTTCAAACAAATTTTAAATAGCCGTTTAAGCCAAATACGCCGAAAAATAACCAACCGTAACAAGTTTAATAAATACTTTATATCTCTCTAACGAAGTAATTTATTACCATATTGGAAAAAAAAAATACCACCTTTCTCTCTCTTTCTCGCGCCCGGAGCCTCAGGCTTCCTACATTTCTTATTTGTCGCACAGCAAGCAAGCGAGCGAGCAATGTTTTCGAGACCAAATCTCCTTTTTTCATCTCACGATAATTAAGCGTAGGATATTTGGCGTCGGTTTGTTCTGAATACGATATTTCAATTTGATTCGTGCAGATCTCGGTAATTACTCTGAATTTGAGGAATAATCGTCTGGGGAAATGAGAGTTGTAGGGTTTGATTATGATCGGGTTTTTTTGGATTGCAGAAGCTGCTGAGTTGGATCAATTTTTTTGAGGAATCCGTTTTTCATGTTCTGCTTCGGTTACGATTTTTCTTCTTGCTGTAAGCGGTGTGTTTTTTTTTATAAATTTTTTGGTTAATTAGATGGTGAATAGCTATTTTTTTTTTAGATTGTTTATTTTGTTTGTTTGCGCGTGAAGCGGTTGTAAATAGATCTTGAAAATTGGCTCCACAAAGGCGATCGCAGCGCCACATGGGGGGCCAGATGCAGCAGAGTAACGCTGCTGCGGCTGCAACTGCTTTCTATGACCAGCAAGCTGTTGGCGGAGGTGGGCCCCTCCATAATGCAGGAGGTACTACCATAGATGCCGGCGATGCGGTCATGGCCCGCTGGCTTCAGTCTGCCGGCTTGCAGCATCTGGCGTCCCCGCTGGCTTCTACCGGAATTGATCAACGTAGCCTCCCTAATCTTCTAATGCAGGTGAACCAAAGTTGAGCTTAATCGTAGCTTTTTATCGTTTCTATTTATCAATCTGAATTAGCTTGTTTTGATGCTGGACTAATATTATAAAATACACCGGAAGTCCTGATCTCTACGTATTTGATGTCCTTAGTGCTATCATTTGATTAGCCAAATGCCGTAAAATTGCATTCTTCGTGAAAGGAAGTGGAGTTGTCTTAATTCTCAAAGTGAATACTTTATTTTCTTGTCAAAGGGTTATGCGCCACAATCTGCTGAAGAGAAGCAAAGGCTTTTCAAGCTAATGAGAAATCTCAATTTCAATGGAGATTCTACTTCCGAGCCTTTTACACCAACTGCTCAATCTTTGGCTGGTGTGGCTGCATCAGATGGATTTTCTTCTCCAGACTTCAGGGGAGATTTTGGGGCTGGCCTTTTGGATCTTCATGCCATGGATGATACGGAGCTTCTCTCTGAGGTATGATTATTTGCAGGATAATCTGCTTTTGGGAATTTCATTCCCTGTAAGTGTGAGTACCTTCTCCCCATTTCATGTTGGACGTGGTTGTTGGCATCAAATTAAAAACTTATGCTCCATGGTATTTCATGGTTTTAATTGCCCCTCTCTTATTTTCCGTAACAAAAAGAACAAGAAGTTTTGTTGTTGCAATAACTCATTTCTAATTCTTCTTCCTTCAAGATTTTGAATCAGCAAGTTCCGTCTTTTCTGTTCTTTAGGCGGCAATGGACTTATCCTTGTATTTTCTTTCTCGCTTGGAGCCTGAATTATGATAACATAGAAAGTATATAATGCTTGCTTACTATAAATATTAGGATCAGTGATTTGTAATGGGAAAAACTGGTATCTGAAGTATCATTTCTTCTATTTTTCTTTTTAAAATTTTTTCGAATGCTGTAGCATTCAGTATTTCAATTATTTATAGTTTCTTCCTTTCCTTACTTTGATAATGCTTATTATTTATGCTTTTTGGTATCTTTTTCAGCATGTCATCTCAGAACCTTTTGAACCATCACCATTCATGCCCGAGGTACCTAAAGGATTTGAAAATGACTTCAACTTGACCGGTGGGGGACAGCAAAGAGAGCAGGCTGATGTAGACCAGTCTGTTTCGTTCCCTATTAATGAGAAAGAGAACAGCACTAGGGAAAACAATGTGGCTAAAATTAAAGTTGTGGTGAGTTGGTTTAATTGGAAGTAAAGTCTCTTTCCTGGGTTTGTCATGGAAGAGTAAGCTTGGAATGGAAGAATTCCTGACATTTTTTATATGTTTGTAACAGGTACGTAAAAGACCTTTAAACAAGAAGGAGATTGCTCGGAAGGAGGATGATATTGTCACTGTTTGTGAGAATGGTTTAACTGTCCATGAACCTAAGCTAAAGGTTTGATATCAAATTATCACTTAAGGTTATATGAGATTATTCTATCTGATGGAGATTGGAAACTTTTATTGATGATTCCCTGGCATTTTAAAAGGACTGACATTTTAATTCTGACTTGGGAAGGTGGACCTCACTGCCTATGTTGAAAAGCATGAGTTCTGGTTTGATGCTGTTCTGGATGAGTATGTCACTAATGATGAGGTAAAACTGTTTCCTTTGTGGATGGATATTTTTTTTTGTCGAAGAAGCTGTGGATGAATATTGATAAATTCTTTTTTTGTACAGGGATGTAAAGTTATGATATAGCTTTTGTTCATATTTTGTTATATCATCGTTCTCGTTTTCTTTTTGTTCCATCATGTGCAACTGAGTTTGAACTCCATTATTAAATAGGTATATCGAGTTACTGTGGAGCCTATCATTCCCACCATCTTCCAGCGAACAAAAGCTACCTGTTTTGCCTATGGTCAGACAGGTATAATTTGTTTTTTTTTTCCTTATCTTGCATACTAATTTTCAGCTTAACAGAAGCTTTTAATTGGCTTGTGAAAACACCAGAAATATTGGTGTCAATGTGCTCTTAAAGTAAAATACCTCTAATATGTTGCATCTTGCGCACCAAAAGGCTTCCTGTTCAAAGTCTGCATATCCTGGCCATTATTTTTTTTTGGCATATTATGATCTTAAATTTAAAATAATTTTGCACTTGGAGATCATTAGTATATCCAAATGTTGCTGGAGAAATATGTCAAAAACAAGCCTTGACTATTAACACTTATTTTTCGAAGGCGGAAGTTTGGTTTCTTGATGATGACACTTGAGCTGATTATTGTTTTTTTTCTCTTTCTTCTGCTTACTTCAGTTGTTTTCTTTAGAGGTCAGTGAGGAGGATATATGTGTACATTTTCCTGTTTATTTATAAGCTCTGTCGCTCTTTTGGGATGCAAGTATTGGTTCATGTTTCTGAAGCTTGGCATAGTGCAGACTACAATTTAATTACTGTGATATTAACAGTGCTTTTAATTCAGGCAGTGGCAAGACATTCACTATGCAACCATTGCCTCTCAGAGCTTCTCAAGATCTTGTTAGATTGTTGCATCAACCAGTCTATCGTAATCAAAGATACAAATTATGGCTGAGCTTCTTTGAAATATACGGTGGGAAACTCTTCGATCTTCTGAATGACAGAAAGTGAGTGTTTCTAGTTTATTCTGCGTAATTGTTGTATTGATATTTATTATCAGCAAGTGCGTATTTATAGTTTATTCTATGTAATTGTATATTCTGAATGACAGGAAACGAGTATTCCTATCTCTTCAAAAGTTTGACAGTCGGTTGTATTGATATTTATCATCAATAGAAATCAAATTTTAAACCTATATCGATATTTCCTCACTGACAATATTATCTCTGTAATTCAGGCACCATGCATGTTTGGATGCCTTATTTGTATGGATGCATACTTTCTGGATCATTGATGATTGACTATCATGGCATATGTAGTGCTAAATGGCTTTCTATTTTTCAAATAGGAAACTTTGTATGAGAGAAGATGGCCGGCAACAGGTTTGTATTGTTGGGCTGCAGGAATATGAAGTTTCTGATGTACAAATTGTTAAAGAGTTTATTGAGAAGGGAAATGCTGCAAGAAGTACTGGATCTACGGGTGCCAATGAGGAATCTTCAAGATCACATGCTATCTTACAACTTGCTGTCAAGAAGCACAGTGAAATAAAAGAATCCAAGAGGAATAATGATACGAATGAGTCCAAAATTGGAAAAGTGGTTGGGAAAATTTCGTTTATTGATCTTGCTGGTAGTGAAAGAGGTGCAGATACCACTGATAATGACCGTCAAACAAGGTACATGCTTTGTGCTAAAATATTCTTTCTTGATTTGCTCAAACACTCGTGTTCTACTTTCTTTTTACTTAACCAGTCAGATATTCATTAGTAGGGAAGGGAACTTGCGAAATGTTTTTTCGTGCTTTGTTAATCTAATACTTATATGGATAAAACGTAAGTTTCTTGTGGAACTGGTTTGATATGTTTTAAGCTGCAGAAAACTTCTTTTCCTTTTGTGGTAAGAATCTCCAAGAATAACTATTAAGGGGCTCAAAAGCCAATTCTATTTCAGGAGTTGAGTTTGGAAACTGTAGATGCATTATTCAGAGGATATTGATGGCCTATCTGAAAATTTTTGATTGTCATTACAATAGTCATGGTAATGTGTATTCTGATGGTGGTTGGCTGGACTCATGTAATTTTAGAGTAAGTCGATATATTAAGTGTGGCCATTTATCAAGTTGACACAGATTCTGTCCAATCTAACATAGATTTTGAAAGTTTTTGGGTTTCAGGCTCTGATATATTGCTCTTGAATTTAGATCACGTTAACTTGTTTTTTGATTCTGCAATGATCTTGATGTTCGGTTTTTTAATACAAGGAATTTAATATTTGATTCACTTTGCATTAAGTCTGGCCTTATAATATTGTGGCTGTTATGTATGCAATGAATACATGAAGATTGTCTTGAATACTGATTGGTTCTCCATTTCCCGCATACTGTGACTTTTCTCGATACTTCTATCACTTGTTGGTTTTTAGGCTGGGCAGACATTGTCATCTCTTACACGCATCAAGCTGTGTGGTGATCTACCAGTGTAGCAACTTGAAACTGTTACAATATTATGGTCTTGCAATTCCTTACTGCTTTTTGGTCCATTGCAGGATTGAGGGTGCAGAAATAAATAAGAGCCTTTTGGCTCTCAAGGAGTGCATCCGCGCTCTGGATAATGATCAGATCCATATACCATTTCGTGGGAGTAAACTCACAGAAGTGCTCCGAGACTCTTTTGTTGGCAATTCCAGAACAGTAATGATATCTTGCATTTCTCCAAACGCAGGATCCTGTGAACATACAGTTAATACATTGAGATATGCAGATAGGTGAGTCTTCGATGTTTTGAACTGTAGGAAAGTGTAGTACTCTTAAGTTGCAGCTGTTTTCTGAATAATGATGCATTATTATTTGCTAACCAAATGACAGAGTGAAAAGTCTTTCCAAATCTGGAAATACAAGAAAGGATCAGGCTGTAAATTCGGTACCGACATCTAGGGATTCTTCATCAGTGTCATGTCCGCCTGCTTCTGCACGGGTAGATGACGTTTATGAAGTACAAAAAGATTGGAAAGCAGTGGAAACGGGTAGAAGGGTTGCGGAAAAAGAAATTTCGTATAATCCTCCTGTTGCATATGAAAAACAGCCCTCAAATATCCCTACAAGTTATTCCATTAACGAGAGAGATGAGAGAGCGTTGCCTTCTGCCTCAGCAGATAGGGAGAAGTTAGAAAGTAGTACTTACTATGTTGGTTCTATCAATCAAAAAGTCCATTCCTCGACTTCCCAAATTTCTTTGGATACAGAAGAGAAATTTCAAAAAGTGTCACCACCTCGCAGGAAAGGATATAGGGAGGAGAAATCTGAAAAGTCAGGAATGAGGAAAGATGGGGAGAAGATAGAAAATAGTACTTCCTATGTTGGTTCTATCAATTATAAAGTCCATTCCTCGACTTCCCAAAACTCTTTGGATATAGAAGAGAAAGTGCAAAAAGTGTCACCACCTCGCAGGAAAGGATCTAGGGAGGAGAAACCTGAAAAGTCGGGACTGAGGAAAGATGGCGGCAGATCTGATATCCCAGCCCCAAGCTCTAGGCCACAGATCAATGCAAATAATGCCGGATCACCACAGTATGAACCTGAGTCTGCTCCAGATGGGAATATGAATGCAATACTGGAGGTTGGTGGTAATTTAACATCATCATTATTTTATAGAAGCTTGTTTTATTTTTCCGGTAACCTATTTGGTTGAAATGGCCAGGAAGAAGAGGCATTAATTGCCGCTCACAGAAAAGAAATCGAGGATACAATGGAAATCGTTCGAGAAGTAAGTATTTCATAAAGTATGACATGTTATCGCTATAGACTTTCAACTTCTGTTTTCTTGTTTTGGGTAATTGCTTTTCAGTCTGTAAGAAGACAAGATTGTAAATATAGCCTTGAATTAGGGAATATGTTTTAATTGCTTTGGTAGACGCATCTTTTTTTGCAAATGTAAATGACCTCTTGGTTATTTCCCCATAAACAGGAAATGAAGCTTTTGGCAGAAGTTGACCAACCGGGCAGTCTCATTGATAACTACGTGACTCAGTTGAGCTTTGTGCTCTCGCGCAAGGCTGCTAGTCTAGTTAGTCTTCAAGCTCGCCTTGCCAGATTCCAGCATAGACTGAAAGAACAGGAGATACTGAGCCGGAAGAGAGTACCTCGCTAGCATCAAACACCATTTTAATGGCTCTGGTTGTGACGTTGTGTCTCATCTTGTAATTTCTTTACTCAGTTTATTTCGTTCCAGCGTATCATCCCCGTTGAATGAATGGCTGGCTCTGTTGATATTAATTCGACTTTTGCAATCTTCATTTAGGCCTTATACAAGGGTTCACGCCAGGGCCTGTGGTTTGTGGCAGTGACTAGTGAGAATCTTCGGTTGCTGTTGATGGGTGCTTAAACCTACTTTTCTCGTGGGTTTGATTGGAAAGGGTGGTGATAATGATAGTAGGAAGAAAATTTGTGATTATGTAATCTTTTAATGTTCAGGAAATGTCAATGGACGGTTCTGTTTGAATCCACCTTGGCGTGTATCAAATTTCGTCTGATATTGAATATATAAAGTTGATTCGAGTATATTTTTTTACGTTAAGGAAGTTAATGATCTGGAGAAAGGCAACCACCGTCCAGTGCTATTCAAGGGGAAGCAATGTAAAAATTTCAAAATTTGAAAAACGTTCAAGGAGCATTCAATTCAATTTGCTAACCTGATTTTATTTGAAGAATACTCTTCTCAGTTATTTGTTATTGGCTAATCTACTGCATTTTCGAGCCTCAAATTTGTAAAAAGTTTTTACATTCTCATCTAAATATAGAAAATTCTTACCATCTCATCTCATCTAGACATTCCTTGTGGGTTTTGGGTTTTATTCTTTGATACTAATATAATGGATATATGTCATCAATTATGTCAAATTTATTCATATTTGTGAAGGATTCGAATAATGAATGTAGATGCTGAAGGTGGTCACCCAATTTCGCCTTGGACTTAAGGAATTAGAATAGAGTGCATATACAGTATTTGTAATTTCCAAAACAGCAAATTATCATTACAATCGTGTACCCATCACACACACCACCAGGATTGACCTGAAATGTTACAAAACCAAATGCGAAACAGAGAAAGGCCAACACTTTGGTACGCGTAAAAAGACCGAAAGCCTCAACTTCTTGGCACGTAGGAAGAATTGGATGAAAAGCCTAACACTATGAAGATCAATCCTGCGAAAACTTCACTTTGATCATTGCCTTGATGACCCATGTCAATCCATGCAAACTGACAGTCATTAATAAATTCAATTAGACAAACTTGGTTACTACACTATCAGAACTACACAAAAATGGCGCGGTCTTCTATTCACAAGAAACCTGCGTTTTTCAATAACTAGATCAATATTTCAATCCTTGCCATCAACGGATATGCTGGTGTACTAAATGGATAATATTGCATGATTTGTTGAATGCAAACTCATTTTCAACATCAGTCAGCTCTCAGTCTCAGTATCTCCTTGGCTGTCCTTAGCCGAAAATAAGGCATGTCCTCCTACAGGTAAATGAAAGATAGTGAATACAGGTTTGAACAATGAACATTTATTTTTCAATAGGCGTGGAATCCACAGACTAGAAGACCAGCAGAGAACAATATTTCCTAGATATAAACTAGGTATAAGAAATTTTTCACAAAAATGAAGACACTCTCAGTCTTTTCCGTTCCTAAAATGTGGTGCTCATGGACCATAAACTCGGTATGAGAAATGCGAGCCTTACCTGGCCAAAACAAAGACCTAAACCCCGGCTATAAAAATCGGCATATTTGATCATGAACACACCGCAATCATACCTGCCAATATGATAACAAACAACTAAGTAAGAACTAGCAGGGGAAGCATGACTGGAGTAGGTTATTTCATAATAGATATTTCTCAAGTAAATAATTATCTCATTCTATTATGGAGAATCTTGAATGCATGGTGTACTTATATAAAAATGAAAAAAAGTTTATGAGCAATTGATTCCAAAATAATATCACAGCTAATTGGCAAGAATAAATTTAGTATCTACCCATTCTGTTGTTCAGGAAGGTCCTTAAGAAATTCATATTCCCAATTGCTAACATCAATGTCTTTCTTGCTCTTGTCCTTGACTTCTTCAACATAGTAGCGAGCCTGGCAGACATCAACAATCCATATTAGTAAAATTTTGATACAGTGGATTACATTAGAATTCTTTGTGGCGTTATTTTGCTATACTAAGTAAAAAGTTTTATTGTTATATTTGGCACCTGACAACAACACAAGTAAAGAGGACATGCTTAATAAGTGCACATCAGATATTGGAACTACTTGAACTAAAATAAGTGATATTGTCACATTAAAATACCATAAATAAAGCATACCAAATTTTTCAGCACATTGATGTCCTCTCCCATCAGTGAATCAAGATACTGGAACTTCTGGTCCTTTTTATTAATGATTGCCAAGCACCAGTGTATCTCTCTATGAACAGGAACGAATATCTGAGTAGAAAAGCAGCATTGATACACAAAAAAGTTAGTTGCCCCATCAAACAAAAACCAAGGGGAAACTTAGAAGTGTGCACATCACTTTACTTTCTCACAATCGATTAGGAAGTAACCCAGCTTCCTTTCTGTTGTCCATCTTCTTACAGCTTTATAGTCATATATGCCGCTGCCTCCACTAGTTAACTGGACATTAAAATTCAATGTAAATAAGGGGAAACAAAAAGAATTTTACCAATGTAAAAGTTGACTAAAGGAAAATCATAAACAAGAGCGGAGGCGGTCTTTCAAAAGAAAAATAATAAATCCCTTTCTGTAAAGTAGTTGGTTAGTAAACAATGATGTAGGAACTGTGTACAATGATAATTATTGAAACAAACGAAACTAGATACCCCATAAGGTAGAGTATGTGGAGGAAACCAACATTGACGGAAAAAATTCAACAAATGACACCTTATCTTTCTGGCAGGATAATTGAACAAAAGCTATTGATAATCATTTTTGAATTAACACTAAATAAAACCTATGCACAACAGTGATCTGGGCAGGCATATTACTTTGAGGTAGGGAAGAGAGAAAGCAACGAACCTTTTTGTAAAAGAAGGTGTTGAAGAAATGACATTTTATAAACTTTTGTGGCTGTCTCAGCTCTCTCTCTTTCAACAACTCAAGATACAAATTTATGACCTGCAAAGGAAGAATGTGCAAACACATCAATAATGAGAAAAATGAGAAGAACCACTAAGAGTCATATTTGGAGACAAATGAGAGAGAAGAACCATTAATTATTACAATGAAAAAAAATATAATTCAAGGCATGTCACCTCATCATTCAACCATGCGCAAGGTGCAAGGCACTTCAAAATTTGTCCAGTAATGTCAATATTGGAATTCTTGTGACTGACCAAGATTTTCCTCCTGTTGGAATATCAGTGCGTTATGATACCAAAGAGCAACAGTTTCAATATAAAATTATGCCAATCAATCTATACCTAAAATTGGGTGAAAATACACGTTTAATATCGGTTTCTTCCTCCTTGGTAAGTGGGGTGAAAAGCTCACGACGTGCATCCTGAAAAAATTAAAGGAAATTTAAACAATTTCAAATAACTGAGCCTATCCCATTAAACAAAGTAATACAAACGACCAAAAATTCAGTAAAAGAAGATGTAGAAACACCCACCTCCACAAGTTTTTCAACTGGTTTGGGCCGCAATTGTTGATATGAACTCCTTTTTTCTTCATTGTACTTAATCTCAAACTCCAATCTCTTCAACTTCACACTCCTCCTCTCTGTATTCTCCAGCAATTTCTTGTACACCTCAACGCTCGACATATCCACATAGTCAGCCAAGCTCAAAGTATTCAATATTTTCTCGGTATTCTCCACTCCCACATTGTCATCCACAGTAATGACTGATGGCTCATCAGTAATCCGGACTTCATCGTTACTCATACTATCATTACCCTTATCACCCAAATTTTCCTCCAAAACCACAGACAGCCCTACTCTTTTACCTTCATTAATAACCTGAAGTTCCTCAACAATAGAATCCTCCGACACAAGCTCATCAGCTTTCCTCGGTGGTGTTTCATACTCGATATCGACATCAATCACTTCCTTACCTTTCCTCAAATACCTCAATGAATCAAATGCCTTCTTTTTTGCGAAATACAGCTTCGAAGACAAAAGATTACCCATACCACCACCCGGATTGTTCTCCTTTTCACTATAACAGCTACTTTTCGGCTTCGACAACCCAAACTTATGCACCCTACAAGGAGCGTGAACTTCTCGGCGAATCTTCGGGGTTGTTTCAGGGTACCGGGCGATTCTGGCGATTGTATTATTTGACGAAACTGCGGTTTTCTTGCTAGGGCTTTGACACACCAAGGACAGTCTAGGCTTTTTAGACACTCGGAAATCTGGAGAGTTTGAATTTGAAAAGAACTTCGGGTTCGGATTTACAAATGGACACGTGTGTGGATGGTCTCGCTTTTGGTTGTTAACTAAGGCACCCATTGTAGGAACCAAACCACGAAAACCCTAGCAACGTAAAGTCCATGTACACAGAAGCATTGCAGTGTACAGTTTCCAAAGAAACTGGTGTATTTCAAGCAATTCGCGGGAGAAATTAGGTTTTAGAGGCCCAACTATGGCTTTTCGAGAGATAAATGAAGGAACGTCGCGATTGCCAGAATGGAGGGCTTAAGATCGTATGCAATAGAAGGGAGGAATCGTGTATTAAGAACAGCAACTCGACATACCAAAATCAGAGCACAAGGAGTCGCCGCTTGTGGATCTAATAAAACCGTTAACGTTAACGGTGGTGGTCGTGGTGGTGGTGACGACGGCGGTGATGCACGGTTTTTTGTTTTGCTTTAGCTTTTTTATGTTTAATCGTGCGGGGGGCATTTTTATGCTTTAGTATTTTCGCCACTTAAGAACTCATTATTTACTTTTTATTGTCAATGCCAACTGGAACTGCGTTTTAAAAAATGAACGACACGTTGTCCGCGTTCAAATCAGCATTCAAGTCAGCCGGTCGTGCGTTCAGATCCACGATGGAATCATCTTTGAAGCATGCGACACGTCGTCGCTGGTGCTGATGGCAACCTAATTACCACTTTAGATTTTTATTATATGGAACCCCCTATATCTTTTCATTCTTATATTTTCAAAATAAGAAAAGATATCATAAAACCACATATTCATTGGATCCTAATTATTAGATGATTAATATTTTTTTACAAGAGACTTGCAACAAAATTACATATGTGTATCTATAATGCCACTCTATATTGTTTTGGGTGAATTTCATAAACCTCAACCCTAAGGTTTTATCAAACGACACCCAGCCCAACTCAACCTAAAGATTCCAAGGCTATGGAAGTCACATCCAGATCCAAAGGCCAGTGGAGAAGATGCAGCCTGTCCTCTGTATTTTGCATGGGGTAACTAGACAGGAACTATTATTGTTGTTATTATTTCATGGCAGATTGCTGTGTACAGAGATATGAGGAGGCAAGGGCTGCCACAAGAATCTGGAGAGAATAATGAAAGGGGTTTTGCAGGGTGGAGCAACCTTCACAAGTGAGGTAGGATGATATGCCATTTCACACTAGCTGTACAACTGCAGCCACTCGCAAGGTACCATTTTGGAGAAGCTCGGCGAGCTCATCGAATAGGAGAGCAGTACGCCAGCCCCATCCCTTCGGAGCTTTAGGCAAAAGAGTGCCTCTTTGTTTAAAGCTTTTGGCAAAAGAGTGCCTCTTTGATGGACAAATCAACTGTTCAAGAAGTAAAATAGAGCACCAAAAGTTTGAGTAAAATGTGCATGGCATGCTATGAAGAATGAATAGACAGGGAGAAGAAAAGAATGTTGTATTATGATATGGTATAGGGGATTGGTTTTTGAAGCTTCACCTGATAACGGGCAGTAACCTTCTCGCGGGAGTCCACATACATATGAACCTGAGTAAAGTAAGGAGTACAATCATATTCTGCAGCAACAAAGTTGCAGTTCCTGTGACAGAAATCCAGGAACGCAAGGTAGTACCATGGACCATCTCAAAACTTAAAGTAAGACTAACCTTTCGTATGGAATCGGATACCTCTCCTTTCCTTCGGTGAAGAAACAGCCCTGAAATATCAATTAAGTAATTTAATGTTTGAGCAAGTGAACATAAATGATTCAGACCGAACACATAGTGGCTCCATGTTTACCAAGAGTGCGACGTCCTTGAGGATCTTCATCGTTAAAGGCCTGAACACTAACCTAAAAATGAAATACAAAAATCAGCCTCAGTAAGAGTGTTAAAGAAATAGAAGAAACCCCGGCAAAAGTTCACAAGCTGATCTAAGAGATGCATCAACTAATATTATAGATACCTTCCACAGAGAACCGGCATAAAAGAATTCTGGTGAATGCTTGACCTGACCATCACTGAGCCTGTGCACGCCATCAAATTCAACTCTACAGGTCCAGAGTGAATTCACACAACACAAATGTAGAGAGTGGTGTCAAAGAGTTGCATCAATTAAACCACTAAAGAAGGGAGAATAGAGCATCAGTTGACTATTAGACTTGCTATACCAATTAAAAGAGCTAGGCCTCAGGATTGGTGGATGAGACTATGCATGACTTAGGGATTTGAGTGCCCTAATAAAGGTGTCAAGGGTACAGTATCTCAAGAGGAAAAATGGAATACATGTTTTACAAGCACATTAGCAGATTAAATTACTAGATAGCATATAGGAGTGGTTGGCGCAAGAAACTTCTTTACACAAAAACTCCACCTGCTATTGTGCAGTATTATGCACATTATCATATCAGTATGTCACATGTTGAAGAAAGTTCCATGCAAAGAGAACTCACCCAAACCGAAATGGAGGGAAATGACTAAGAGGTGTTTTCATATCTAAAGATATAAAAGAACCATCTGTGCTGTCCCACTCAATTCCAGTTGAATGGTCTGGCGAGTCCATCATCGGCACAGCAATACTACTGCCACTGGATGCTGCATCAGATGGTCTACAAGACCTGCCTTGAACATCGGTTTCATACCCTCTCTCTACATGCTCTCCATGCACATTACTAGTGTTGCTCCCTCCTTGGCTCAAGCCAACCAGGGCTGTCAACCCACCTCCAGAAGGGTCTCCATAGAGGTCTGTTCTACTTTCTGTATCATCATTACCAACAGATTGCTGACCATTTCTGCTGCCCACATTGAAGGGAACACGTGAGAACACAAATCTTGTTGGATGCCACCCAGAAGTCTGCACAGATGTAGCTCCACGTCCAATGCCTGCAAGTCCATCCACTGGTCCCCTGACATGTAGGCGGACTGGCCTGAATACCCCATTACCCTCCCCACGAGCAGTGTCAGCAACATATACATCACCCAAACTAGAACTATGTTCATGCTCATGCAAGTAATAAGCCGTGGTAGTAACTCCATGTGATAAAACCAATGGCTGCCGGCAAGTGCATGCCATGCTTGTGAAGGAGCAATTTCTGCAAGTGTCTGCACCAATTTCAAGCACTTTTTGGCTTAACAGCATCTGCATGGAGAAAAAAACAGTGAAAAAGGTTCTTAACTATGGGAAAAAGGCTCACAGCTTTTCAGAAGATGAAAGAAGAATATAAATTAGGAGCCTCTATCCTGATGGAATTCCAGGATTCGAACAATACATGATGCTTAAAAAAAGGTGACCGACCAGATTGTTTAGCAAGTAAGCAAAGATCATTTTCCCTCCTGAAAGCCAAGTATTGGAATTTATTGCAGCAGAAAAAGCACGGTTTCTTTTTACATTCTCCTTTGAATAAATATTTATTAATAGGAATTAGTTTACAACATAAATAAACAAGATATTAGAAGCAAGCAGATGCCAGTATCAAACCTGCAGCCAAAGACCATCATTTACAGCTTTGCAAGGAAATCCCAACTCCTCAAGCTGCTTCCTTACATTTAAAAGTTCCTCAAAAGACATGTTGCAATATAGAAGAGTGCACCCTTCAAATATATTGACAAAAGTATCATAGTCTTCCTCACGAATGCCAGAGTTACCGAGTGCATGGCCTTTTACCTGTCTTCTACCCACAATCCTACCACCCCATGAAAGAGGAGTCGCACTACACCCTCCCCAATCATTAATCTGAAGCCCACTGCAGGAAGTATTGACTGTACCATAGTGCCTAGATTCATCACCTACAAGCCAACTACTATTATTCAAATGGTACGAGCCCTCTTCAGATGGCCCCTCCACAGCCACACCATTAGTGTCATGTTCACTTGTCCTGGCAATGATTGGCATTTCTAAAAATGAGCATGAGATTCTGTTTCCGTTCATTTCTGAAAGTGAATTGCTGGATAACACAGTCCCCACATTTTTCTGTGTGCATGCAACCGGGCACCCCTGTTGTTCAGAACTGGGTGCCCCAGTTTGGAGGTCATCCATGCAATCAACCAGCTCACCTAAAAGATTACTAGCTGTATCATGTCCCTCGCTATTGTCTTTCAAGCTCAAGTCTCCTAGTTCAGATTCCAATGTTTTATCAGAGCAGATGCCTGATAAATGTTTCCCCTTCAAATGAATGCTTGTGAGCATCCCTGAACTGGAATTTCCTTGATCAGAATGCTCCGTTCTGCAGAAAGCACCTTTGGCAAGGAGTGTGTACACTGCCAGTTCAAACCTTTTAACCAAAAAAGAAATCATGAGGTTATTAGGCATTGGAAAATTTTAACTCCATTCAGAATCCCAAGCCACCTGCTACAACAATCCTTACCGTTTCTCTTCACTAGGTATCCATAGTTCATCTGAGGTCAGTAATGTGAGCAGAGTTTGAGATGAAAGCTTTGGGAGCACCTACCACATCCAGAATGAACAATAATTAGGCAAGAAATGATATGCCAAATGCCAAAATATCAAAGCATTCACACAGCAGCGTGAAAAAATCATTAAGAATCCACGATTTAACAAGTAAATTGCAAGTGTAACAGATCATAACCCGAATCTTTTACCTCTTTCAACTCTACAGCACCACTTTGGCAAAGGTAACCCCAGCAAGCATTTCTCACACGCTCCCCATAAATACCGTAATCTTGATTCTCTGCGAACACCTGAAAATTCAAATCCAAATGTCAATGAATCAAACTCCAAAAGCCACAAACATAATGCAAAAACATGCATACACACCTGATACTCTAAGAAATTTGAAGTCCACAGTTCTGAAATTATAAAATCTGTACATATCGCACATAAATCCTGCATTCCAAAACCTCGGTCTTGATATAACATAAATTCAAAACAAGTTTACGACCGCTAAAAATAAAAGAGAAAAAAAAAGCAACATGGCACCTGGAGGTCAAGAAACGAGGCAGCAGCCAAAACACGAAAAGCGTTGTTATCATTAAGCTTAGGGAAATGGCCGTACAAATAAGCCAAAGCCATCGCGATAGCTTCCGCATTTACATTCTTGTCGTCTACATTCAATGTCACAGTTGGCAAACTCGCCTCTTTCCATGGACCGTGCAACATATTCCTGACCACCAAAAAACCAATCCAAAAACCAATCCAAAAAACTCAAACCAAAAAACAAATCCAAAAAATTCAAACAAAAAATCGAAGAATATCAAAGCATTTTACTCTAATACCCAAATGACATTACACCGCATTCGAGCATTAGTAACCATTCTGTAATTGTCGTTAGCATTTCACCATTAGTCTTCCCCATTGACTAATCAGTGATTTTGTAGATACTCCGCGCATATCATATAATTTTAAACAATCGAAATTTAAGTGATTGACCGGGCATTGAAGAGTGGCGGTGGAGCAAACGACCTGAAGTAGGAGCTGCGAGAGAGTATGAGGCGGTGGAGGTGGTAGGTAGAGCCCATGGTGTGAACGACGATATCGGAGAACGAACCGGAATTGAAGCCTTCCAACTGGATGTGGTCGCAGAGAGAGGTGAGATTACAATCAAGAGCACGGAGCTCGGCGCTGCTCCGGTCGTTGTCGGGGTGCTGCTGAGTCGGCTGGATTGTCATTTTCATCTGGTGCGGGCCGTACACGCGAGGGTTAGGGTATTGGTGTGGTTCCATATGGGCTTCCTTTTTTCGATTAAGGTTTTGTATGAGAATTATAATGGGAATAGAAGGAGAAGGAGGAGGACGTGAATGGGAGAAGGAGCCATAGAGGAAACTGGTGACTGGCTGACGAGCAAGTGTAGTCGCGGTAGTTCCGTTGATGATCAGTTGCTTTGGGAGACAAGTACGAAACGCTGCGTTTCGAGGATAATGGATTGAAAATAAATGAATTATCTAAAACTTCGAAAGCTGACCACTCATACGCGTGAAACGGCGTCGTTAGAGGGTCATTTCTTTCTCTCAGCGGTTTGTAAAAAAGGTGTCTCACTAGCACTTTCCGAAGAATCTCTCTTAAACCCTAAATACACTGTCTTGATACCTTACAGATCTCAAGTATATCTTGTTGTTTATACTGAACACTTAATCTCTTGCTTCCAGTTACTTACTCTGATTCTGTTATTCCCGGAGCAAAGCTTAATTTAAGTTTGGAGGAACTGAATTTACAATATTTCGCTGAAGTTGGTCAATTTTCGTTTGGGAATCGCTCAAATCTTATAGCTCTCTTTCCTCCAGAGGATTTGGGATTTGGGCATCACTTGTTCATCATGCCATTTGGTGCGGTGTAGTAGCTAGTCAGACTTGCAATAGTGAAGATGCTATTAAGGAAAGCAGGTGAGCTTCCATCAGTATTGAGGGAAAGTAGTGTATTTGGATTGCATGTGATGCTTTTTCTGCTTCAAATATATCTTTACTTGTTTCCGGGTTTATGTGGAAAAGAAAGTTTTGAATTTTTTGTTTTTATTATTTTCCTAATGGTTCTGCAGCAATAGTATTGCGCTATAATTCCAGGAGCTGTAATGTATTTACCAATTCCTTCAAGTGTGCGACGATATCAAATGGGCCGTCTGCTTCTGAGTCTGGTGAGAAAGCCTCCTCCTCTATGTTGGGAAATAGTCAAGGGAACTGGAGGAAATTTGATGGTGTAAGAGCGGGAGTGGATGATGTGTGCCGCATTTTGGAAAGTGGTCCTTGGGGACCTGCCATCGAGGATGCTCTATCAATGTTCGGTGAAAGGCCACTACCAGAGTTGGTTATTGGTGTGTTAAGGAGGCTGAAGGATGCGAATCAAGCAGTGAATTATTTTCGTTGGGCCGAAAGAAAAAGTGACCAAGAACTTTGTCCAGAGGCATACAATTCGCTTCTCATGGTAATGGCTAAAACTAAGAAGTTCGATTATCTGGAAGAAATTCTGGGAGAAATGAGTATTGCAGGATTTGGTCCATCCCCTAGCACATGTGTGGAGTTGGTTGTGAGTTGTGTCAAGGCGCAGAAGCTCAGAGAAGCTATTGATTTCATGCAAACAATGAGGAAGTTCAAATTTCGCCCTGCGTTTTCTGCCTACACAACTCTGATTGGTGCTCTGTCTTCTGTTCGTGCATCTGATCCCATGCTCATTCTATTTCATCAGATGCAGGAGTTAGGGTATGAAGTGAGTGTGCACCTATTTACAACTCTCATTCGTGTGTTTGCCCTGGAGGGTCGTGTTGATGCTGCTCTCTCCCTGTTGGAACAGATGAAGAGCAACTCTTTCGAGGTTGATATTGTTCTTTATAATGTCTGTATAGATTGCTTTGGTAAGGCAGGTAAGGTTGATATGGCTTGGAAGTTTTTTCATGAGATGAAAGTAATTGGTCTAGTGCCTGATGATGTCACTTACACTAGCATGATTGGAGTTCTTTGCAAAGCCAATAGACTGGATGAGGCTGTGGAAATATTTGAGCAGATGGAGCACAACAGAGAAGTCCCATGTGTATATGCTTACAATACCATGATTATGGGTTATGGATCAGCCGGGAAATTTAGTGAAGCATACAATTTACTAGAGAGGTCGAAGGAAAAGGGATGCATTCCGGACGTGATTGCATATAATTGCATTCTTACGTGCCTTGGCAAGAAGGGAAGATTAGAGGAGGCACTTAGAATATTCGAGGAAATGAAGAAAGATGCATTACCCAATCTTTCATCATACAATATAATTATAGATATGCTTTGCAAGGCGGGTAATGTTGATGCTGCTTTTAAAGTACGGGATGCCATGAAAGAAGGTGGCTTGTTTCCTAATGTGATGACTTTAAACATAATGATTGACAGACTATGTAAAGCTCAAAAACTTGACGAAGCATATTCTCTGTTTAAAGAAATGGATAATGCTTGCATGCCAAATGAGGTCACATTTTGTTCACTTATAGATGGTTTGGGAAAACAAGGTAGAGTGGATGATGCTTACCAGCTATATGAGCAGATGCTTGATTCTGATAAAATTCCAACTGCTGTTGTTTATACATGCCTCATTAGAAGCTTCTTCAAGCGTAGCAGGAAGGAGGATGGCCACAAGATATACAAGGAAATGATATCTAGGGGCTGTTCTCCTGACCTTTGTCTCCTTAATACCTACATGGATTGTGTTTTCAAAGCTGGTGAAACTGAGAAAGGCAGGGCTCTGTTTCAGGAGATAAAGGCCTGGGGATTTGTTCCTGATGCAAGAAGCTATTCGATTCTTATTCATGGTCTTGTAAAAGCTGGGTTGGCACACGAAACATACAATTTGTTCTATGCAATGAAGGACCAAGGCTGTGTTATGGACACCCGTGCTTACAATGCTGTTATTGATGGTTTCTGCAAGTCAGGAAAAGTTGATAAAGCTTATCAGTTGCTAAAGGAAATGAAGGAAAACGGACACCAATCAACTGTTGTTACCTATGGTTCTGTTATTGATGGCCTCGCAAAAATTGATAGGCTTGATGAAGCATACATGCTTTTCGAAGAAGCAAAGTCCATTGGCATGGAGATGAATGTTGTGGCCTATAGTAGTCTTATTGATGGCTTTGGAAAAGTGGGTAGAATCGATGAGGCATATCTAGTTATGGAAGAATTGATGCAGATAGGTTTGACACCTAATACATATACATGGAACTGCTTGCTTGATGCACTGGTGAGAGCAGAGGAAATCGACGAAGCACTAGTCTGCTTTCAGTCAATGGAAAAAGGCTTGAAATGCTCTCCAAACTATGTAACTTACAGCATTCTTATAAATGGTCTCTGCAAAGTTAGAAAATTTAACAAGGCTTTTGTTTATTGGCAAGAGATGCAAAAGCGAGGATTTAAGCCTGACAACATCACCTACACTACTATGATCTCCGGACTTGCAAAGGCTGGAAATATTGCAGAGGCCAATGAGCTATTTGAAAGATTTAAGGGAAGTGGAGGTGTGCCCGATTCTCTCTGCTTTAATGCTATCATAGAAGGGCTAAGCATTACAAACAGAGCAATGGATGCGTATAGACTATTCGAGGAAGCTCGCTCAAAAGGTTGCAATATTAATACAAAAACATGTGTCGTACTCTTAGATGCAATGCATAAGGCCGACCGTCTTGAGCAGGCAGCAGTTGTTGGAGCTGTTTTGAAGGAAATTGCAAAATCTCAACATGCTGCAAGATTTCGATAACATCAATCGGCGTTTGTTCCACCAGCCGATTTCTGTGGCTACCATATTTTTCCCTCATCTAGCTTAAAAGGGGATGAAGACATCCACTGGAGTTCATGTTGCTATCAACCAAATTGTCCTGCTAACAGAAATTATTTAATGGGTTCATCGCTCTTGCTACCTGTTACTGAAGTGAAAACATCAGGCGCTGGCAGAAGCACCAGTGCATGATATAGTTACCCGATAAAGCTTTGAATGCCCCGTGGTTTGTGAAGAGACATATGCTACCGGAAAAGCAGAGGAATTTTTGCTCACTGATTTACCTCTTATACTCATATACTGGATGATAGAGTGGTCACCATTCTTTTTGATACATAAAAGGTTGTATGTTGAGGTGCTTCAGATGCTCAACTACAGCAATTATCCTATTCTTGTTTTGGGGTAAAGTAGACACAAGGAATAGTTTATAAAGAAACTAAGGTGCATAAGGTTTCCTTTTCTTTATTTGCAGTATCAGAAAGATGAGCCTTTGGGGAACAATCAAAATAAGACACCCTCTCGATATATGGATGTTGAGTTTTTGCAAATCAAGAAAAACTCTTGGATGGTTGTCCAAAAGTCTCTACTTTATTTTCGAAATGAAATATATTTTTTCCTTCCGATCACAAGATTAATTTCTTTTCGAACACCAATCCGGTACTAATATATAAGAACATCTTATAACCTGGATTAGGTTCAAACCCTGGATACGATGAACATAATATATAAGGAAACCCAATTCTTTATATGTCTTCTCTTCAAATAAGGAAGAAAAGAAAACCTTAATTTCAAAATCAGCAAACAAAATTTGGTGTTACAGCAAGGAATTTACAGCTGCCAAGAACATAGAAAACCCATATAACTATTTTCCTTTTATTAAGAAAAAGGTAAGATGGAGGCATATGTCTATCTATACATACACTATGATGCATTTTGATTCTGTCCAATCAAAGAGCGCAACACCGTTTCAACCTCTTCAAATGGTTGACCTGCATAAAGTTTCAGTTGCCTTCTCTTTATAACAAGCATCTCCTTGGAATGAGACCTCACTTTATCATAGGCTTCCTGCAATTAAATTTTCCTTTCTCGTAATAACATAGGATATTATCCTTTTCTTAATGCAATAACAAATCCAAATATGCCTTTGCAAGAAACCAAGTTAGAATTCTTACTTTTGCAGATAATGGAACAATGTCAGCACTGAAGTCACCTAAATCTTCAAAGCAGGATTCAAGCAAAGAACAGAAGTTATTGGCATCACCACGGTCCTCAAAAGCAACAGTATAGGCAGAGTCCTCCAAGTTATTTGCCCCAAAAGTTCTTAGAGTATACAATCCTTTCTGTACTTCCTGTTCTGCATCTCCCCGCATAACAATAGCCTGCAAAGAAACATGATTGTTTGATGGTGTAATCCGTCCAATTCCAATATGATGGTTTCATACATGTCCGGATGGCAAATGTACAAGAGAAATGGTTTCTGAATGAATCAAGTAGTGTCAAGTTTGAAGAACTCAATCACATACAAAAACATATTTAAGACTCAGCCACCACAGATCTGTCTGCACAGATTGTTTGCCCCCAAGTTCTTTGTCGAAACTGCTCTGTGAAGCAGGCTTATCGAGTTTCTTAGCAGCCTGGTCTTCCAGTTTTCTTGATTCATGAGGCTGCTTAAGATCAATTGAAGATTTTCCTCGGGTGGTCTCCTGTACAGCACCTGCAATTCATTTACAGAACCCTCATGCTTTTTGACTGTTTTCCATTGATCTAACAACCAACAAATCAAGAACATCAAAGAACAGGCAATGAAGGGTCCAAAGCTAATAGCGAGAACATTCTGAAAGAAAGGCCACAATACCAATAAATGATGCATTTATGAGGATTCATATCCGTTACCTGAGCTCATCTTCTCCTGCAAAATCTCACTTTCCTGTTCCAAATCATTACCAAACTTAGAATTCTTAACTTCCCTTTCACCATCCTTATTCACATACCCGAACCCGTTCTGCCTTCTACCACCATCTGCATCGCTCCCGCGTACTCCACCTGAAGCACTACCATTCTTTGACCCCGGAAATCCCTTGGAACTACTGCTGGGATCCGCAGAAGAATTCGTAAACCTTTTCTTGAAGGTCAAAGCCTCATTGTCTTCTTTCGAAGTGGAAGCACTCTCAGTAAACTCATTATCTTTACTCCCAAACCATCCCAAGTAGTTCATCATGGAAGCCGGGTACTTCTCCTTGGATTTTGATATCTTCTCCAATTTAAGCAAACGTGTCCCAATCTCCTTCTCAATCTCACTGTCTTCATTGCCCTTATTCAACTTTTCTTTTTCATTGTCTCTGACCTCCCTAGCCATTGCCCTTATTTCGTTGATTCTCTCCTCCATTTTGGTCCCGTCAAAGTAAACCGCGTTCCCGTGCTTATCCAGAAAAACCTTCTCTGTACCATCCAATGGTATCAACTCCCTTTCCATCCTTTCATCGGGACTTAATCCGTCCAGAAACCAAACAACGCAAATTAGCGGAACAAACAAGACACCAAACGCATACCAAGAATATTTCAGGACAGACTTGGCCGAGATTTTACCAACACTGCCACCGTGATCTCCAATGCTCTCCGACAACCGTAACTCTCCCGCTTTATCCGTTTCTAGAATGGCAGGGATTCCATCAAACGGGAGTTCGAAAATGGTGTCGTGTTCGGGAGGGGGAGCCGCTGGAATTGGGGTTTCTATCTGGAGAAGCGGGGCTGTAGGGGAGGGTTTAGTTAGGGTTTTGAGGATTTTTTGGCGTAGCTGGTTTCTCCTCATCATGCGTTTTGATGGGAATGGAGTGGCAGTAGATGATACAATGAGAGGCTTTAGTCGAAAACCATGAGAGGTGCCAACGGCGTTTACAGATTTGGCTATTGGGTTCGTGATGAAGCATAAGGAAACACGGTTAGTAGCACCCGCCATTGATGGGGGTCTAGAACGGAGCTCGTCAGATACTGAGAGCCCTCAAGGCTCCTTCTTTAAAGAAAACCCGAAAGAGTAACAATTTCATGCACAACCAAGGGACTCTTTAGGGGGCACTCATATTGGGTTAGTCTCATTTGGGTCAATATTTTGGCCTTCTTCTTGTGAAACCCAAAAGCGAGAAGCATCAATTTGAAGGATTGAGCACCACCATACAGGAAGATAACGGCAAGAACATAGTGACTCGATGTCCAAGAAACGAGGCTACTTGAAGCAACGTCTTCGTGGTCTCGACGAGATGCCTACCTATGGGCGCTGTCCCTCGCATATCGGAGACTGGAGAAATGCTCGTTTGTCTCTGTTACTAGACAAGGACATCATCGATTCACTGTAACAGGAAAACTACCAGATAATTGGAGGTAATTAAACACAATAATTTCCTGCTCTGTGGTTTGCCAATCCTCACCTGCAAGTTTCACGACCGGTGGAGCACGAAATCACCGGATACCAACGGCAAAATCATTAGAGACAAACATCCGATGATGACAAACCATCACAGCCAGGAACCAGCTGCAACTTGGGCCTATGCTTCAACAGAATCTGTTTCTAGTTAATATCATGTTGCCAGATTAACCATGTTGTCCAATCCTGTGATTTTCATAAATATAATGTTTCTTTTTTGTTCTGACAGTTGAATCATCACAAGGTTGTGGACATCAATGCTTCCTTGTCCATCGTTTACCAAATAGCAGCTCTCATCAGATATTTCATGCCATTCTCGGGCTTCTGGGTTGGATCAGGTCTAGTAATCTATAGCACCCGGTCACGAGCAACTATGGACAATGTAGGCGTTATTACCAATAGCTTGAGAGGTTCCTATGAGGGCATCGTTGGTCCATCGCCTCGAAACGTGGAACCCTTGTCTCCCCACACAAGTCCTACATGGCATAATCCTATCTAATCGAAAACAAAGCATCATCAAGAGTAGGAAAGACAAAAATAAAAGAAATACAAAACCTAAATCCCCCTCCAATGGGACATGTCCTGTCTGCCACTAGCTGGACGTAGAAACAAAACCTCCAAAACGGTATCTTCAACCCAAGCCACGATTCACGCTCTCTGAATTTCACTACCATCAAACTAATAGTGCCAATTGCCACAACCACAACCAAGGTGGAAAACCCTAAGCAAAAGAAAAGCGCTTGCCTTTTTTTATTTTTTTTCCTGCTTCACAACTTGTGAGATAATCCATGAAAACAAGAGCTTGATGCCATGGCCACATCTGTTTCTGGTACAACAGAGGAGACCTCTTCATTCTCTGGTTCGTTGCTAGCACCCACAGGTTTTCTTCCTATTCGTGCTCCTCTTACTCTGGATGATGATTCTTCTGACTTTCAATCTGATGGATATAGAACTGACAACTCTGATAGCGTTGCTAGTACTGCTAGTATTGATAATGAGTCGGTGAGTTTTGTGAGTGGTGTGGAGGAGTTTGAGAATGCGTCGGAGAAACATTTTGTGGGATATTCTGATGAGGAGAACGTTGAAGAGGGTGATTTTGTTGTTAGATACGGGTTTTCCAGGCCGCTTGTTGGAGACCAAGATGGAGAAATTATAGAGAATTCAAGTGTGGTGGCGCGAGAGAGTCGTGTTACTAATGAACAAGGACTTTTTGTTGAATTAGACGGTGTCAGTTCAAACCAGGTTAGGCCCATTGCCCAGTTGTCGTTGGACGATGATGACTTGGATGAGCTTGTTGGTGATGAGAGTGAGGTGGAAAGTGACCGGCTTTCTGGTGTTCTTCCAGTTTCTAACTTTGGGGATCAAGAGAGGGTTGATAATGCGCCTAGGGTGAAAGCGTCAAGTGGTGAAGAAGAGGAAGATGAGTTGCCGTTGCAGACTTCTTCTGTTGTTGGTCAATCTGATTTGTTTTCTAGTGGAGCCGAGAAGTTGCCTGATCTTGGTGTTTTTGGTTCCGGGGGTGATTCTGTTTCTGTGCAGGACCCTGTTGAGGATGCTGGATCGGTTAATTTGGTTGAAGATGACGATATTGCCGGAGAACAGAATGTTGTCATTGAGCAGTTGATGGATAGTCATCAAGATGTTTCCTATGAAAATTTAGAAACGGAAGAGGATGTGAAATGGTTGCCACTTGAGAATTTGCTTGGGGAAATGGCCAAATTGAATGATGGGGATTTTACTTGTGGAGGTGTTACTCTTGAGGATGGTGCTTACAGTGAGAAACTGGACGGAAAAAATGGACCAGGAAATGCCGTGCTTAAGGATTGCTCCGAAGTTGAATCCATGGTTGATACCATTGATCTCCAGACTATGGAATTGTTGAGTAGCAGTGATTTTCCTGAACCCTCTAAAGGTAACATACCTGAGTATACATGGCAGGGTAGCACTGAGTCTCTTGGTGCAAAGAATGAAGGAAAACCTGAATCAGAGGAGTTTGAGGAACAAAAATTTTTTCTTTCTGATAAAGATTTTGAAGATTTAATTTTTGTCCACTCTGGCAATCCCATGAACGAATCCCTACAAATTTTGGCTTCTCATTCAGGGGCTGACATCTTTGATGACAATGATCAGGGAATTGATGGGCAGACTGTGACTAACTCCAGAGAGAAAGTGACCACCGTTGCGGAGTTTGAAGGGGATGAATTATTTAATTTTGCTCAGTTATCTGCTTTTCTGAAAGCAGCTAGTGGTGCTAAATTGGATGAAATTGGAGACACTGAAAAGGCCGTTGATGATTCTACTGCAATTTCTTTCGAGGGCCTTGCTCGTTCCGCGCAGCTGTTCAATGTACCAGATATGGTTGAGGATGTAATGGAAGAGAATTTAAGTGAAGAAGAAAAGAAGATGATAGAGAAAATGCAGCAAATTAGGGTGAAGTTCTTGAGGCTTGTACACAGACTAGGACATTCTCATGATGATTCTATAGTTGCACAAGTGTTGAATAGGCTTGATCATTTAACAGGTGCTCGTGCTAATCAAGCTCATATGCTTGAAACTGCCAAGAGAATGGCTATGCAGCTGGAAGCAGAGGAAGAAGATAAGCTAGAGTTTACGTTGAATGTTTTAGTTATTGGGAAAACTGGAGTTGGAAAAAGTGCAACTATCAATTCTATTCTTGGGAACAATAAAGCTCCGATTAGTGCATTTGAACCTGCCACAAAGAAGGTGAAGGAGATTGTTGGAAAGATTGATGGGGTTGTGCTTAGAATCATTGACACGCCAGGTCTCAGATCAGCTGTGAAGGAAGAAGGTACCAACCGGAGAATATTAGCATCTATAAATAAATTTGCTAAGAAGTTCCCTCCAAATGTCGTCCTATATGTTGATAGACTGGACAACTTTTCCAAAGATCTCACTGATTTGCCACTGCTGAAGTTACTGACAGAAACTCTCTCAAAATCCATATGGGAAAATGCCATCATCACTTTAACTCATGCCGCTTCTCCTCCTCCTGATGGATTCTTTGCATCTCCCCTTACTTTTGAGATGTTCGTCTCCGAACGATCTCGTGTTATTCAGAGAGCCATAAGTAAATCAGTTGGTGACCCTTTCTTGATGCATCCAAACATGGGGCATCCAGTGTCAGTTGTGGAGAATCATACATCGTGTCGGAAGAATGAAAAGGGAGAAAGTGTTCTTCCAAATGGACAGAGATGGAGATCTCAGTTGTTACTTGTTTCTTACTCGTTGAAGATTTTATCAGAGGCAAATTCTATTCTCAAGCCTGGATGTAGTTCTGCTCGCAAGAAAGCTCTTGGCTGGATACCTCTGCCTCACTTGGTGTCTACTCTGTTGCAGTCTCGACCTTATCCGAAACTGTCTGCCGAGCTAGGTGGTGGTGATGATGTCGACTCGGATATAGAAATGACGAATTTGTTGGATGCCAATGGCGAGGAGGATGAGTATGATCTGCTGCCACCATTCAAGCCTTTGGGGAAGTCTGAGGTTGATGAACTCAGCAAAGAGCAGAAGAATGCTTACTTTGAGGAGTATGATTATAGAGTGCAACTCCTCCAAAAGAAGCAGTGGAGAGAAGAGGTGAACAGGTTGAAGGAGATGAAGAAGAAAAGCAAAGATAATAAAAATGACAATAACTACATCAGGGAAGACTTGGAGCAGGAAGATGAAGGTCCGGCGACCATGCCGGTTGCATTACCCGATCTTGACCCCCCACTGACCTTTGACAACGACAATACTTCCTACAGATACAGATATTTGCAGTCAGGGTTTCAGCATGTTGTGAGGCCAGTTCTTGATCCCCAGGGTTGGGATCATGATTGTGGGTATGATGGTATTAGCCTTGAGAGAAGCCTTGCTATTGCCAATCAGTTTCCTGGTGTGGTTGCGGTTCAAATGAAAAAAGACAAGAAAGAGTTCAATATCCACTTAGATTCCTCTGTATGTGCAAAGCATGGAGAAAAAGTATCCACCATGGCAGGCTTCGATATCCAAGCTGTTGGTAGAAAACTTGCATACATCCTCCGAAGTGAAACCAAGTTGAAGACCTTCAAGACAAACAAGACTTCTGCTGGGCTAACCCTTGCTTTGGTAGGCGAAAACATAGCCACCGGACTAAAGCTCGAGGATCAGATTGCACTCGGAAAGTGGTGTTCCGTGGCCGGAAAAGTCGGTGCAATGACATCCAGCGGCAATACTGCATATGCAGCAAATCTAGAAACAAGCATCAAGAGCAAGGACTACCCTCTAGATCAAGATCAATCCACTATGAGTTTTTCTCTTCTGAAATGGAAGGACGATGTTGGACTGATGGCCAATTTGCAGTCCCAGTTCGCCATTGGTCGCAATGCCAAGATGGCAGTCTCTGTGGGAATGAACAACAAACGCAATGGACAAATCTCCATCAAGATCAGCAGCTCGGAACTGCAAATGTTGCTCATCAGTATTGTCCCGGTTGTTACATCCATCCTGAGGAGCTTTAATCCTGGTTGTGTTACAGGAAAATCAAACGGGCCATACTATTAACATTAGATTCCTCTTCTTGCATATCCGATGACTGGTCTATTGTTTTGCTTTTGGTAATACATATCTCCTCTATCTTGTGGACAGGGTACATGTAAAATTCCAGTAGCACAATATTCGTAAATTCCGACAATATATATCTGTCCAAATTGGTCCGATTTTCCTTGATCAATTATTTTAAACAAATTCTATCAATATTTTATATATTCCTAATATTATTAAAACTGGACCCAATCAGATTTTTTAAAATATATATATATATATATATATCTATTTTAATCTGGTCTTTCATGAATAGGTGTCAATTTATTGGTCAACCACAGGTCAGTTTTGACACGTTCGTACCAGGACTAAGATACATTCACTATCAGTTATATATATATATATATCACCTATTATTCACTCTAGTTTTTTATTGTTTTTATTTATGAATAATTTTGAATTTTATTTTTAAAAAAACTTTTGACTAATTTATAGTTTGAGGATTGCTTGACAAGTACTTATTGTGGGTATTATCCAATGTTTTGAAAACCGGATCGGACCGGCCGGTTCAACCAGGTTGAACTGGACCCGGTACATAATCCGGTTCAAATAAACCTTAAATATTAATATCAGTAAAAATCGGTAAAAACCGGTTGACCCGGGCAGGTTTTTGAAAACCAGTTGAACCGGTCACGGGTCAACCGATTTGAAAACTTAAAAAAAATATTAATTTTTAATAAAAATTAAACGGATAAAAAAGTTAAAAAATATTATAATATTTTTTGATATAATAATTACCGGTTCTTAAACCGGTTATTTCCGGTTACCCCTAAAACCCCTGACCCCTTAATTTCACCGGTTCGAAGACCGATCCGGTTTTTACAACCTTGGTATTATCAAACCATAAAGAGCTAACCTTTGACACCCAATAACTGTTGTAACCATAAAATTACAGTTATTTAGTTTTCCAACAACATAATTAAACTCGTTAATATCGGTACCTCACAGCTTAATTCTTTGGAATAATTTGTTGCTCAGAAATTTGGAAAGTACGGTGAATGTCATTTGATCAGAATTTGGAAATACTGTATCATACAATGTTTATGTATACAAACTAATCTAATAATCAGTTTTTCGATCGATGAGAGGAATTGGAAATACAACGTTGTTGTTTCTACAAACGAACTAGATTAGTTGTTCAAACATGGCAAATTCAGCTGCCCAGCTAGCTAGCAAGCAACACTTTGATCGATCAGATTATGCAGAAAAGGATGTTCCAGCAGCCTCTCCGCCGAACACCTATACGTATAACTATAGAAACACTTGCGCAAGAAATCTTCGGCCTCCTTAGATATGTTGCCTGGCATCTTTGGCCCACAAAAGCTGTACCCAATCCTCTGTAGAAGATGCTCCAAGTCCGAGTCGTCCTCTTCGGACCACACAGGCTGCCCACTCAACATCTCCATCACAGTGCACCCAAGTGCCCAGATATCTACTGCATATCCCACTCTTTCTTCTATCACCAATTCAGGCGACATATACCTGTAGGTGCCTTTTAAGCTTCCACAGCAGCCCCACTCCTTCTCTTCTTGCATTCTTGTTGCCAATCCAAAGTCTGCGATTTTCGCCACAAACCCTACGCTCCTATTTTCTTCGGGCACCAGAAGGATATTGGCAGGCTTGATGTCACAGTGGACAAACCCACGAGAGTGTATGTATGTCAGTCCTCGCACAATGTCGCGTGTGTAAGACCTGACGTGAGATTCAGGCAACCCTAGACCAGAATCTTGGATGTGATGCTCCAAGCTGAAACCCGAGCAGTATTCCAACAGTAAGTTGTATATCTTTAGACCGTTTCTCAACTCCGTGACTTCGTCTCCGTAGCACTTTAACACGTAAGGACAGGCCGCAAGATCACCAAGAAACTGTTTTTCACGCATCAGACTGAAGCCTTTGTCCATGTCGACAGATTTGACGGCGATAAGGGAGGGAAGGGCCGTTTCTTGATGGATGGGTTTCGTGGTTTTTGCAAGGAAAACAGACCCAAACCCTCCCTTACCAATAAGCTCGCCCCTCTCCCAAGAAAGGCCATGCGAGGACTCTAGCGTAGCAGGTTTGTTTCTGGAGAAGCGGGAGAAGTAGTCATCCCTCCTGCACTTCACGACTTTCCTTTTCTTCATCGGCACGGAGCGGAGATCATCTCGTTTCGACTTCCTCGCCGACATTCTCATTCTCACAATGGCCATTTTTTTAATTAAAAAAAAAACACTCAGGCAACTAACTGGGAGATTTCTTTCCTCTTTCGGAATAACACTCTTGCCTTCGCACTTATTTATACTGTGTGAAGAGTAATTTTTTAATTATTTATATATCATCCGGCTGATATAATTGATTTTATTAAACAAAATAGGACATGTCAAATGATTTCATATATATTTTATATATTTAAAAAATTATTTCATTAAATAATTTTTTATTTAAACAGCCGGACGTGTCAAATAATTTCATTAAACAAAATAAATTATAATTGATTTTAAAACATAGTTATTTAAACAATAAAAATAATTTTTTATTTTTTCTAAAAACAATATTATAAATAATTATTAATAATTAATAATTATTGTTTGGTTGTTAATAATTAATAATTTATATATTTTTTCTAAAAACAATATTATTAATAATTTTATTGTTTGGTTGTTTATCTTTCTTCCTTTTTTTAAAAAAAATTATTTTTATTGTTTAAATAACTATGTTTTAAAATCAATTATAATTTATTTTGTTTAATGAAATTATTTGACACGTCCGGCTGTTTAAATAAAAAATTATTTAATGAAATAATTTTTTAAATATATAAAATATATATGAAATCATTTGACATGTCTTTTTTTGTTTAATAAAATCAATTATATCAGCCGGATGATATATAAATAATTAAAAAATTACTCTTCACACAGTATAAATAAGTGCGAAGGCAAGAGTGTTATTCCGAAAGAGGAAAGAAATCTCCCAGTTAGTTGCCTGAGTGTTTTTTTTTTAATTAAAAAAATGGCCATTGTGAGAATGAGAATGTCGGTGAGGAAGTCGAAACGAGATGATCTCCGCTTCGTGCCGATGAAGAAACGGAAAGTCGTGAAGTGCAGGAGGGATGACTACTTCTCCCGCTTCTCCAGAAACAAACCTGCTACGCTAGAGTCCTCGCATGGCCTTTCTTGGGAGAGGGGCGAGCTTATTGGTAAGGGAGGGTTTGGGTCTGTTTTCCTTGCAAAAACCACGAAACCCATCCATCAAGAAACGGCCCTTCCCTCCCTTATCGCCGTCAAATCTGTCGACATGGACAAAGGCTTCAGTCTGATGCTTGAAAAACAGTTTCTTGGTGATCTTGCGGCCTGTCCTTACGTGTTGAAGTGCTACGGAGACGAAGTCACGGAGTTGAGAAACGGTCTAAAGATATACAACTTACTGTTGGAATACTGCTCGGGTTTCAGCTTGGAGCATCACATCCAAGATTCTGGTCTAGGGTTGCCTGAATCTCACGTCAGGTCTTACACACGCGACATTGTGCGAGGACTGACATACATACACTCTCGTGGGTTTGTCCACTGTGACATCAAGCCTGCCAATATCCTTCTGGTGCCCGAAGAAAATAGGAGCGTAGGGTTTGTGGCGAAAATCGCAGACTTTGGATTGACAACAAGAATGCAAGAAGAGAAGGAGTCGGGCTGCTGTGGAAGCTTAAAAGGCACCTACAGGTATATGTCGCCTGAATTGGTGATAGAAGAAAGAGTGGGATATGCAGTAGATATCTGGGCACTTGGGTGCACTGTGATGGAGATGTTGAGTGGGCAGCCTGTGTGGTCCGAAGAGGACGACTCGGACGTGGATCATCTTCTACAGAGGATTGGGTACAGCTTTTGTGGACCAAAGATGCCAGGCAACATATCTAAGGAGGCCGAAGATTTCTTGCGCAAGTGTTTCTATAGTTATACGTATAGGTGGTCGGCGGAGAGGCTGCTGGAACATCCTTTTCTGCATAATCTGATCGATCAAAGTGTTGCTTGCTAGCTAGCTGGGCAGCTGAATTTGCCATGTTTGAACAACTAATCTAGTTCGTTTGTAGAAACAACAATGTTGTATTTCCAATTCCTCTCATCGATCGAAAAACTGATTATTAGATTAGTTTGTATACATAAACATTGTATGATACAGTATTTCCAAATTCCGATCAAATGACATTCACCGTACTTTCTAAATTTCTGAGCAACAAATTATTCGGCCGATATTAATTATGTACAGTGGTTGGAAAGCTAAAATAACTGTAATTTTATGGTTACAACAGTTATCTCAAGTCTTATTGGGTGACAAAGGTTGGTTCTTCATGGTTTGATAATACCACAATAATTTGTCGGCAATCAATCTTCAAAATATAAATAAGTCAAAAATTTTGAAAAAATAAAATACAAAATTATTCATAAATAAAAACAATAAAAACACTAAATATTCCTTTTTCTATCTAGAAAATAACTGGTAGGATATGAATGGGGCCGTTTTTTCTCCATGTCTTTCCTGAATGCGGGGTCACCTGCTAAGTGTAACTAACAAGAAATAAGCTAACAGCACATTCATATATAATTGCATTCAAAGTATACAAGAAAGTCATTATTATAAAAATAGAACTATAAGAGAGGGAAAAATGAATTATATTCTTAATTTCTAAAAATATTGAATATTATTTTATTTTTATAAGTAAAAATTTATAAAAAATGAAGAGTATATGACTTTATAAAATATTTATATAAAAAGTTACTAGAAAAAAAAGTGTTTGATCAAAATGATACAATTTTTTATATTCATAACAAATATAATATTAAAAAATATCAATATTTTGAAATCAATATATTTTTTAAGATTCATCCAAATTGATCTTTGAACCTTGTTATTGCCTATATTTTAATTAGTTAATTTTGTTTCTAAAGTCGAAAACCAACAACATATTGGCGTTTTGATTTACCATCTACTGCGTTTCTTTAACTCGGACGACGATTTGATCTGTGTTTCCAACAAATTATAGAAAATATATGTGTTGTTATTGGTTTAGGTATGGAGCCGGACTAGACCTCGAAAAAATGACACTGGATGATAGACCTCACCGAAAGAACCTACGGTTGGGAAAAAACTGAACCAGTCGGGGCAAAAACTGAACTGGCTGGGACAGGAAGAGAATTAAGGCCTCGTTATTTCCGATCCACCCATTTATATTTTTTTTTAATTGAATATTATTTTTAAAAATATATATATTCTTGTAAATAATAATAATAATTATTATTATTTCAAAATAAAAATATTTAAGATTTAAATTTATTTTATTTAATAATTTTAATTTAATTTCAACAATTTACTTCCATCATGTTTCCCGGAAACCAATTTAATTTTAAAGGTTGTGCGGCTTTGGTTCGTTTATCCATCCATCCGCTAAAACGTTTCTGTTTATTCACAGTTTCAGTTATTGTGAGGAAGCTACCAAAATGAAAGCTAATTCGAGATAGAAGGCGAGCAAGCAAGCCTCGCCACGTCTCTCACTCTGTTAAGTTATTTGCCGCAGCGAAGCGACGATGGCCGTTTTGCAGTCCTCCTCACACATGGTACAGAGATTATACTAAGATATTTGCCGTTTTGCTCTACATTCAGCTCCGTAGAGCATCGTTTTTATGTTGTCTGTGTTGATATTGCTTTAGTAGCGTTTAAATAGATGCTAGTGTTCGAGGTGTTGTGGTGTTAGTTTCGTTGTACGCCATGTGCTTGATGAATTGGCGGAGATGGAGTTACTTAACGCTGCGGAGTTTGTTATTTCTATGAAATTTTTATTATACTTTAGAGGTTTTAAAAACTCTAAATGTTTGTTGTTTTGACAAAATGCTGTGTTTTTGCTCTTTGCTTTTGTTGAATTTTTGCTAAATGCTAAATTAGTTTTCGGTTTAATGTATGGGAACGCTCAGTGCTCCTTTTTGGTTTGCTCAGGTCATTTCGCAGAGGACTTCCTCGTCATTTAGGAATGCTGCTCCTGTGAGGATATTCTATTACAGAGGGAGCTCTTCAGCTAGGATGTTCTCGTTCTTTAACACGATGAGACACTATTCTACGAGCTGTGGTGATGAGATTTATCCTTGTTCGAAGAGAAGATCACGAGGACCTGTTATGGCAGCAAAAAAGGCTTCCCAAGGTGCATGTTTTCATTTTTTTTTAAAATTACTCGATATAATAGTTATGGAAGATGAAAATTGTATAGTTGTTGGTTGGAAGGGAGAGAGAATTCGTTCCGTGGAAGGAATCCACACCATTAATGCTCTTTAGTAATTCCTTTTCTTACTAAACAAGGCACAATTTTCGAAGATGGTTTTCTTGTACTTGCTATTACGCTTTTTTTTTTTTTTTTCTGGTGATGACTTTTGGCATTGTTTAGGGGAAAAGCAAGAAGGAAGGTACAAGCACACAGTTGATTTGCCAAAAACAACATTTGGTATGAGAGCAAATGCTCTAGTAAGGGAGCCTGAGCTTCAGAAATTGTGGGATGATAATCAAGTGTATAAGAGAGCATCTGATAAAAACACTGGGGTAAGTGTCATAGCCATTTTTGTGCAAATCTATATGTATGTGAACTTTATTGCTGATCTTAGTTTCATACTAGGCAAGTTTTGTTATCCATGATGGTCCTCCATATGCCAATGGAGATTTACATATGGGTCATGCATTGAATAAGATCTTGAAGGACATAATCAACCGTTATAAGGTGTGCTTCCTTTCTTACCTTATAAATGGTAATAATCAAGAGATCTTTTTAATTTCTTAGACTTGCTGATTTAATGTTGTTGACTGATGATCTTCATTCATGTTTGTTCTATTGTCAGATTCTTCATAATTATAAGGTTCACTATGTGCCGGGATGGGATTGTCATGGCCTGCCAATTGAACTGAAAGGCAAATATACTCACTTTTCTTTCTTGTTCCCATTCATGTTAGCACCTTTTTTTTTTTTTGCTTCTTAAATGAACATGTCAAATTATATAGCAGACATGAAAACCTGAATTGTGGGGATATTGCTTAGTTGTTAATATGGCAAAGTAACACTTACCTTTGATGCTAGTCACAAAAGAAAGGGCCTTTTGTTTTGTCATGATTGGCAAATTGTTTGAAGTGGAGAAGTTGAATAAGTTCCAGAAACGCTGATACTTGAACTATACAGATCTACAGTATATTCTATAGCATCTTTGGATAACATTAACAATTATGCATTCCTTATATTAACATTTTAAAGAAATCTGATGAATAAAATGAGTGGGAAATCATCTTGTTGGAATGTCTTGATTGGCAAATCCAGATCTAAGGATAAACTGCTTGCATTATTGGTTGTTTTTAAAATTGATGTTATTAGTGTTCACTATCATTATGAACTATACAGTTTTGCAGTCATTGGACCAGAATGCTAGAAAGAATCTCACACCAACAAAATTAAGAGCAAAGGCTGCCAAATTTGCCGCTGCGACTGTCAAAACTCAGATGGCATCATTCAAGGTTGTAGCTTAGGTACCTGCATTTTGTGAAATTCTGGCATTTTTATAGATTAATTGAGTCAAAATTATCTATATTAGTTGATATTTGCAGCGTTATGGAGTGTGGGCAGACTGGGACGACCCATACCTAACTCTAGATCCAACATATGAAGCTTCACAGGTAGCTGAGGCTGCTTCTTTCCATTGTACTTTTGCATGTATTGGCTGTGAAGTGGTAAACCTGCATTCTTCATTATCAATTAGTCCTGGTAGCTAGATGGCTATATCATATTTAATTTCAACAGTCAATTAGGAGGAGGAAATGAATGCATAAACTCCATAATGCCGCAGTTGAAGCTGTTTTTTTCTTTTGAATGCTCATATTATTTTGAAGTTCATTTCAATTTTTGTTTGCTTTCTAAGTTGTTATGTCATATTTATCCGGTAGGTTGAAGTATTTGGGCAGATGGCCCTTCAAGGATATATTTATAGGGGCTTAAAACCTGTTCACTGGAGTCCTTCATCACGAACTGCTCTCGCAGAGGCAGAACTGGAGGTAAGTTAATTTTGATAACATATGTTATGAACCGAAAGATGTCATATTGTTGTATCATTGAAATTATAGATCTCCTAAACCTTTGACCTTTATCAAAAGATAATTTCTTAATAGCTTACATTATATAAACTGGTTCCATATAGATTTTTCTTGTGCTCAGAAATATATCGTCTCCAGATTTTGCTACTTATGTGACATTGAGCCATCATTCAATCGTTTTATTCGTGCACATTGGGATTTGATGTTTTGTGATTACCTGAAGCCTTTGCTATGATTGCAGTTGCATATTAATTTCTAGAGTTTCCTTTCTCCTTTTTGTTAACTGAGGGTTCTTTGTAAAGTATCCTGAAGGGCATATTTCAAGAAGCATATATGCTATATTCAGAATAGTGAGTGCACCTCAAACTTCTGTGGGATTATTAGAAGAGTTCTTCCCAGATTTGTGCTTGGCCATATGGACCACAACTCCCTGGACTGTTCCAGCAAATGCAGGTAGGCTTATTCTCGAAATGGTTGCTTACTGGTTGCATCTGACAGGTTCACTGGTTATTGCTTTTTTAAATTGCTTAAGCTCAAATCCGATGATAGAATCTGACTTACATGTAATTTAGCCTGGGTAGTGTTGCACCGTACACTATTGGAATATCTCAATTTTAATGTAATTTAATCATCTAGAAAATTTATTAGAAATATTTTTTATGTTATTATTTTGAATCCTTTTATGTTCTAATAATCACTTATCTGCTTTAGTGGATGAATATGATACTATCATGGATCCTGTCTGTCAAATGTATATATCATCTCTCTAGTTCGTTTGTGATTCATCTACATGCTTCTGACCTCCTAGGTGTGACAAGGCTATTCATTTCAAGTAATATTCTCAACTTCCAAAGAAGTGTCAATCATCGGAAGTCTATAACTGATGATAAGATTTACGTGTTTCCTTTCTCCTAGCATGGCTGACCATGCTACTGCATAACTTGCCTATAATTTTGTCAAAACTGTGTTTGTTTTTCTTTATGACATTCAATTTTCCCCATTGATTATTTTTATTCTTTTTTACTAGGTTGCTTAAATAATAGATACGTGGATTTGTTTTTTTGAAAAGTAAAATAATAAAGCTGGAAAAATTTTGTTGCCTATAATTAGCAGAAGAAATCTTACAGTTCTTCATTGTTTAGTTTATTCAAGTTTTCTGGCTCTCTCATTATTGGAATTCTTTCCCATTCATGGATAGAATTAATAGCTTGCTTTGGCTTGGAAGGCATTTTACACTCATTGCTCTTGCTCATTTTGATTTTCTAAATGTTTATGGTATCTTCCTTCAGCTGTTGCTGTCAATGCGAAACTTCAATATGCTGTCGTTGAAGTTCTCTCACCCTCGGGAGATGTTTCTTTATCCTCTGGAAAGAAAAAACAAAAACTGGGAAATGTTCTGAAGGAACAGAAGAAGCTTTTCCTTATAGTAGCAGTTGATCTTGTATCAACCCTTGAAGCGAAATGGGGTGTGAAGCTTATTGTCAAGAGAACTCTGTCAGGATCAGATCTGGAGAACTGCAGGTCAGAACTGAACCATGATATCTACATACAAGAAGCTGACTGAATGAAATTAACTTGTCTCGCCACTTGCATCAGATATATGCCCAAGTTTTTGAATGATTCAAGCAGCTAAGTTAGTCGTCAATGACGTCCACTTGATCAATCGGCATGCCATTTACTATATAAAATCTGGTTATTATTTTTTTCAGGTATATTCATCCAATAGATAACAGAGAATGCCCTGTTGTGTTTGGAGGAGATTATATTACAACAGAATCTGGGACTGGATTGGTGCATACGGCTCCGAGTCATGGTCCAGAGGATTATGCAACTGGCCTGAAATATGGATTGCCCATGCTATCCCTTGTAGATGATGACGGAAAGTTCTCTGAAGAAGCTGTTCATTTTAATGGGCTAGATGTACTTGGGGATGGGAATATTTCTGTGGTGAAATTCCTTGATGAAAAAAATTCTATTATCATGGAGGAACCATATGGTTAGTTGGATTTTTTTCCCTCATATATTGGTCATGAAGAAATTTTTGGATCATAAAGCCTAGTTATCATGCTGTATTTGTAGAAAATGAAGTTAACCATACAGTTGTCAGTTTACCAGACTCCTCCAACTTTTCTATCATGCAGAACACAAGTACCCATATGATTGGAGAACTAAAAAGCCCACAATATTTAGAGCTACTGAGCAATGGTTTGCTTCTGTTGAGGGTTTTCGTCAGGCTGCAATGGATGCAATAGGTGATGTAAAATGGATTCCACCTCAGGTATGGGTGTCATTTGTACTGATAAGTTAAATACCTGAAGTAGGGTGTGCTTTATTGAAAGTATAAAATATATGTCGATTAGAATATAGGTCTGGATGCTATGCTATGTTCACAATGTTTATGGTAATTCTGGTGCCTCGGATGCTCAGTCAATCAGGTTCCCATAACCTGATTCTCTTTAGGGAGAGTGTTTGATCTTTTATGTTCGTTTTAGTGCTTCATCCATTTTCATCTCATGAACACAAGGAAAACATCCAATGTTTGCTACAGATGAACTGCGTCTATGCGTTATTGATGAACTTTTACTTAGAACTTATATCGTGCCATGTGATTTGACTTCACAATCTGGCTTTACATGTAATTTGGCCTTTTACAAATGGTTTTTATTTGAATGTGATTCACATGTTTAAATGACTAACTGCATGATGAATTTTCAGGCAATTAACAGAATTTCTGCCATGACTTCAAGCCGATCAGATTGGTGTATATCAAGACAAAGGGCATGGGGTGTCCCTATTCCTGTCTTTTTCCATGTGGAGTCAAAGGAGCCTCTTATGAATAAAGAGACTATTGATCATATCAAGTGTAAGAGCCTCAGGAGTTGTTTTCTTTCATTCTTCATTTATGTTAATTCATAAATCGAACTAATAAAAGCTCAAATTCATTTCCCTGCCTGCTGTCATCTGAATGGAAATAATGGTTTTTTTCTCTGATAATATTTATGTACTAATTATTTGTATTTGCTTCCATTTTTTTTATTGGTTCTTGTATTTGATCTTTTTCAGTGTGTCAATAAGTTATGTATGGCTTTGAGTGTATATTTTTCATGTTATGTTACTTTGTATTTTGCAGCTATAATAGCTAAGAAGGGTAGCGATGCCTGGTGGTACATGAGAGTAGAAGACCTTCTTCCAGAAAAGTATCGTGATAAAGCTTCTGATTATGAAAAAGGGACTGATACGATGGATGTCTGGTTTGATTCAGGTATCTCTGAAGGTCTACCTAACTTGGCCTTTCTTATTTTTCTGTTAGCTGTTCGATTCATGTTATTCTTGAATATATGGCATTCATCTCAATATCCGGCAATAGTTATGATTTCTTCTGGGCTGGGCCCCACAAGTGGTTAACTCTCTTTCAATTGGTCATAGTTCACTGGATATATTGCCAAGTGTCTTTCACCAGCTAAAGTATCTGGATTCTAAATGAAAAAGTTTGATACTCGCAGAAGAAATGTTGTTTCATTGGCAGATGAATCATACCGCTGCATTTCTGAATGACTCTGTTCGACTTATACTGTTACTCAGGGTCCTCATGGGCTGCGGTGCTGGGAAAACGGGATGGCATTAGTTTTCCTGCTGACTTGTGTCTAGAAGGTACAGATCAACATCGTGGGTGGTTCCAGAGCTCATTATTAACTGGTGTTGCGACCAAAGGTAATAAGCATTTCAATCGTGCAATAAGAAGTTGAAACTGCAAGATTTCTAGTTTTTCCTTCAAATTTGAGAATCTGATGTGTTTTCTGCTTAAAACTACCGATTGGTAATTTTAGTTGCATTCATGCCTGTAGAGGACCTTCATATCACCAAATTGTTTTTTTATGTCCTATGTTGCGAGGCTTCTATGCATATGATCTCTTAAAATCAGTAAGGTTCATTGTCATAATGTTGTTTGTCTTGTTACAGGAAAGGCTCCATATTCTAGCGTTATAACACATGGATTTGTATTGGACGAGAAAGGTTCTAAGATGAGCAAATCATTGGGCAATGTTGTAGATCCACGTACAATAATTGAAGGGGGGAAAAATTCAAGGGTTAGTATGCGTACTGTTTGGATTTGAGTTTGTTGGATGTGTATAGATTTTATTTTATATTTTGATTGCAGGAAGAACCTGGTTATGGAGCTGACGTATTGCGACTATGGGTTTCTAGTGTAGATTATTCAAGTGATGTAATGATTGGTCCTCAAGTCCTTAGACAAATGTCTGACATATATAGGAAGCTGCGAGGGACACTGAGATACCTCTTGGGGAACCTGCATGATTGGAAAGTAAGTCAACTCTTCCTGCATGTGAAACTTTTAACATTTTAGTTAGCCTGAGTACTCAGAATAAAAATTCTGAGATTTGTGAATCCAACCATCAATTGTTTATATTGGATAATTGACTCTCTAGATTAATTACATTAAACATTGTGTTATTGGCAGGCAGATTATGCTGTTTCGTACCATGACCTCCCCATGATTGATAAGCATGCTCTATTTCAGCTTGAAAATGTTGTAAGAAACATTGGAGAGGGTTATGAAAACTATCAATTTTTCAAAATATTCCAGGTAATGCTCTTTTTCTATCTTATCGTAGACATGTACTGTTCATTCTTCTCCCGGTTCATGCATAAGATTGTGGAAGCAGAGTTGGTGTCATAGCTAGAAAATAAAATGTTTTGATGAGTATATGATATGCTACTCTTTTAAGCAACAAGGATTGGCCTCAGTGAAGACAGACAAGTTCCTTAAGCATTTAACCAAGGTTTGAGCCTGGGAATGTGAATGGAGCTTAAGCATTTAATCGGTAGAAAAAAAATGCTACACTCGTTCCAACTCTGCCAAGGTTCTGGGAGCAAATTCTGCAAAAAGAAAAGAGATTTCTGGAACCATGGACACTTATAGTTTTGTGATCAATGCCATGGAGATGAAACTTTAACTGGCGCTTTATCCAAGATTACTGACAGTCGTCATAAGATCAAAGAAATAGATTAAGTGTGCAACTTGAGTCAATGAAGCAGTTCTCAACAATGTCATGGTTTTACTCATTTTCTATATTTTAATATGAATATGATTTCATGTTCCCAGATTATTCAACGGTTCGTGATTGTTGACCTTTCGAATTTCTATTTTGATGTTGCCAAAGATCGACTTTATGTCGGGTAATCCTCCATCGTCATTTTGCAATTTCATGGCTATCCTTTTTTCCCTCTATCGTCCCAATTTGGTTTTTTGTTAAAAGTGTTTATTTTTGCACAAACCCACACAAGAAGCATGGAACCCAGGATATTGTGAGTATTATCTGCCTTTCTCATTAGTGATAATTTTCAGGGGCACAACAAATTTTACCCGGAAAAGTTGCCAAACAGTTCTTGCCGCTCATTTACTTTCTATTGTAAGGGTTATTGCTCCTATACTCCCTCACTTAGCCGAGGATGTATGGCAGAATCTTCCTTTTCAGCATATCCTTGAAGATGGCTCACCGGCCAATTTTGTTTTCGAATCAAAGTGGCCTTCCTTGAATGAGGAATGGCTTTCTTTTCCTACTGAAGATATTGATTTCTGGGGAAAAGTTCTTGAGGTAATTTCTGATTTCTTCAAATGTTGGATGTTTGTGGTGTTGAATGAGTATAAATGTGAGCTTGTATTTCAACTCCATAGTTCGAATTACTGAAGTTTCTTGTGTGCTGGATCACCATTATTTATAGAGCTAAAAGATATGGCTTTAGATTTTTTGATGTTTTGATGAACAATGCGCTCCCAAACTAATGAGGAATTTCCTCAAGTTCCAACAAAATCATCAACGCATCCTTCCATTTTAGCAGATTTTGTTTTATTCTAAAACTGTTTGCATTCCATTGTAGTTTTCTGAAGATCATTTAATTGATTCTTTAGCTTCTGACCGGTTACTGGAATAGTAGCAAGGCCTCCTTCTCTGCTCTGGTGAATTCATTCTCCATGAAAGAAAATGGAATATACCAAAATAGATAACAGAGATTTGTACAAAATTAGTGTCGCTGGCGTGACTACAAATGCAAATAAGATGCTGTTACAACACCACCTCCACCATTAAGCACCAAACCCATCAACGTCAACTTTGTCACGACCACATTCCCACTGCAATTATAGCCAAATCCACCTTTAGCACCAATCACCCATTCCGCTAATTCAGTCATCTCATTCATTGCCACCATTAATTCAATCTACTCCTTTATTACTGTTTAGTTACTTATTTGTGGCAAATGCATTTATCTCTGCACTTTGATACTGTTCACGTTACCTGGTTACTATGTTGCTTCTGACAAATTTACTTTGACCAGCTAAGGACTGAGGTGAACAAAGTTTTGGAGGCTGCTCGTATAGGAAAGTTGATTGGTTCTAGTTTAGAAGCCAAGGTTTATCTACATACTTCTGATCCGAAGCTTGCTGCCAGATTGCATGAACTCTGTGCTGCCAGTAATGACGCAGATGCATTGCATCGTATATTCATAACTTCTCAGGTATGTTTAACGATCACAGTAATTCAAGCAATCAATTCCAAATAGGAGAGTTGGATTACACACGTTGATCACAACAACTTCAGACTCGGTCTTTGTGAAACCACAATACTTTTTTTATATGCAAGCCCTTATTCCAACCTATCTCTAAATTATCTACCAGCAGGTTGCCTGGATTTTGAACCCAGTACCTCTTAACCCCCAAGCCTTAAGATATAGGGAGGTATCACAGAGCCAAGGTCTAGTTCATGAACCACGTAATACTTATTACTGCTCCTATGCAGCGATTTTTGCTTAGGATATTCTTTATGTTGTATCCTTGTGGACGCAAGTCTTGATAATACCAGTTAGATCCTACTCGTAGCAACCACCATTACTATATCCAAACTTTGCTTGGTTAGGAAATGTGGGATCATTTTCTAAAGCATACTGCTATTATGGGTTCAGCAACTGACCACCCATCTTTTTCATTCTCCCTTTTCCCTTAGCATTTTACTGCTTCCCATTCGGTGCCAGCCTTTAAAATGTCAATAGCTACATGAATATGGGATCCCAACTCCAAGCTGTCGCGGAATCATAGCGCTACCCATTGTCACATTCTTCAGCTAAAACTGTCTGCTGATACTGAACATATTTTTTGTTATCTTACCATATCTTGGGCATATTTCTCAATTTTGAAGAATCTGTTTTTCTATTGTTAATCAAATTGGTGTATGTTTCTTGTTTTTTTTTTTCAGTAAGCAACTGGTAAATAGTGATATTTGGTTGTTGACAAGTCAAACCGGCAATGTGCAGGTAGTCATCCTAAACCATTTAGACAACGAAGCCCAAAACATACCTTACGGAGGTGAGTGCCTCGTTCAAGGAAGCAATCCTGTTTGGATTGGTGTGTCACGTGCAGAAGGCTCAAAATGTGAAAGATGTTGGAATTATGCGTGCGAAGTAGGTTCTTTCATGGAACATCCAGCACTCTGTGGCCGCTGTTATAAAGTAGTTGCTGCTCGACCCCAACCCGAACCCGAACCCGAACCTGTTGCAGCTGCAGTTAGCTAGTGCATGAGAGTGAAGCCGTCTTTGTGTTTTGATGCACCACATGCAGAAGGCTCTAAATTATTGGCTTATTCATAAACCTTGTATCCTCTTACCAGGCGTGGACTTTGCTGCATTTTGGCAATGCCACTGCCGACCCGAAAATGCAGATTTTGATCCACCATTTTAAAGGCATTAACTTAAATTTTATTATTTTAAAATTAAAATAATTGTTTATTTATAATTCTGATTTTAATTTCTATACTTTCCGTGAAATAAAATGGGAACGCTTTGCATGGATGGCTGACCATAACTGTCAACTGGCAAGTCCTCCCATCACAGGCAGGCCCTCCTTCCTCCACATGCAATTAGGCAAAATACCACAAACATTATAAGTCTTCAGGGCTCATTAGATCATTTTACCGTTCTCCTTCCCACCGATATCTCCGGAAAATTTCATGGTTTTCTACAATGAATTAGAAAACGTCAGCCTCTGGGTTTCCCAATTAATCAAAGACTACTGACATAAATCCATCAAAATAAGAGCAAGGTATGATGATAAAGTTGACTACTAGGAATGGGAAGGACCATCTGTTGACTTTCAACATCTTCATAATCCTCAAGTTGTTCATATCAGGCATTCTCTAGCTTCCGGCAGTGTATTACTTGATAAAGAAGAATGTCAATGTCCCCAGTTCCTTTTATACAAAGCAGATTTACATCCAGAGGAAGCTAATTTATACATTTGCCTCTTTACATGTCCACAGAAGCACAAATTTTAAGAAGAAAATCAATAACCATTGCCCTTACACGGTTTAATACAAGCAGCAATCAGCTAAAAAGTTCCAGGCAATAATCAACAATAGCCATAAAGTTTTGTAAGCACCTCAATCTGAGGTATGCAAGACAAAGTTCTAGCAAGTATCCTTTTCTTCGAAAAATCAATTTAATTTAAATATGAGTACAGTACAAATTAGGAAACAGTATAAAGGGGATACAACAGCAGTATGAATAAACGGCCATTAGATGGGAATTGAAGGGTATTGTTACCTTTAAAAAAAAAAAAAAGCAACCAGAACTACTTGATACAGAAAATTACAACATAAAAGCTCTCAAGATGATGCTGATGCCTTGATAGCTTTAAACTGAGGGTGAAGCAACCCAAGCTCATCCTTCACTTCAAGTGGATTACCAGTCTCAGTCCTCACCCTCTTAACTTTCCTACTAGCCAATGACTTGTGAGTAAACCCATAAATCTGCAGAATCTGATTATCCCCAAAATTAAAAGCACGATCCATCTGCTTCAAACACCTCTCCACGGAATAATCCCCAAACTTCCCACACGGCTTGCACCCCACAAAGTGAGTCACAAGCGGCCAGCGATGGTCGCCCAATCCTGGATGGTAATTCTCAATCATTTCCTCGTATCTGTCCACCAAAATCCCCCAGTATCCGTGCAAATAGTACCCACTCTCCAAGTAAACCTTATTCCCCCACTTCTCCCTCTGTGTCGCCAGCAAATACACCATAGCCGACTGATCATCCGCTTCGAAAACCGGCCTCCCCTTCAACTCCCTCGTCAGCACCTTCCCCGCCTCGTCTCGAATCTTCCCTTTGGGCCCCATTGGCGCCCATGCATCCAAAATGTCAAGAGACCACTGACAATTGCGCAACAGAAAACTACCAGTATTCAATCCAATCCAGTTCTTATCATCATACACCATCTCATTCCATCCGTGCATCACGAAATTGGAATCTTTATACCTCTTCCACGGCACCTCAAATGCCATGTCGGTGAACATCGCATCACTGTCCATCCACCACAGGAACTCAATCTCCGGATGCGAAAGCAGCAGCTTCCTTATCAACGGAAGCTTCGCCCAAAACCCAGCCATTTCAGCATCTAACAACGCCATGTTGTAGAAAATCTCAATGCCGTGCAGCCTGCAATAGTCGATTTTGTTCTTGATCGATTTCAACAGGTAGTGGTCACCGACGGGATTCTCACACGGTTTCGGCGAAGATCCTGTGACTAGCAGCACCCGGGGCTTGTTCGGGCCAATAAAATTAGGGAAACTAGGGTTTCGTTTCAACCAATCAGCTCGCTGCTGGTCCCAATCCGATATTTTGGGGCCGAGACTGTACGGTTTGTTAGGATCCGGCTTCTCGTCTTCCCCTTCGTCAACCAATATCTTCTTGATATCAAATGTGGCGTAGTTGTTGGGGTCGTTATTGTTATTATCGTCATTGTTGTTGGAGACACTGACATCGGCCGCGGCTTCGACGAGGACACGGTGGGGCTCGCCACTCTTGCGAGAGGCGTAGAAATGTTCGCGTAGGTCGTTCAAGTCCTGCTCGGGAGTGCCAAAATTGCCAGCCCCAATATTAGCGCGTAGGACAATGATAGTGACAGCGAGGCAGAGGAAGGTGACTTTTGCGTGCCGGACAGCTCTCTGGATCTGCCGCGCTCGGTAAGGGCCGAGGCACCGCTCCAGCATCTTATTGCCTTAACTCGCCCGAGTTGCTCACGAGTTGGCAGGAACTATTTTATAGGATAAAGGCAGTCTGGATATATGTCTATGTGTGCATGGTCATAACTCATATTAAGACAAACTCAACTGACGTCATTGAAACCGCGGTGGTTAAGGGCAGAGTCGTGATTTCGTCAATGATTAGGGGTAACCCAGATCAGGAAAGTCGGTGGAGGAACCAGAACGGGGAAGCTATCCGAAGAATGATAAATCCAGGTACGAACGACGACGTTTCGCTAATTCCTGTTTTTTTAAAACTAGAACAGCTTAATTAACCTCGCTTGAATCATTTTTTTTTTTGGTAAGAAAGCACAGGATTAAGCGCCTGGACGCATAAAGGACAAGCCAAGCTTGTCAAGTTCAACAAAATCATACATAAAGTAGGGCTGAACCTGAAAATCATGTAAGCCAATGTTACAAGTTAGGCCAAATTTAGCTAAATGATCAGCGGATTGATTGGATTCGCGGTAGACATGAGAGAGATGAGCTTGAGGGAGGAGTTGTAAGAGTTGCCGCCCTTGTATGAATAACGGGTGTTGGAACCTGTTTGGATCTCTGCTCTTGAGGCCTTCCACAATGGAATAGGCATCTGTTTCAATGAAAAGTTTCTGCCAGCCTCGTCGGATTGCAAATCTGAGGCCATTAATGACTGCTATAAGTTCTGCTTCCCAAACGTTGTGGCCCTCCCAGATTTGAGTGTAGCCCATTACCCAATTCCCTGAAGAGTCCCTGAAAACACCAGCTGCAGCCATTCTATGGGTAGATGTAGCCGCATCACAATTAAGTTTTATCCATCCCGGAATTGGTGGGATCCAACGAACCCATCGATCTTCCTGACGGCCTTTGATAAGATTTGACCTTGCCAATGTTGTAGCTGAAAACCAGAATTCCTTGGCAGTGTGTAGAATCGACTGGACCTGTGTACTAATATGCGCTGGTTTTTCTTGAAACACCGCTTCGTTTCGCCACCTCCATATTAGCCAGGCTGCCACAGCAAAAGTAAGGGGCCACGAAGGGCCATTAGCACAATTGTTAGGGCCAGACACATTAAACATAATCCAATCATGTAGAGACTGAGAAAAGAAATGGGTAGGGCCTCCCTGGGGTAACAGTTGGGACCAAATGGAATTAGCGTAGCTGCAATCCCTCAAAGCATGCAAAGTTGTCTCTTCGCTATCCTGGCACCTTAAACAAATATCGGATGCAATTATGTGGCATTTTTTACAATGGACACAAGTAGGTAATCTATCATGAGCTGCAAGCCAAAGGAAAGATCTCACCCGTTCCGGTGCTTTCAGCTTCCAAATACGGTCCCACAGTCTATCTTGGGGTTGCAAACCTGCATAATCAATAGACAAAGCAGTCTTAAGAGTAAAAGTACCACTAGGGGAAAGGTTCCAAACCAGAGTGTCAGGGTGGTCACTAGGGCCTGGAGGGGAAACTTCTGCAATTGTTGAGCAAGCATGGGACGACAAAAACTCTTGTATCTTAGTCCAATCCCAACTACCTGCCTCCGTGACAAAGAAGGACACCGGGCGACCACAGAACGAAGGTGGAACCTCTCTGGAGGTATGATGAACCAAGGGGCCAAGTTGTGGAATCCAGGGATCCTCCCAAAACCTTACGCTTCTACCATTGCCAAGGTTCCAAGTAGAATTCTGAATGACAACTGACCAGTGAGCACAAATAGCTCTCCAAGTGTTCGAATGATATGACTTAGCCATAGGTTCAATAAGAGAAGAAACGGACCAAGCATACTTGTTTAGGATCACTCTTGCCCAAAGGCTGTCACACTCTGTTCTGATACGCCAGGCAAGTTTCAACATACATGCCTTGTTCAACTGAGTAGCCGAGTACATACCTAACCCACCTGTGTTCTTTGGAGAGCAGATAGTACCCCAACTCAGCAGATGCAACTTCTTCTTGTCACTTGAGGTGCCCCAAATGAAGTCTCTTGTGATCTTATCCAGCTCGGAGAGAATTTTCTGTGGCAACATAGTGGTCTGCATAGTGTGGAAAGGGATAGCCTGCAGGACAGATCTCGCCAAGGTAATTCGCCCTGAGAGAGCGAGACTCTTGGCTTTCCAGCCTGTCAGTTTCATACGAACCCGGTTCACCAAGTCATCATATAGAGATCTCGATTTCCGACCATGTATGAGCGGGGTACCCAGGTACCGACCAAGGTCCTTCGTAACACTAAAGCCAAAGAAGGAACTAATATCCTGAGCCATGCGAGGACTGACATTCTTTGAGAAGTAAATCCTGGTTTTTTCTATGCTCACACGTTGTCCCGAGCTACTACAGAAAGTGTGAAGGACATCCTGGATCACCCGAGCCTGCTCTATGGAAGCCTCTGCAAATAAGAACAGGTCATCAGCAAAGAATAGATGGGAAAGAGGAGGGCCAGACTTACCAAGCCTAATGGGAGCCCAGCTCTTGCTCTGAAGTCTATCTCGGATTAGGTGGTTCAGACGTTCCATGCAAAGGACGAAGAGGTAGGGAGATATGGGATCTCCTTGTCTCAACCCCCTGGATGGGACAAAACCATCAGTTACAGCACCATTCCAGAGTAATTTCATAGTGGAACTACGCACACAAGACATAATTCTATCAATAAAGGTATAACTAAGGCCAGTATGCAATAAAGTATTCTCAATAAAGTCCCAATTAACTCGATCGTAGGCTTTTTCCAAATCAATCTTTATTGCCATCCAGCCTACACGACCGGTCTTCCTTCTCATTGAATGAATCACTTCCTGCACAATCAAAATATTATCGGATATGTTTCTACCTATAACAAAGCTAGATTGAGTGTCAGCCACAAGAGAGTTTAGGATAGGTCTCAACCGATTCGCAAAAATTTTGGTAATAATCTTATAAATGACATTACACAAGCTAATAGGACGAAAATTAGATAAGCAAACCGGATTCCTAATTTTTGGAATTAGGACAAGGAGAGTTGCATTAAGTGCTCGATCCATGAAGCCAGTAGAGATGAAGTTCGAGATAACTTGGCAGACAGTATGACCCACGTGGTCCCATTGACTCTGAAAGAAGATTGGTTGTAGACCATCGACACCTGGCGCTTTGAAGCTGCCCATGCTTTTGACTATCTTGAGTATCTCATCATTGCTTGCATCACAAAGGAGATGGTTATTCGTTTCAGTTGATACCTTCTTGAAACCCTGCGATGTGAGTAGAGAAGAGAGCGTGTCAGTGTCATCGGAATATAAATTTCGGAAATAACTTACAGCCATCTCCTGAAGCCGTAGATCATCAGAAATCCAACCCCCATCCGCACCCTGCAACATTGAGATTTTATTAGCCCTGCGTCTAATAATTGTGGAAGTATGAAAGAAATGCGTATTTCTATCTCCAAAACTAATCCATTTTGATCTGGATTTCTGAAACCAAAGGATTTCCTCCTGGAGGAGGGTTTCTTCGAATTCTTTTCTCAGTATTCGGAGTTTCTCATCCAACACGTGCGATTCTCTCTTCCCGAGCACAGTTTCAATGTTAACAATCTGTTTCTTCAACATACTCTTCCTTCGGAAAATATTTCCAAACACATTCCTGTTCCAAAGTACCACATCTGAAACAAAACTAGAGTATGCATTAGACCAGTTCTCATCGGGAGGCCAAGAGGATTTTAAAAAATCAGAGAACTCAGGATGTGTAAGCCAAGCCGCTTGGAGGCGGAAAGGTTTAATACTCCCTGAACAGGCATCCGGATTGGTGGACATAATGATCGGTCGGTGGTCCGACTTTATTCTTGGCAGGTGCCTCACATATGACTCAGGAAATGCTTGACGCCACACCATATTACACAAAGCTCGGTCGAGCCGTTCTTTGATCGATCCTCGAAACCAAGTGAACCTGGGGCCTGCAAAATCCATATCAATGAGAGCAGTATCAGATATAAAAGAAATAAAGTCACGAGTGCCCACAGGAGTAGAGGAAGAGCCTCCCCTTTTCTCTGATGCTGCCAACATAGCATTGAAATCACCGATTAAGCACCACGGAGTGGAGGTAGAGGCATTGATGTTCTCAAGGGCTTGCCATAAACCTTTCCTAGTAACCGGGTTAGGGCTCCCGTATACTGCAGTACATAAGCCTGCCAAGTTGCCCGAGTTCCACTCGAAATGTATAAACTGGCGATGGGTTTGGAGGATCGTAATAGTTGTAACATTGTTATTCCATAAAAGCCAAATACCACCTGAAAAACCTTGTGCCTCTTCACAAAAATTATTCTGGAAGCCTAATTTGTCCAAAACTTTTTTGGCTTTGGCTCCGCTAATTCGAGGTTCCAATACAATGAATATATCAGGTTTATGTTCACGAATTAACTCCCGCGCACAAGTCCTGAAAAGTGGGCTAGCAGCCCCTTGACAATTCCAAGATAATATAAGCATAAATTTTATAAATGTAAAATTGACCAATAAACAAAGTCAAACCTTGGAGGAAGCCGTGTCACTCCCCTCGGCAATTATGCTCTTCATACAGGGCATATCATTAACTATCATATTTGTCATTAATTCACCGCTTACCTCCATAATTGCATCACCATTAACACTACTGTCCCTGTCCTTGCCAACGTCGGTGAAGCTCTCGTCCCCACCCACGAAGCTCGGCAAAGTCACCAGAGCGAGTTCCGCCAGCGTTTCACCTGCAGCCACGTCGCGGCGGGACCTCTTGGACCAGAGACGTTCCCCGTTCGTCGCCATCATCACCAGCTCCCTTCCCCGACCTGCCTCATCGTCGGTTGGTTTCGGGATAGCCAGTTTCCGAGTTGAACTAGGTTTTTTCTTTGTTCTTCCGGTAGAAAAAATTGCCTTATCCCAGACAGTTGTCGTGGTCCTGCTACCAGAGGCGCTGAAGGAGGCATCGTGCGCAGAGGCCACCGGCTTGCCTACGGTTTGTGCCAGAGGCAGGTCGAGCTTGGTAGGCTGAAGAATGGCAGGCTTATGGGCTGCTCCTATCTTGGTTGTTTCCTCTTGGGCTACGGTTTGGGTAGCATTTAATTTTTGCAGATTGGGTTCACTCTGGCTAAGGCCTGAGGGAGGTCCAGCTATGACCTGGGCCGTAGGTTCTTTTGAGGGGGCTATAGAGTTAAAATGCAAAGGCTTCCCTGTGGACTTGGAAGACTTACCTTGGGCATGGGCTTTAGGGGCCAATGCAGCATCTGGAGGCCTTATAATATCTTTATTTTTCTGTTGGAGTGTAGGCTGCAGCGTGGGACCTTGTTTCCCTTGACCAACATTCCTCTTGGGATGCGTTTCTGCAGCATCAAGAACACCAAAACGTGACCCTAAATTTGCGTGTTCTTGTTCCTTCCTTGTCGGTGCCGCTGCTTCAGCACTGTTCTTTACCGGAATCCGGCCTCTCCTTCTTGTAACTTGTACCCAAGGTCCAAACAGGCTTTCCTTATCTGGGCTAGGAGACGGCTGCTGGGGGCTCGATGCAGCTTGTGATGTTGCGTTCTTGGGGGAAGCAGGCCTGTTACTAGCCATATCTTTCCCATGAGATGAACACATGCTTTGGCTATGACCCACACGTCCACAGCTGAAGCAAATCTGTGGTAAGTTCTCGTATGCTATGCGCTGCAAGGCATCATTGATACGTATCTTCGGAAGGATCGGCTTGCTTAAGTCAATTTCGACTGCAATACGTGCAAATTTTCCCCTTTGTACATCCTTGGTGTTGATATCTACCTTGATAGTTTTTCCTACAAGGTTGCCTATGGTCCACATGAGTTTTTCTTGATACATGAATGGCGGCATATCGGGGAGCCTTATCCATGCTACGACCCTCGCCGCTTCAGCAGTGCTGGCCCGGAAAGCCGGGTGCCACTCCTGAACCACAAGATAGTGGCCTAGGATGACCCAAGGACCTCCCAGTAAAGCCGCTTGCTTGTCCGCCTCATTATCGAATTTAACCAAATAAAATCCATTCTCCATGTCGATGACTCTGGGCATGCTCGTTGGGTTCCAAAGGGTTTGTATTTTTGAATACAACATACGATAGCCAATGTCTCTTCCAAGAAGTTTAACCACAACCGTATGCTTCTTCTTTTAAAACATATAAAAATAATATAATTTTATTTTAACATGGATACAGATAACCATAGTTTTTTTATAAAAAAAAATACAGGAAGCCAATAATTTACCAACTATACCCTTTAATTCTCACGATTTCTCCCCTTTCCATTGCCCGAGCCAGGAATACCAAATAGAGGGACAAATTCGTCACTTTGTTCTCTTTCTATCGTTTCACTTCACTCTTCCCTTGCTCCATACAAAGCCGATAGTCCAGCTACAGAGCCGCTTACCGGAGAGATAAGCGCTTCAAAATGGTAAATATTCTAACCTCCTGGGAAGCAAATGATCATTCATTGCGCTGCCCATGCAATCGCTACTTTTTTTTGGCAGCTGTTTTACAAGTAATTCAGTGAGGATAGCTTGTTCTAGAAATCTCATCTATTTTCTTCTTCTTTTTTCTATTGTTTTGTTTTGAAAATGAGGAAAAGGGACGGTTCTTTACTTCTTTTATCAAATTTTGATCTATTCCTTTGTAAAAGTAGATATTTAGAGAGATAACGGGGTCAGTTTAGCTGCAGTGGGCTTTATGTGACGATATGGTGGTTACTGACAAGAGCGGGAGTAATGGAGATTTGTTTATCATCGAAAATTTCCTCGAAATTAGAAGCTGGTTTTCTGGTTTCAGGTGAATAATCGGTGGAAAAGTACTATCTACTAGTAAAGTGTGCGTTCTCCGGTACGGGGTACATGCGAATGATGATATATTGTTTCAGTTGCAATTATGAAGAGTGTTTCGTCCTTGCGTCCAGTCTCAATTCGGCATCACTATAGCGCTAGTAATTGATTCTGTTTATTTAGTATTCGTCAATTATGAATCTGGACTTCATGTTTAAGAGAATCCAGTTCTATTTGGATCAATTACAAATTGACTGCTGTTTATTAGAGTAGCGTGTTCCTGCCTATTGAACGGAAATAATAGCTCATCGGTAGCTGATTTTATTTTCGGCGTATTAATTAATCTGTGACGATCTAACGATTGATTATGCTCACGATCATCTTGGTTATCATTTTCTTCTTTTCTTGGCAGGATGGGCAGGACGGTGAAGATCCAAAACAGAGCACTGCTGATATGACGGCTTTTGTAAGTCACTAAACACATCCTGAGAGGGGAAGGATTTGCAATTTGCTGAATATTAATTCCTCTCCGATTGGCATAAGCTTGATCAAGTTAGCTTACCCCTCGTTTAGTAATTAAAGTTGTTGGTTTCGTTGTTTAAAAATCAATGATTTTTGTTTTGATTGTTTTGAATTTTTAGTTATATTAAATTCAATCTCATATTTGATAGTAATTATGTTTAAGTTAGTGTTGGTTTTGATAATTGGTAAAATACCTATTATAACTCCATTTAAACCAGCTGTGAAAAAGACATGGTTATGTAAAAATAAGATATACACCGTGTGTATTGACTTAAATTGGAACTTTTTACAAATATAATAGTATATAGCCTGATAAACAAATTACGTCGATTGGGATTTCCGGAAGCTTTGTAATTTTGATAACGTTTAGTTTTATTAATCCAAAACCATTGATTACTAAATATAACAATTTGGGTTGATGTTAATTTAGCTAAACCAACACCATCGAAATTACAATACCAGATAGGGAGTTAGTGTTAGGGCATTTCAGTCTTCTTAGAATTTGTCATTCTGAAAGATGCAGCACTGTTCATCGATTTAGTCAATTGAGTGTAGGGTTTTCGATTTGAAAACCTTATCATGCAATGTCATCCAAGAACTTTTGCCACACTAATACATTGTTGTTGTGACAATGAACATGCATAGTTCAAATTATTAATTACCCATTTAGGTTTAATGGTATAAAAGGCTAGACTTCATTAAATATCAAGTGTAGAATTCAAATCTTGACAGGTATGAATAGAACATACACAAATTGATAGAGGCATTCCAATTATATTGAACCTGAAAATAGATTAATCTTGTTGCAATAGAAATGATTTGTTAGCCTTTACTGACTACCCAAGATGTTACCCTTGCAGGTACAAGATCTGCTTCAGCAGATGGTGAGAATTGTTTTACCCATTTCCTTAGCAATACGAGAGTACCAAAACAATTTTGGGAATTTTCACAAAGTGATTCCTAATTCCTATTGCGTTTTGCAGCAAAACAGGTTCCAAACAATGTCTGATTCCATCATTACAAAGAATATCCTTGCTTTACATAGTTAATATTTTTTTAGTCTAAACGTCCTATATTTTAACATCTCTAGAATTTCTTGTTTGTCTACCTGCTATGAATGGTGGGATCTTGTTTCTTTGACTTTGGAGCACTCGATGAAATGGGAAACCGAATAGATGAGTTGGAGAATAGTGTCAATGATCTCAGAGCCGAGGTGGGGGTTGAGGGTTCCCCGTCTTCTTCAGTTCCTCCCAATGCAAAGGAAGAACCCAAATCTTCCGAATGATTCGGCCTATCAAAACAATTTCAAACGATATGTATTGACTGTCTATTTTCTTCTTCCTTGACAGGATATGAACAAAACATCCCTTACTTTTTCTTGCACAGAAAAATGCTGAGATTCTGTAGTTTCTGGAAAGCATAGCTGTATATGTGTGAAAAAAACGAAATCAGTTTAGAAACGGCACTTATCTGCGCTTTTTATCCAAAAAGTGATGGGTTCCGTTCGTGCCAATTGATGGTGGTAGGGTCAACCATCCAGTCTAGCAACAGCTCACCAATTGGAAGGTTCTTGGCTATCACTCATTCATTAGCTTCAAACTTTACAGCATTACGGGTCGCCCGTTCATCTATAATGACGCGGCAAAAGACAACACAGTGCGATTTGAAATTTGAGGATCTGATTCCCATTCGGGAAAATGGCAGGCAGTTAGTTGGGGCGAGAGCCTTTAATCTAAAAAGCAAATCTGGCCCATCCACAGCTTTTTCAAAAAATGGAAAGACAGGTTATGTTCCTCTTCTCCATGACTCCATCTTAGGCCAAGCAGCAAAAACATAGCAGAAAACTGGAAATATCATCGAAGAGCTAACAAACTACAATGCGAGCCTCAGATTTTCACCAACAAAATCAAACTGAAGAGCTTACGTACACGGGAAACGGTGTTCAGGCAACAATCAATAATCGCATGCTATTCTTATTCATTACACACCCTGATTACTACTACGTGTATGAATACAGATACAGTCACAATTCAATATACCGTGGTGATATATAGACATCGAATATATATATATATATATAAAGAAATTTTACACAGAAGAGAAAAGTCTTCAAGACCTCAGCCTTAGCCTCAGCCTCTGCAGCGAGTGATGCGACTGCAGCCACGGCGGTAGGGGTTGGCCTCCGCGCCACGTCGGCAGTTATAATACGAAGCGCCACGTCGGGAGCAAGGCACAGTGTTCCTCCTCAACGCACCATAGCTAATGTACCTCCTCGTGGCTAAAATGCGCCTGTTGCTCTCCGAGTCCATCGCGAACTCCTCCTCCAACTCCAAATCCCCCGCCAAACACTCCGCCACAGTTCCACGGCACTCGTTGGGATTTGTGGGCAGGAAATCAACTACCGTTGATGACGAAAGTACCACGTGCACGGCCAGGATTGCACATAGCAAGATAATGCTGTAGATTTTCGAGCTTCTTCCCATCTTTTGGCTCGCACTCTCTTACCCTATCTCTCACTTCACCTGTACTGAAGAAGAGCAATCAGGCAACCGTTTCGTGGCTATAACTTAAAGACGCAAGGTATGAATTCACCAACGGATCATGCAAGTATTTACAATATTGCCACTTCACTTTGCGTGTGGTATAAGAATGGGAAACGATCATGAACGCTCATTAATTTGTCTCTTGACTTTAGTAATATGCTTTTGACAATTATTAACAAATGTCACGCATCTTAGAAAAAAAAATAATTGTAAGAAATTCCAAAAATAAAATTACATTTTGAAAAATAATCTAAAATGTATTGTAAATTATATTTACAATTACATGATTCTAATAGAATATTTTTTAAGTTATGTTTGCATAACCAACCCCAAGGCCATACACTATAGTCTATTAAATAATTATGGATGCAATAGTGCTCCAGTTGGTGGTGTTATTTTATTGGCTGGGGTAGTAAGGTAGGTCGTGGGTCAGGGTGGGTGATTTTATTTGTTTATCCAATGATGTTTTAATGACGTCATTTTTTCAGTACGCAAAATCTTTGCCGTGATTTTGTATTTTGATGATGACGTGCACATGCTCTCGTGACTTCAATTAAGACTACGAACCAGAACTGCTTCGGGAGCTGTGAATTCCGGAGAGAAAAGGTGGTTTGGCTACGAGACTAAAAGTACAGAAAACGACAAAATTTGCTGTTGAGAGAGGAATGGCAGGAGGCATCAAGGCAGGTATGTTAATACGACACGTGTGATGATATGCTGTCATGAAGTTTATAGTATTGTTTTATTTTTATATTTAAAAATTAAATTATAATAAAATATATAAAATAAATCACTTCTACTACTTTATGAAATAAATTTATCAGTTATCAAATTTTTTAAAAAATATTAGAATATATCCACTATTTTTTAAAAAAAATTATAAGACGGATAAGTATAAATCTTGGGTTAGCAAGAATTAATAATATCCATTACTTTTCTATTAGTAGTATAGAGTTTATTCATTATCCTTCAGATGGTAAAAAGAAAAAAGGATTGGGTTGGATTTCCTTATTATCCATATAATTTTATGGAAAAATCAACAAAAAAAAAAACAATAGAAAACAATTTGTGACGCCGCAGCCTTCAACCTATAACGAGAAAATAGAGATCAAAACAGAAATAAAAATGAAAATAAAAAATTAATAAAATAATTTTATAATAAAAAATTAATATTTTTAATATTAAAATGTAATTTTTTAATTTTTAATTTTTTTTATTTGCAAAAATCTAATAGGGCCGTATTGGATAATTGTAAAGAAAAGGACCGACCCATTCTTGAAAGCCTTACTAATCGAATCCATCGCATAAAAATCGGGAGTCCCCAGCCAATTACTCGCCTGAGAAAACTAAAACAAACGTTGATAAGAAGACGATACAGTTAGGGAGACGGGAGACTTGTTCATAAACCCGTAGTAACCCAGGACAGGACAGGACAGGACGGGACGCCAAGTAAGCGTATTCTGTGCTGCAGGTACGTGCGGAATCTGTTGAGGGACGGAGCTCAAAAAACGGCACGACCGTTAATAGTGTTTGGGGGATATAAAAGAAGCGCGAGGAGCAAAAGCGTGAGACAGAAAAATTCCTCTAAAATTTGGCAAAAACGCTTCTCCACCATCCAATCTCACTCTTTGAAAAGCCAAACACTTTTTGACGTGAAACTCTCTTTGCTTACTCTCGCGGATTCTCCACTACTAAAAGTCTGATCTTCCCTTCTTTCTATATCAATCTCTCTTCTTTGCTATGGTTGTCGTTTCCTTTTATAGAACTCACGCCACTTACACCCTTCCCTTCCTCTGGCATCCATCCACTCTGCTCAGTGTTTGGTATCATATCTATATATATACATAAACAGCCACATTACTGGTTTTGGTCATTATTTTTTGGATCTGTGAGCAGTTCGGGTCACAACGCTGAGGTAGTTCTTGATTCTTATAGTCATATTCGTTTTGTATATGTTGATTTTGCATGGTATTGTAATATCGCGGTGTTTTCGCTTTCTTTGCTTCTTTTTTTTTTGTGTTGTGTGGGAACTCTGAATCTGGGAGCTCGTAAATGCAGATAGATTTATTCTTTTATTTACTCGTTGAGATATGGTTTGCAGGCTTTCTATCTAAGACCTCTGTAGCTAATTGTTTCTCATTAATTTCGATATTCCTTTTGTTGCTCCTCTTATTTTACAACAGTGTGGTGTTACTTCAAATCGAGATGATGTCTGCGATCACCGTATTTTCTTGGATACAGATTTTCTGATGATGCTGTTAGAATTAAATGATATATATCTTATTTTCTGGATATGCGTATATTTTGATTAGGATATTTCACCATTACTGCTAAGGTTTCACTGTCAACGGGTGTCTAAATGAAACGCCAGGCCTGCCTAGTGATGGTTGTTGGTTGCATTGATCTTTCAAATCTAACTTTTCAGGGATCCGTGCCGGTCATCGTTTCTCTTCTTTTCCTTGTTCATCTCCTAGCAATGCAATGTTCTTATTGTTTCAGTTGATGTGATCACCAGTAGTTAAACTCAAAGAACTCTTTGCTCCGGAAAACTGAAGGGATCGAGGGAGAGAGGAATATCTGATTTAAATCATAATTTATTGAGTGTGTGAGAGTTTGAAATTTGGATATATGTTATATCTCTGGCAAGGATTCTCTTGCTCTGTTGCTCATCTGAGAGAAACATTTATACCATTAAACGAGATCTAAGAGAAAGGATGTATGCACAATTTTAGATGCTGGAAGTTTTACTTATCATTGAATAGTAAAATCATGCAAAATATCAGTATGTTTTTCCAATGTTACAAAGTTTGCTGTATTGTTTGACCGACTCTTGGTAAAACTCATTATTGCAGAGTGGAAACTTCTCCACGCCTCTAGTCTGCATGGTATTTCTTCTACGTGGAGGGTGTTGATGCTGCAATTGCTTCCATCATTATTTCGGTCATAAACAATGCTCAGAGAAAGTCCAGTTAGTTCTGAAGGAGAACTCAGGGTGAGTTTTGGCTACAAATGCAACGGCCATAATGGTAGTTCTTACATAAATCCCGATGGGTATGAAAGCCATCCGGAAAAGATCCACAGGAACAGCAGCTTCTCTTGCTTGTCTGGTGCTGCTTTAAGTGCTAATACCACCTTGGCAAACACGAATATCTGCAACGGTTTGATAAGGGCAGAGATACTCCCGAGTTGGGACTCGCCTAATTCATTTCGTAGAGTTCCATCATCATCTTCTTTCTCGAGGTTGGATGTACTCTCATCTTCTCTGCATAGCAGTATGTCAAACTTGAGTTGTAGTCCACTGAGTCGAAGTCCTCTTGATTCCGACTTTGGTTCTTTGAAATGCATGAGCGCTCCTTCTAGAAGTGATAGCTTCCTAAATGCAGTGGATGTGCAAGTAGCCGGTGGAGCTGCTGGCGAAGACAGGGTTCAGGCTGTCTGTTCTGAAGAGAATGGCTGGCTTTTTTGTGCAATTTATGATGGCTTCAATGGAAGAGATGCAGCTGATTTTCTAGCCGGGACATTGTATGAGCATATCATATTTCACACTAAATTCTTGGAGTGGGAATCAGATGAGGATATGAACAGAGATTCCTGTTGTATTGATCTGAATGGTTCATATCAATATACTCTTGAGGCTGGTAACAATTGTCTTGGCAGGAAAATTTCTTCAAAAACTTGCAAAAAGTATTCAAGTCCTGACGATTTCATCAGGAGTGGTCCATGTAATAAACTCGAAATTCCACCATATTCATTCAGGGATGAGGTGCTTGATAGCCTTCAACGTGCCCTCAGTCAGGCAGAAAATGATTTCTTATGCATGGTGGAGCAGGAAATGGAGGACCGCCCTGATTTAGTTTCTGTTGGATCTTGTGTATTAGTCTGTCTTCTTCACGGTATGGATTTATACACGCTTAGTTTAGGTGATAGCAGAGCTGTATTGGCAACATACGACTTAGGCACCGAAATGGATGGGCATGGGCCTCTTAAAGCTGTCCAGCTTTGTGATTGCCACAATGTTGAAAATGAACTCGAAAGATCTCGATTACTGCATGATCATCCTGATGACCCTGCGATAATTGTAGGTGGAAAAGTGAAAGGGAAACTGAGGGTCACTCGAGCATTCGGAGTCGGATACTTGAAACAGGTTCATGTCATTTGTTGCTGATTCATAATCAATAGCATCAACATTAAAAGTTCTCATATTTGATACATGAATTCAGTGTTTTTAACAACTAATGTTCTACCAAAATTATAGTTTTGACACATTATCCTTTCCATGCAGGATAAACTGAATGATGCATTGATGGGTATTCTTCGAGTCCGTAACCTCATAAGCCCTCCATATATCTCTACTCAACCTTCACTTAAAGTTCACAGGATATCAAAATCTGACCACTTTGTTATACTTGGTAGTGATGGTTTGTTTGATTTCTTCACGAATGATGAAGCAGTAAAGCTTGTCCATTCTTATATCTTAAGCAATCCTACTGGTGATCCAGCAAAGTTTTTATTAGAACAACTTGTTCAAAGGGCTGCAGAAAGTGCAGGTAAATTCTTCAACATTGTCTGCATTCATATGTGTTTTCCATTGCATATTCTGTTCTCCTTTTCGCCATTGTCGAACATTTCGAAGTTTAAAATTATATCTCCTTTATTTTTGTTCCATTGTTGGCAAGTTTGATAAACATTCAATATTTCATAATAAAAGCCATTGACGAACATGATGGCTGTGGATTTGTGTGAACAAAAGCAGTTGCACATTCACTTATAGACACACATTTGCTTAGTGACGCTGCTGCTTTCTATTGCATTAAATGGATAAATAAAGACGCAAACTCCACAACCTGGTAAAACATTATCAAGTAACTAGGAAATTTAGACAGTAAATGGCACATTGTTTTGCTTGTAAGCTAAAATCCAATGAAAAAAGACATGCCAAAGTATATATTGTACCCAGCATGATAAGCATCAATGTCTTTTATTTTAGGATTCAGCATGGAGGAACTGATGAACATCCCGGCTGGTAGGAGGAGGAAATACCATGATGACGTCACTGTAATAGTGATCATCCTTGGAACAAATCAGCGCAGTATGAAAGCATCAACTTCCATGTAAGTTAATGGAATACATTTGTTGTCGGGCACTCATAATGGTGCAATAGTTTTTTTTTCCGCTGAATGAGGGTGCAATAGTTAACCAATCACCCAACAAACAATGATTGTTTTAGTAAATATCTAATAAAGAGCTTTTCCATTACATTGATTCAGAGGTATAAGATATGTAGGAACGGTCCTTTTTCATATGAAAACCAAGTCAAAGGTGATTGTTGTTGTTCTCTCTAAAGACAAAGAATTGCTTGCTTTCTAATGGATGGTCCAGCATTCCTGTTTTCTCCCATCTTCTTATGCCAATACGATCCACCAATGCCTACTTTCTGCTTCTTTTTTAGTTGGTTCTGCATTTCAAGCTTCTAAAAGTGGAACTACTATTAAAACACATGGATGGTTATGCTTTTGTGATTTTGCATCTTTCCTTGACTGGTCTCTCAAGCTTTAAGGCCCGCAGGCAAATGATTCCCTCTATTATCATCACCATCGCTACTTGAGAATAAATTTGAGGTTGCCACTGATAATGGGAGTAAAACAAGGATCACCGGTAAGTCATAGATGAAGGTAATAATGTAGAACAGGTCAGTTTCCATATTTGGGGGACGGCTATGCTAGTATCGGGTAGTATGGTTTATTTACTGAATAAATCTTATATCCTAGAAATATGACTGAGTGATAAAATTTATTTATTTTTAATCAAACATTGATTTATATTTAGGATTAAACATATTCAAATTTAAGATTAGTTGGACTCAACTAAAAAATGTTTATGAGAGATATGACCAGTTCCTATTTGTAAATATGTGCCCGGACATATATCTATTTGTAGATGTGTAACATTAGATTGGATTATCTCTTTTACGCTCAAATATAAATCCCCACTCTCCCCTTCAGGAAACCTGCACCAAAATAATCAGTTTGGTGCGAGTCTTACTCCTCCTGACAGGGATTGCTGAACCTAAAGATCCACTTCTCAGGTGCGAGTCTTATTCCTGACAGAAATTGCTGCTTCTGTTTTATATTATAAACAAAACTCTTAGCTCCGAAGAAAAAGCACTGCACATTAGTTCAATATTGTTCTAGGGATGGAACCTACTCAAGATTTGGTACGTTATGGCTATTAGTTAGCAAGTACATAATGGAAAGCTTTTCTGCAATAGCCTACAGCAAGTACACATTCACCATTAGTGCCCTTACTCTGGTATTAAAAGCAGCTACTGACCATGTAGATCGAAAGTAAAAAAGGGCTAGTAGTGCACAGATAGAAGCTTAATGACCAGATCGTCTAAAATTTTACTCTCTACCTACCTACCCTCTACCTTTGTCCGTTTCTACTTCGCCTTTCTCAAAGGTGGTCTGGTGGATCACATGACTGAACATCCATCGACATTGTCCTCACTAAAGATGTGGAAAGAGTCCAATGTTGTTGCTTGCCGTGTGCTTGGATAGGAGTGTGGAGATGGAAGAACATAGTAGAAAGGAGCCTGACTTTCACCTGGATACTCCGTCTTATAACTTGATGCATGCAACACTGATGGAATGTAGAAACCTTGAGGTAATGGGACTGTGTACTGATGTGTAAGGCTGAGATTACTTGCACCCACCTCATGATTTTGATATCCAGTTCCTGTACTTGTACCAATGGATGGTAAGCCTGAGGCCGACCCGGAAGATTTAGCATTTTGCTCTTTCTTCTTCTTACCCTCATTGCCTTTGCTCCTATTCTGGGTTGCTTCATTCCCCATTGCAGGTTTCTTCTGGCCCGTAGAGGATTTTTCATCTGACTTGCTGCAGCCATTTTTGGGTTCTTCACTGAATCCCTCCCTACTAAGTTTCAGACGCTTGTCATTCCCATTCCTATTTTCCTTGTCTGCTTGGCTTGCCACCTTTTCTTTTGCAGTAAGATTTTCAGGCCAAAGCTCTGCGTGCTTACCAGTTTTCTTCACAAGTTTTTCTATCAAAGTCTCCACTCTAATGTTTCCAGTGACAGTGACTCTTTGCTGTTGCTGTGAATCAATGGATGTTGTATAGACACCTGCAAGTCACACACAGACATTAGGAATAATTAAATTGAGGAGAGCCTCTAATCTTCACTACACTGTACCATCGATGCTCTGCAGGACTTTCTTCACTTTTCTCTTGCAACCTTGGCAGTGAATAGACACTTTCAGGATCCATGTCTGGAAGACAAAACAGAACAAACTTAAGTTACCATGATAAGAGGACAAGCCGTGTACATGTACATAGATGAACAGATCAATGCCTTGATGTTTCACATGATGAACCTGGCATTTTAGAGCTTTGGACGTTTCCTCTACTGATGATGGTGCTGATGTCATCATCTTTTGAGGAGTGAAAGCTAGTGTCTGAAGGAGACCCGAGCGAAGAAGGGGAGCAATGGCTTCGAACTTATAACAAGCTCCTAACCCTACAAGCGAAGCACACGAACCATGATATAAAAATACGATGTCGTTTTCTCTTTAGCCTCAAGTAGCAACTTTGGAATGGCTCCTCCATTGTTTGATGACATGGTAATCCATTACTATATAAACCATTGGATTTTGTGTTCGAGACAGAGGATGATGGTGACGATGATGAAACCTTGACAAAGACCATCTCCTCCGGCATCAGCTAGCTAGCTACAAGTTCAAGTATGTCCATGGTAGATACGAGATTAGACATGGACGTGACAAGACAAGACCTCTGCATTAAATCCAATTCCCCCTCGCCAAAACCTACTCGTAGTTGTTAAACATAGACCATGAAAGTAAAGCTTGGGGTTTGACCCCCCTGGTGTTCAAGATTCTGCTGCACTGTCAGGTGTGTAAAATTAGAAGAGATGTACGGTATCATCATGCTCTGTTCTGTTCTATTATCATCTCTATTCATTATCATGAAGACAACTAATCCTCCCAGTAGAGTTTGCCATTGATTTTTTCCAGATTTTGACCTCATCAGTCATGGTTTCCTAACACGTAAAGGAAAATTTGTCTTGGAAATATGAGCCTTTAAGTTGAATGGACAGGGTAGATCATCCATTATGGTGATGGCAATTAATGGTTGCAGGTTGAGGATTAATGGCATCCTCACTGTCTTTCAACTGCATCATATCATTTCTTCTGCTCTCTTGTGGCATTCTCTAGTAAAGAAACTGTTTAATTTATACTGAGACTACCCATGTCAAGATGTGCATCAGGATATGCATATCCTAAGCAACTCCTCGTACAATGCAGAGAATGAAGTGCTTTAAATCTAGGTGAGCACAAATAAGATTGTGTCCTGAATGAAAATTGTTCTTCCATCGATCGAATCTCAAAGAAAAATTAGTATCGGGATCCCCGAAAAGTAAAGCAACACCTACCGATATAAGAAAAATGCGGTGCAAGATTTGAAAAACAACTCAGTGCGTAATACAACTCAGTGTAGTGGCAACTGCAGATTTTAACTAGCAATTTCCTAAAGAAGCACGAAGAAATGAACACAAAAGACATACAAGTCCTAGTAGAAAGAAGTGCATGCACAGAGTAAAAGCGTCTACTTTGCAGCTTTTGTTCGAGTACCCTCTTCAGTTGAAACCTCCCGCAGTTCCTCATCTTTTACATTAACTTTTGCACCTTGGACTTCTTCAGAATCATTATCTTTGGGGCCATCCGGAAGCTGCAACAGTTGGAAAACAAGATGAGCGTTGATGCTTCTATTTGATTTCTTAAATGCATTGATTAATGGTAGCACATATCCCAAATATACTTACTCCCAGACTTTTTAGACTAGCAGTTATATCATCTTGTTGCTGCTGTAGCGTGCTCTTGAGTTCTTTGAATTCCTGTTCATTTTCAGATTGGAACATTCACAATAGTACACAACAGAAGAGAATGGAGGTGATGATGGGACCAATACCTACCGATCGGAGCTGTTCAACCTCAACATTTAGTGTTTTCTTTAGATCTGATAACTCCTGCATACATCCAGCAAGTGAAAGTAATTCAAGTAAGAACTTTAGACTTCAAACTACCATATGTCAAGGATAAGTTCCATTACTAGAAGAAGTGTTGTACTTGGTGTTTAACACAACATTATTGAGGAGAATGTCAAGCTAAGAAAGCCAAGAACCAGCCTAAGGAAAACAACATTAATCGATTGCCGATCTCAATTTCAGACACCAACTCTTGAAAACTCTGTTTGAATCTCAATACAGACAAGGATAAATCTAAAACAACAACGCGCGTCCTGTTTGGTAACTTAAAAAACGATAAAACAAAGGGCATAGAGCTAACCATTTAGCATATAATGCATAAGAGGGAAAAAGAAAGACTTACTTCTCGATAGATTATGACTTGGGTATCAAGCTTGGACCGCCAACTTTGCAGATCCTAGTAAGCGAAAGATCAAAAGGAAAATGGGCACCTCATGATTGTCAAACGTGAAAGTCATATATACAACCAAAGCATACCTGTTTCAGGCCTTGAATTCTGTTAAGAAGCTCAACTCTCGATGTGTTCAACTCCTAATCATAAAACAAACAGGATCAAGAAGAGCTGATTAAATTCCAGAAAACCCAATATTAAGTTACAGTAGTAGCTTAAACCTAGCACTTCCTTTCTTCCAGTTTTAGAAGGTTACAAGAGGAAACAAACAAGACATACAACCAAAATTAAGATAAGATACCGCAATTTTGGACCCAACTGGAGTAATGTTCTCCTTCCTCTGCAACGACAACCACATAACAGAACATCGCAGAACAGAATAAGAAAAAACACCAATCATTAAACAAAAGCACATAGTTTGAAAAACAGAAAAGGGGAGTACGGGAGAGAGAGTAGCGGTGGCCGGGAGAGGAGACGTAGAGCAATCGGAGCTGGCCATTAACGGAGATTGGACGGGATCAAAACAGGCAGACAACAACTCTGGATGCTTTACAGGGAGAGTACGTGTGTTCGTTAACGTTGTTTGAGGTGGAGAAATCTTGGTCTTGATGTGCCGTTGGGGAAAAGACGGCAAAGTAGGTTATTTTAGAAATTTGAAATTTGGGGCTGGACTGTGAGCTTTGGGCGGGCAAAACACAGACCAGATGCTGTTGTCTTCGAAGGATGTATTAAATTTTTTTAATGAGTAATATTTATTATATGGGATCGAACAGAAAGACTGTTCTGGTAACTTTTACTTAGCTTCGTTAGTTATAACGAAAGTAGATGGTTTAATAATGTCCGCTTGCTTGCCGACAAACGGAACGGAGTACATGTACGGTTCTGTTGGGTTCGTTAGTTATAATATCTTGTTGTTTTAGTTTTATAGCAAACTGTGTTCGGTAATGAAACACACTAATTTGTACGGACTGGAAAATTATTGTTTTATTTTTTTCCTTTATTTAAGATTGATGAAAATAAAAAATATTTTGCTCTTAAAACAAAATTATAGTTTATTATATTTAGATTTATGTATAATTTTAGTAATAAATAAATATTAAGATTATTTTTTAAAATCATATTGAAACAACTAAAACTAAAACATACAGACTTGGAAATGGTAAACATCACAACCCAAATGCAAAAACATAGAAGTGGAGGCCCACTGTACATAGTCTGGCCCAAATGAAAGATGAGCCCGTACTAGTAGCACTGTTCGGTTCTATACCACACCTATCCAATACAAGAACTATTCTTATTTCTATCCCAAAGAGCCCAAGGTTCAAGCTCAACCCCAAACATTTCCAAATCAACGTGGGCCCATGTTTTACTAGTACACTAGCCTATTCTTCTTCTTTTTTTTATTGTGATTTTCGTAATTCTAATTTATCAAAATCAAAACTACTATAAAAATTTATATTCTTCTTATATTAATTTTTTTTCAAAGTTATTGATTTTGCAAATGTTTATATTTCCGGTTTTATTTCTTTTTCAGTGAAAAAGATTTGCAAAACCAACAAAATTTAAATAATTTAACTACAAAATCAAAATCAATTATTCTTGTTTATCCCAAACATATGATTAATTATACAATACTAAAATTAATTTATTTACTTTTTAAACTAATAATTTTTTATATCAAAACCGACAATTCGCTAATATTTTTTTGTCTTGAAAGTTGTATTAATCACACAGAGAAAAGAGAAAGAATATCATTAGCTATCAGAATAGCCTGAACATTTAACTCTAAAATAGACTGAACGAGTAGAATCGTGAGTGGAAAGTAGAAACTAGATTTAGGTGGCGGCCTAAGGGAAGTCTAGTCTGATAAGTTCTGACTTACAAGTAATAAGCAGCCTTTCCTTTCGGCAGAGGGGCAAGTCTCTAAATCTCAAACACTTTGCATGAAATTAAGGTGGGCGCAGCAAAAGCAAGGGGGGAGGAAGTGCGAGCTTAAACAAACATTGCGTGGCTTCAGACAGAAAAAGAGAGTTTTGGAAATTGTGGTTGTTGCCCACTTAGGAAATATAAAGCTGTTGCTTACAAGTAATCTATTCAGATTCATAATGGAAGTGGGGGGCAAAAGTTTGGTAACAGTTTGAATTTCCCATCACGCTAGCTTCAAGTTGCAGGCTGTCCTCATAAAGGTGACAAATTTGCTTGTATTTTAAACCAGCAGCGTCTTGTTGGGGAACATATGTGAGGGAGAGGATTATAATTTAATAATAAGATTTATTTATTTTTAATTAAGAATATAGAACAGAAATTGAGCTTTGATTTTTCATATTTGTAGTATGAAAGTATTCTAAAAATTTCTAGATAGATATATTCATAATTTATAATAGAGCAAAACCCTTTTAAATTAGTAATTCCTCTGATCTAATATTATTTGGACTTCGTATTTAAGGATAATTTAATAATTTCTTTAAGATCTTTATCTTAATAATTCACCATTTTTTTAAGATCTTAATAATTTTATAAATTAATATTTCTCAATAATTTTATTTAAAATACATATCAAACTCCATTTAGATCATCTTTGCTGATTGAATTTTACATGCAACATCAATCATTTTTGGCAGATTATTGGAGTTTCCAAATTGATCTCTATCTTGCTATATTACTGTAATAATAGTTTTCAGTGCATGTTCTAACCAATGACTATTGAATAATTATTAAATCACTCTTATCTAATAATCTTTCTAAATTAATAATTTTGATCGGTCCCGATAATATTAATTTAGAAGAATTTTACCTGTAAATATTTATTATACAATACACCTGATTAGTCATTGTTATTGGTAATAGATAATTTTAAATTTTATTAAAAATTTAAAAATTTGAATTCTAATTAAATATTTTTTTTAAAAAAGCTTTTTTATCCATGCCAAAAATTGAAGATATAAAAGATAAAATTGGAGGGAGACACGACAAAAGACAGAGGCCGATAAAATCAGTCAGAAGAAGACATCATAGGATATCGCTTCCTGTGGCACCATCCTTTTGGATAGCGTCTTCCTCCTCACTCTTTTGGACTGTTCGTCGATCGACAGGATAAACAGCATCTTCATCCTCTATAAGCTCCTCCACTTTTCTCTAATAAGAACAGAAGTGGTAAAGAAAGTGACACTAAATGATAGAAACTGACTGGTCGAAGGAAGCTCCATCACAGCCCATTCAACCAAGGAATGGGTTCAGCTATAGCCTTATGGTTGGATGAGAGTAGAAACAACTCAAATAACGCAATCTTGTAGTGGTGGGTTTCAATCTTCCCACTTTTTAGACATGTGTCGATAAGAGGCTTATCCGCACGAGTTTATAGTGCCAGAAAACACTTTAGCCAATTGCAAGTGCATGTGAGGCTCCAGTACTTTAGGGTTCATAAATCCTTGTGTGCCCGTATAAGCACATCAGGATGGTATCCCTGCATGCATGGCTCATCCAAGGTTAAGGTTGCGTGGTCCATGATTTCTGAATCAATATCCTCACAAAGTTAATTGTCCTCTTTGATTTCTCTTGAACGCCATTCATTAATTCATTTGGCTTTTCGTTTTTGAAATGAGTAGGAAATAAGGTTTTTCATCCTGTTTGTAATATAATTTATTAATTATGTTTGTTTTATCTATATATCTGTAAAAGACATAAAACAATAAAGTATTATTTGAACCCAATCCTTATTTAATTATAATAATATCTATTTTTAGTTAGTGTTTACCATATATAACAGAGAAATTAATTATTGCTGACGATGGAAGATATCCTTTAAATAAAAAAAAAGAGCAACATAAGATTTTTTTTTTCTCTAAATTAAAAAAGTATTAAGATTGAATTTTCTGTATTTTGATCAAGTCTATAATTTTTTATTGATTTTTTTTCATAAATTCCTTTATCCACCCACTGGGCTATCCTTGTTCTTGTATGAAAAAGATACAATTTTTGTCATATTTTATTTCATGGGATGAGATTTTGCGAGTTATGGTCCTGGCTCAGTCATCTTAAAACTCTCCTACCTTTTCGGGCATGGGCTCATGTCCCCTGCCTCTTTGACTTATTTTGCAACTTGTACTTTTTGTTTGTTTGGTCTTCCAGAAAATCTTCTATTTTGGATCAAAAATTTTTGATTTACGTGCAATCACATCGATCCAACACCAACGTAAATTTTATCTTTGTCTCATTCTGTGTATCCAACCCAACCTCTCTAGTTAGTTTCCATGTTTCATCTTTTATGATTAATTAGCATCTCTCTCTATATATAGCTAACTATCTATATATACACCTTAATCAAACAAAATCCCAGCAAATTGAATGGTCATTTTATGTGTGCTTTCCCATAACGCATGACACAATCAAAGAGAAAGATATTTCTAGCTCCTCCAAAATGTCCGCTTTTTATCCCAAAGAAAGATTAGTCATACGACCAAAACGACCGATCCGATTATGTATTATAAGAACGTCAATAGAAATATATATATAGCCATGTTTCGGGCCACATAAACAAATGAAAATCTATGCATTTCAGAGGAGAAAACGAGGTTTGTCCATACCTGGAGCTAAAAACTGAACACCCATTTCCATTGAACATTTAAGACCATGGCAAACACTTACCAAGAAACCGAACACCGAACCAAACAATCTAGCTAGCTGATTCTATCAGATCCCAGAATCGGAAAACACATGACTATATTCACTATGGCATAGAACACAATCCTCACCAAACAAAGAGAAATTAATTAAGGACCCAGAGAATAGTAAACTAGAGCTCTTAAAAAACAGAAGCATATCAGCACACGTACACACTAGCAAGCTAGCTATAGCTAGCTACATATCCCTAACTTCAAACATGTTGCGGTTTTTGACGACGATATCGTACATGTGCATGGACCTGAACTTGTTAAAATCCTTGGGGAGGGAGATGAGATGAACCGTGGCTCTCTTGTGGAACTGGAGGAGGTCCGGGTCATCATAGTACCTCTCCCACCCAAGAGAGTACAGCTTGCGTTCAAGAACGGAGTAAGAAGTTATAACATCATTGGAAGGTGTGTGGACCAGCACTTTCCGGCGAGCACTCGAACTCTGCCTGCTGCCCCCATCCGAGGATTCAGCTCCTGGGTTATCCACGAGCCGAACAACACCGTTCTTGAAAACCCAAACGCCGGACATTTTCAAGGATGTACACAGACTCAGAGAGTGTGCAGCTATAGCTGGTTATAGAGTGTCAAATAGTATTTTGCGGAAGAGGTTGGTCACGGCGTAGTGCATTTATAGAGGCGGGTTGTGTGGGTGATGGACTTGTGGGTATGTTTGGGTGTGAGTGTAGCTAAGGTGGGCCTTTGAGATGCAAAATTTTTGTTCAGGGTTGTTTGGGACACATTCAACATTATATTATATTCTTAGTTGTGCATTATCGGATTGAGGAGAATCCCTACGTACGCTTTCCTTACTAAAACGAGCCTTCTTTCAAGCCCCACCATTGGAATCTTTGTGTTGCTCCGAAGAAAAATAGGAAAATAGTCGGATGGAGACTTGCTCTAGAGAAGGCTAGAAGAAAATGACATGCATGAACACAGTAATAGTCATTTCTGAGGGATCAAACCTATCTATAGCTATCTAATTTTGCATACCATGGATCCATATAAACTTGTCAATTGCTTACCCAATATGGAGGTTTTTAAGTCCACTCTAGGATAGGTCATCCAAATGAAAATAGTATTTATATGTATATATATAGTTGTTTAATATTTAGTTATTTACGAGAATTTTTAACTTTTTTTCCATTTTAATAAATATAATTATAGTGCATGGTGATGGAATAGAATTTTAATGTGGAAAAGAAGGATGCTCAGGGCAATATGGAGTTGGTAAAAGAATGATGTCCTTCATAAAAAAATTAGAGAGTAGTCCGGTGGGAAAAGGAGACCAAGAGCCGTCGGGTTGTGGTGAAGGATGGGACCAAATTAAAGGACAAAGAGATTCCCAATTCTGGTTTATTGGTAATGCAAGAAGAAAGTTTTAGATCTGGCTAGCCTTGGTGTCTGCCTAATTGTTGACTATTCACCTCATTTGTTCCAGCTTTTCCTCATCTTCTATAGGCCAATCTACTCTAATGGAGAAATGATGAGAGATTTGCTTTTTGTTTAACTTTTAGCACTAAACATACTTAACTCTTGTTAAGTTTTAAAAATTTCAGAATTCTTCATTTTGTAATAACGAAAGAGTATCTTTAAAATTTCAGAATCCACCCTTAATTGGTATATATGATATATGGAGTATCTTAAAAAATTTGGAATCCGATTATAAAAAAAAAATTGGAATCCATCCAATTAAGAATTGGTACTTATGATATATGGAGCATCTTAGTAATCTTGGAATCCACTAAAAGACCAGTAAAAGAATACTATGAAAATTAACTAGAATTATAATAGAATTAGATATTTTAAATTGATAAAATTTGTATTTTATTTAAGGATATTTTCAAAATAATATAAAAACACATTAATATTATATAATGTCACTTTATAAATACACTCTAATCTCTCCATTATACCAAACATTGAAACTTGAGATGATAGGAAAATATTAACGTGTTTGGATTGCTAATCTGACTGATTTAAGGATGCCAGTCATGTTTTAAAATCTTGAATATTTTATGTTATCTCATATGCCTAGGACCACATAAATCATCCAGACCACACACTATATTCTACAAGTAATTAATGTTTTTATTATAACATTATCATATTGCTAATGTTAATAAATCGCCATTACCAAACATACTGATGAAAAAAATGTCCAATTAAATACTTCTAATTAAAAAGTATATTAATTATTCGAAACTAAGAGTCTTATTAAATAGCGTCATTGAATATTTTATTGAACTAAATTTAATTCACGCAAAGAACAATATTTAGGAAAGAATAATTCGATACTAAAGTCTAGAGTATTAAATTCCAGACAAAGTTAACGATAACAACTAGTCGTACATGTACAAGAATGGCATTATTAGAGGGTGATCCACCTAAATAAATCGAATCTGACCAATATAAGATGATATACATGCCAGAAAGATTATATGATTCGGTGCATACAATGAAAATGATTAATTTTGTTATGATAAATATGATTTAATAAAAAGAATTATATAGTTAGTCTCAATATAGTCTTTTGTAAACTAAATTATTGGGTATCATTTTTTTTTTGAGATTATCGAAGAATATATTGATGAGGAAGAATATATTGGGTATCATTTTGATCATGCAAGATTTGTAGTAACGATCATTTTTTTTTATAAAAAATAAAATAAAATTCATCACTAGGAAATTATCTCCCCAATCAAGATTGGGCAAGTACCACAAGCATGGAAGGTTTAAAAACTTTCGCTAAAGTATTACAAAAATAACTAACATGAATTTTATAATTGAATTTACATAATAACATATTTAAATTAGTGGATCATAAGCATTCACAAAATACCGATATTTAAAAACCTTCTGGTGGTAATTGAACTTAACTCGAAGATGTGTGTGAGTTAGTAATTTTGGATGCGGAGTCAAGTGAGTAAGTTAGTTGTGCAATGTCTGAGTTATAGGTATAATTGTATCTATATGTCATTTTAGGTGTTTTTGTGTCTTTTGAGATAGTCGATTGTACGGCGTTGTCATGTGCGTCAAGTCTAGAGTGAATAGTATTTTGGTATAATAATGATGGATTTAAGTTTGGAGAAACTCATTTGAAATAGTTTGTTGATATTGGATCCAAACCGGATCTGTTTTGAATGGATGGTTGATTTTGAGTCTGATGTGACCCGTTATTATTCATGAGCTCAACTTGACCATTTAAAAGCTTAACTGACTTCTAAAAAAAATAAATAAACCCACATGTTTAAAATATCTCTCAGCCATTTGGGTATATTTATTAGTTTTTCTGAGTCGACGGGTCTCGGGGTATAAATAGCCCGGTAAACCCAAAAAATCCTAAAATGAAACTTTTTCATTGTCTCTCCTCACACAAGGCACCGCACTAACTCAATTGATCTCTTCTCGATTTTTTCACTTAAACGTGTTTCACTGAGCCTTAGACTAGAGATATATGTGTAATCTCTCTAGACAATACCTTATATATAAGTTAGAGATTTGTTGTTTCAATTGAGTTGTTACGCTGTGGAAGGGATCCTCACATTTATAGCATGGGTCCAAAACACAAGTGACCATGCCCAAAATGAATAAAATGGCCCAATCACTAATGGACAAGCCCAAAGATTAACAAATTGGTCCAAAAGCCCTAAAACACACACACCGGATTCAATAAGGATGAAATAGAAATAGAAATTTATGCTGATTTGATTCCTAAAAATACTTGACTACTCACAAGCATCTAAACCAATACATTTATACCTATGACAGGACATACTCTTGGGCCAAACTAACTTGGTCAAATGATCAAACACTCACGGAATCAAGTTGATTGTATCACTATGACTCGGCAATCGGAAGGAGGGGTCCCACATAGATGCCCTCTTATCATATTTTGTACCTTGACACTTATGTTGATGCATTTTGATATATCCAATGGCACGAGTGACCATGCCCTCATACTTTAGAGACTTTCGCTATTTTATCACTTACTCCGATATATGATAAGACCTTCTCTATAAAATTGGAATTTAATTCCATGCTTATTTTTTTAAAAAAAATATTAGGCTAAAATGATATGCATATTTAATGAATATTTTGGGAAATAGTATTAGTTTAGCCTTAGTGTGATCTTGGTTGATTTGCCAATCGGACTAAATTGAGATTGTACACCAATGAGGGTCTAGTAGTCGGGTTCGGATCCTCACAACGTGATAGACCCGTAAGATTCATCATTTCTTAATTAAAGATCAAGGATCCTTAATTTTGAATATATTTTAAAAATTTTGAGTACTATTATTCAATGCACCTTATATTCTGTTTGTTTTTTTACTTCTTTTGGATCATGACTTGACTTGTAATAGTACCATTAGCCATACCATTAATTTGTATTAAAATTATAATCACCAATAAATTTATAAAATAAATATTTAAAGCTTTCTAGAATAAACAGAATTAATCGTTTGATAACTTTCAAAATAACAAAGTACTTAAGAATAGACAACACAGAATTGAGACAAAAACAAACTTAAAAACATCGACAATGACTAAGAATTTGTCATGATTCAATGATCCTACTCTGAAGACGGTAAAGATGTTTTCTTCTGATGTATACAATCACTTAGGAAATGCCATGCATTTTCCTGAGTAAAGCAGAAAAATAGGCAGATGCCTTAAAAATTCAGAAAAAAAGTGATGTTCGATTCTTGCTTCCAATTCAATAGAACCAAACCAAAAGTGACAAATCAAATGTTTAGCTTTAGCATACATTCTTTCTTTATCTAGTACCATGGTCGTAAGCATGCCCTATTGCTGCTACCTCATCCTGGTGCCATATGGTCCTGCATGCGACTGTGACTTGACGTGAGAAGCCAGCATTGTCTTCGATCCTTTCCATCATCTTCTACCAAGATCTATTTTAAGATGACTTAATTGCCCATCTCCATAATTATTCCTCTCGATCTTTGATGTCCATATTGGATGAAGAAGTCCGGGCTGAATGTAAAGTGCTGTACTCACTTCTGGAAAACGTGAAAGTAAATGCATGCAGGGAGACATTATGTGCCTCTGGACATGCCTTTTTAGTTTAGAATAGTATTCTTAAACAAAAGATGAGACAGTGACATTGATTTATCCAAATTCGTTTTGACATAAACTTCTAGATAGGAAGAGTTATGCAAATAGCAGTTAGCTTCTCTGTACTAATGTACATCACCAGATTATTGATTTGAAACAAGAAAAAAGAAAAGAAAAGAGAGCATATCTTATTACGTACATAGGTTACTTGCATAACCTTTGAACCAAAGGAGTGGATCTAGAAGTATGTACGTCAGTTGTTTTTGTCTTTCTTTAGGGTTTTGTCCATTCAACTTTTCACTATTAGCTATCACGAGCATCCAATTGTTCAAACTTATAGCAAATAAAAAATATTAAATTAATTTTTCAATCATCAAGTTTGATTGATTACACCATTTATTTATTTTTATGGATTACCAACAAAATTTGGAATCAATAAAGAGAGATTAGAATTCTTTAAATATTAGTCGGAAATTGTTCAAATATTCCGTCTATTATTCAAATATTGATTGAAATCCGAAAAGATACTAATCCATCAACATGAAATTAACACTCTTAATCATTCGATGGAATATCTTTGGAAATAAATTACGTATGTTCCTCTCTAATGTACTCGAACTTATTCTCCACGAAGCTGGACTAAAATATTGCGATCGAATACAAATACATGGAGCTCTCTTCTTCCTAGGAGAAGAGAGAGAGGGTTGTATATATATATGCCTGGCCGGGGAATAAAATTAAAGCTAATAGGGATGATTGAGACTTGTCGAACCAGTTAGGTTTATGCCTAACTTTGATTAAATAGGATAGAGTAAGCCTTTCTACACTTATGTACAGAGAATAAAGTACACAAACACGAGGAATGTAGGATCGATTCTTCATTAAGAACATATTAGAGGAGGCTTTATTTCCTATTCATGTAAATATTCCTCCTCCAGTCCATTTGAATATAATATGATATGATAATTTCCTTATTCTTTTTTTTTTGTAATCAAGAGAAAGGTAAAGATCAGGAAACGTGAAACTTACGTTGGCCAATCATTTAAAATATGAATCATGCGGGTTGTATGCATTGCCACCAATAAATATGATAACCCAAGCCGATGTAGGTATAGGTGGACTAATCAAAATATGGCATATGGAATATGACAATAGGACAAGAAACGTCAGTTGAATTTTCTAGTATGGAAACTCTTTTTTCTTACACATCCACGATACCTCAATCTTTATTTATAAATTTTAAATTTCAAATTTATTTTATAAAACTATTCTTCAACAGAAAAATATATGTCATTGAAACATAATACATGTTGGCATAAAATTGAAACATAATACTTGTTGGCATAAAACTCTCGCCTGGTGCAACCTACAAGTGATATACAGTATAACCAATCATAGATTTTCTTTCCATAGGTCAAGAATCCGGGTATAATTTTATGGAGCTTCGAGAACACCATTGTATCTGACAATTTTGGACAACAATTTTAGACATCATAAAAAATTATTTTATGTCTCGTTATAACACTGTTCCTGTGTGTTCCTACACACAGAAATAGTGGTGCTCACGGAGCAATATAGTTTTGGCCAGAAACCGGAGGTGCAGGTATCAACAAGTGTATCTTGTAAAACTATTTCTGAAGTTTTCCTTAAACACATTTTTCAAGTTTAACACGTGATTTTGGGCCAAAAATCTTGGCCCTTTAAGCAAACATACTGGGATATTGTAGCCCATTCTAGTGATCTATATATAGCTCTTGTAGATGTCGATAACTTAACCCAAATTTATGGATATCCACCCGAGATATATCCGGTCAATGCAGGTTTTATCCGAATTGATTGGGTTTGGATAAAAATCTGAAATATTATAATGAATGTGGATAGGATACGAGTTTGATCTTAATTCGTTCGATCTGACTTGATTATATATAATACATAATTTTTAATAAAAAATAATAAAAAATTTATTTTCCTATGTTTAGAAATAAAGTAGAAGAGAAAATTAAAAGGATTCGAAGATTATTAATTAAATTGTTGATAAGTTATAAATGTAATGGTGATAGAGACAACTAGATAATTATAACTTTGAATACGAGTATTATTTATTCTAAGACTGATCACAATGAATTTGATTTGTTTATAACAACCAAGAAATAAAATAATATTAAAAAATGAGCTAGATATTTATTTAGAAAATAAGAAATTACTTATGATAAATAATTTTATATTATGAACAATGAATAAAAATTTAATAATTATTTTTCTAAATAAATATATAATAAATTAATTATAAGTCATAAATAATCCGAAAACTCATTGGATTTATATTTTTAAAATCTATTAAATTTCAAGTTGAATTTAAATCTAATTTTAAAATATTAATTTGGGTTTGAATTTAAAAAAAACCCAGCAAACCCCACCCTTTACCATCCCTAGACTCGACCAGCCACTCTTTACCATCCCTAGTCTCGACCACCCAAAGCACACCTACTGTAGTGGTATCATAGTACCCTCCCACGGTATGGACCGGGCTTCGATTCTCGACCAGCCAAAGCACAATGCACGCCTATAGTGTAGTGGTATCATACCATCCCTAGTCTCGACCAGCAAAAGCACACCTACTGTAGTGATATCATCGTACCCTCCCACGGTACGGACCGGGCTTCGATTCTCGACCAGCCAAAGCACAAAGCACACCTACTGTAAGGGTATCATAGTACCCTCCCACGGTACTGACCGGGCTTCGATTCCCAGGATGCGCAATTGCTCATTAGTTTTTCCATAATTTCTTCAGAATCTTATCGGTGATACGAATGACATTAAGGACAGCAACCGCAAGGAAAACGAAAGGATTTGGCAATTGGAAATGTGTTCTGGGTTGGCCCTTTTCAGTCTGATTCATTCGATATTGCCCAAAGTTTGTGTTCATTTATTTTGTCAGAATCGGAAAAACATGAATCTCGCGTATCGGCAACTAAGCCAATTCTGAAGCAGCTAAGGCAATCACGTTTACATGTAAAGCGACTCATGAGTTTCACCCAAATGAAATGCAGAAGAGAAATGTCATTAGAAATTTACGGAGCAGCAGGATCCGCGAAGGCACAGCTGGGCTTACTACTGCAAGATCTACTGATTCAAATGCCAGATAGTTGCACAGAGAGATAAACAGCCACAGCTGGTAAATTGGGATGAAAAAGTTTACTTGCCAATAACAAAACAAGGAAGAGTAACTTAAAAATAATGTGAGACGGCGTGTGTTAAATCCCCGAGAAAGAGCTTACCAACCCGAAAAGATACTATCCTGGAGAACTTACCATCCAAAAAAATCTTATCATGCTCATACCGGATCAGTCAGTCGCCGAAGGAGAGTCAATATTAAAAAAAATTAATGTAAAACAAATAAAAGTTATATGAAACAAATGGCTAGAGTGCGTGCTACCATAGCCGGCCACCATCAAGAGTTGTGGTATCAGGAACTACCACTGCCCTACCTCTGCAAACGTATACAAATAAGACGCATATTTCACTGGTCTTTCCTCAAACTAAGTCCAGACATTTGGTAACACCAAAAGAAGCCAATGTAAGCGCATAAACTAATTCGATACCTGATTCATCTATCAGATAAATGATCCGCACTCAATTAGCATAGCAGAAGTAAAGCAAACTACAAAAGCAGCCTCTAGATTCCAAATAATTATCAGAACAACCACCAAATGACTATATAATTAAGCATAAAACCAGTCAGGACATTCACTCATCCCAAACAATACCAACACCTATTTCCTCTTTCAGACAGATAAATGGCGCACTTGTACTGAATATACAAAACTTTTTATGCGCATATATATAATTCAGATTCACTCTCTCTGGAATTCAAAGCAACTTGCAAAATCGACACTGGTAACGATGAGTTAAAGCTCAATTGAGAGCTTGGAGCTTCATTGAAACAAACATACAGTAAAGTCAAAGAAGGCATTGAAATGCAGATAGATCCCCAATTCTATAGAAGGCGTAGTTCATTCTCTCAAACAATAAAAACACAGGTAAAAAAAAACCCAAAAAAGATGAATAACAAGTTCATAGACATTCCATTAAAGCAATAAAATACCATTCTCACATGACTAAGAGTAATTCCAACTACATAAGATATAACCCCTCATATATCCCTCACTTATCTTTCTTTTTTAGAGCTCATCTTCCATTCTTAAATACTCACCGATATCCGCCTGGTGATGCACCACAATCCCATTAGGATCCAACTTTCTACAATCCTGAGTCGACTTAGCGGCAACCCCGAATCCCAATGGCACGTCACTCATCGAGAACACCACCACCCCATCATTCCTTGAAATACCATCAGTAATCCTCCCCAACCCACCTTTCAACACATGGTTCCCGTACAGAAACGACATCTCAGACGTGGGTTTAAGCCAAACTTTGTGCTTGGCATTCGCAGCCAGTAAATTTAAGCTCTGAATCGTGAGGATAAACTTGCCTCCGTGAGTAAACCTGCCGATGCAAGTTCCCAGCGATACCAGATTCTGGCGAGCTATATTGGTGGCGCGCTTCACCATGGACTCGCTCACATAGAAAACCTTGTTCTTGTGGAGTCTGAAGCAGTAGCGTCCTGGATTCGCTTCGGGCCCTTCATGGGATGGGTTCTCGACTATGTTTTTGAGATTGTTGCCGGTGAATAAGAACAATTTGTTGAAAACCACCTTCATCTCGTTCTCGTCGAGAGGCCTCATCGCAGTCGTTCTCCGTTACGACTCGGGAAAACAAAGGAACGGCCACTAAAACCCTATAACTATCTCCGTTACGACTCGGGAAATCAAAGAATAGGCGGGGCGGCGGTGCGACTAAACCTATATTCATATATATATATTTTATTTTTATTTTTATTTTAATAATTTTTAAAAATATATTCATAGTTTAATCGATTTGATCACTACTTATTAATCTTAAAATTTTGTTATTCTATTTCTCTAAAATAAAACATAAAAATAAAAAAATATATTTAATTACATATTAATTCTATTTTATCTTCTATTTTTACTCTTAAATTCGTTAGTGAGTTGTTTTGGGGTGTATAAATATTTTAAAATTATTTTAATAAATAATATTTTAATTTATAAAGCTAAAACTATATTATTTTGGACAGACGTCAAAACAATGTTATTTTGATGTCAGATCTTTTTTAAAAAAAAAGAAAAGAAAAAAATTTTAATAGAATGACGCCGTTTTAGTCAAATGATATCATTTTGACCAAAGAGTTTAGTAAAAACATTTGTCGTCTTTCTTTTTCCTCCTCCTTTTTTCCTGTGTTTTTTTTTCTCTTTCTCTCCTTTGCATTTCTCTCTCCGTCCGTGAACCAGGAACTTCCACCACCGGCCACAGTTCGCCTTACCATTGGTCACATTTCATTCCCCTCCTCCGCAGCAATCTATCGATGTAGGTTTTGTCAAGATTGGAGCCACTACACGAGCTGTAGCAGCTAAGAAATAACCCGTTTTTAGTAATTTCTGGCCAACTTCGGTGAGTTATTGATAAACGAATATTATGGTTGTGTTTTTCTCGTTGCCAGCTTTCATTTTCTTTTGAAGCATGTAGATTTTCTAGATTCATGGTTGCCGTCCCTCTTTGCCGTACAAGCCGCCTATTTTCTGAAAAATTCAAATTTTGTTCGTTAAATATTTTCAATATTAATGTCGTCATTCATTTCTTGATTTGCCACACGATTTTAAAATTATAAGTTTATAAAATTTTCTCAATTAAACATATAATTTGACACCTAATAATCTATTTTTTATTTTTGAATTATTATTGAAAAATTAATTATTTTTGTCTCATATTAGCTTAATATACCTCTTATGTTAGTTAGTTGATAAATATGGTAATTCTATGATCGTTATGTTTTATGCAAATTTGTGATTTGTATCTGAGTGATATGGACATTTTGGTGGATTCATTAATCTTTGTTTGCTAATTTTGCTGTAGCCACTTATAGGTGAGTGTAGCATTCATATTTTCTTGTTTAATTTTAAATATGCATGATTGAGAATTATGAGTTTTTTTAAAAAAATAGTGATGAATCGTTTTTGGTATTTTAATCAGTTTATGTTGATAAAATTACTGTGAATTGATTGAAAATCCTTTTTGTCTTGTCATGATTCTGCATAGAAATATAGGTTTTTGATATAAACAGAAATGCATATTTTTTTTATAGGTATCTTGAGGTTTTAAGACAAAAATATGTTTAATTTATTTTACAAGTACTTATCTTTTAATATTTTTATTATCTTATTTATTATGAAATATGAGTAGACAATGCATTGTTCAGTCAGTTAATGTCATTGATTAATCTATTGGATAATTATTCAATAGTCTTAAAATTTTGTTACCCTATCTCTCTAAAAAATCATACATAAAAATTAAAAAATATTCAATTATTCATCTTATAATTATATATATATACCAATTCTATTTATCCCTCATTTTTTATTCTTAATTTTTTTTTAGAAAATTACATGTTGTGTGACTTGTGTTTCCCCTTTTAAAACTTATTTCTTAAATACCCTACAATAAAAAAACAACTCAATTTATTTTTTATAAATCTTTCTTTCACATATTCTCACTTAAAGTGATTGAATTAAGAGTTTTGAGCCATTTGTTGATCTCCCACGTATGTTTTTGTGAGCCGCTCAACTTCTTACAATCAATTTTTTTCAAACCGTTTGTATTTTTTTTTCGATATTACTTATATTTTAAATTTTCAGTCTGTAGTCTTAACCTCTTTCATTGAGTTTCTAACTCATGATCATTGAATTACAGGTTTGTTGGTTTCATACAATAGTTTATCCCAACTTCTAACTATTATTCCATTTAATTTTATTTAATAGTTATTTTCTCGGTTAATATTGATTCTATCATAATATTATATAATAAAGGACACCATCGATTAATTTTTTAATAAACATTAAATATTATTTAAGCATAAAATAAAAAAAATAGCTTATCATAACTTAAAAGAAACTATTAATAATTATATTTTTTATTTTTTAGTTCTTGATAATTTTAATAATGATTATTGAGTTATATTTAATCATTTTAATTATCAAAGGTATTATTTATCATTTTTTAAAAAAATTCCCCTTGTTCTATATATATTTGGTTGTAAGCACGTCTTTACTAATTTTTATCATTAATTTAACCAAAATATAGGTTGAATGGACAAGACGACCTATTATGAAAAGGAGATGACCCATCAAATAGGCAAAATAGATAAAATAAAAGGATATAAGACCGATCGTGAATTCATAATTACAAGGTTTAAAATTATAGAGAGCTTAAAGGCTGATCGTACATTATTGCACAGACCAGTCAAATGCTATAAAAATTCATAAATATGTCCTCACCTCAATGTCAGACTGATTGTACACTATTACAAGGCCGATTGGGACGCCAACTTATAAATAAAAGAATAGGTTCTCAGAAGTTTCTCATACAAATTTTAGATTAGTTTTAAAGTATTTTTATGAAGACTTTATTTTTGTCTTCAAATCATTGTAGCTTAATTTTTTTCTTTATAGGAGTGTGATATGAATGCTGTGTGGTCTTATTCTTTCTATTTTATTTTTTTACAGGTTTTGCCAAAACAAAAAAAATAAACAAGATTGATCACTTTTTAAGTAATCAAACCAAATAGAAGATGAAGAATCACTGGGCGGACAATAATTGTGTGATTAAACCATTTTGAAATAGTTAGTATAAAAATGTACCTAAGTTTTGGAAATAAGGAATTACTCAATCATCCTCTTAAGTTGTAGGCACATAAATATAGTTGAAACAAGTGACAGTGATATATGTAGATATTTTGGTCAGAAATTATAGAAAATATTAGATATTCATGAATACTCAAAATATGGTAAGATAGTGAAATTAATCTATCATATTCACCTATAGACTTTAAAATACTAAATTAAATCAAGTGAGCAAACTTTTAGTGATTTAAGTGGAATCTTGAAATTTCCAATTACAATCAATTAGATACTTTAGTCATTTAACTAGAATGTTAGAATTTTAGCATGTGATTATTTATCTAATTCTTCATTGGATCATGTTCTTGCAGAAATGAATCTAAAACAAGCAACACATATTTGTACTTGAATTATCTAGAATTTAAAATTATTGTATCTCGGCAAAGATAAATATAATAATTTAACCATATATTTCCCATCTAATTGTAGATTTATTGAATAAAATAATGAAATTGTATATATTAACTCGATATTCAAAAAATATATATATATAAATTAATATAAATTCATTAAGAGCTATCATTTTTTTAAAAAAAAATTAAAACTGGTCCTGTTTTTGAAATTTTACATGATCAACTAAAACATGAGATTTCAACAGAAACAAAAAGAATCTTCTTTTATACATCACATGTAGGATCCGACTTACCATTAAATTAAAACCATAGAAAGATCAGAATCTAGATAAGGTCAAATCTACAACCACCTTATTTTTGGCTAAACCCACGACAAAAGCTAGAAATTCAAACAGAGTAAGAAAAAAGCCTCAAAATCCACCGGCGTCACCGAAGCCTGCATCATACCCAGCATCATAAGCTCCCGCGTCAGATACCATATCTCCGATCAAAAGTCCACCAATAGCTCCTCCCAACAACCCAGCACCCAATCCCATACCAAACTTGTTCTTCCTCTGTGGCTGTTGCACCGGCGGTGGGTACACATATCCTGCTTGAACAGGTGGAGGGTATGCATACCCCGGTGGTGGAGGTGGGTACCCGTAGCCCTGAGTGGGGGGTGGCGGGTAGGCACCATATGGCTGTGGAGGTGGATAACCATAACCTGGCGGCGGAGGCGGATATGGACCGGGCCCACCATAAGATACTGAACTGGGCCCCACGGCAGGCGCAGGGTAAGCGGTGACTGGTTGTGATGGCGGTGGTTGTTGAAGCTGCTGCTGGGCTTGTTTGTAATTATCATAGCCCTTGCTGTCGGCGACAGCAACGTTGTAACTATCACCAAACTTAAAAGAAAAGCGAAGCTCACCTTTGGGTTTCCCTGACGGTTTTCTGACCTGGTAACTAACGAACTGCATAGACTCCTTGTCTTTCACGGAATCCAAAAGCTCCCTGACGGGAACGTTGACTTCGCCAATATCCTTATCACCCAAGGCTCGGTCACACCGGAGCTTGAAGACCAGGTTCAGGCCGCGGTAGACGGTGGCATCACCGCCATAGATGGTGAATTTCATGGAGTGGTTCCAGGTGGGGTTGGTGCCACCATCTCTGTCAACTGGGGTCTTGGTCTTCTGATTCGGGTGGGAACCGGGGCTGAAGAGTGAAACGACGGCGTATACGTCCATCTTGCTTACAAGGTTCACGTCCTTGAGATCTTTTGCAGAGATATGGTTGATCTCTAAGGTTCTTTCCTCCATGGCGGATTTTGGGATGTGAAGAGTGTGCGTCGGCTTGACGACCCAGAGCACTTCACCTAATATAGATCGCCTGTGCAAGGTTTGCCCAAAAGTCTAAACTCCTAACCTATTAGAAAAGGCCACATCAACACGTCAACGCTTCTGCAGTCTTTTCTATTTTTGTTTTAAAAAGAAAAAGTCTCTAGGAATAAGGGAATATCTTCATGTGCTCTTGCACATTATCTCGGGTCACGTGGATACACAATATGACCCTATTCAAAGTCACGAAATTGCGAGCCTTTTATTTTGTTTTTAATATTAAAAACTTTCATTATTATTAATAATAATTTATAAACGAATTATGACTTAGAAATTTATAGTTATTATTGAAAATATCTCTTGATTAAATAATAATAAATAATTTTTTATTTGAGAAAATATAGTAAAAATTAATATATTTTTGGGTTCCGATAAACAGTTGTATGTACATGATTATAATTAGTATGATTCATATCAAAATTAATCAATTAATAAAATACAAAATTTTAGGAATTAACTTACCTGGTTTTGATATATTTTATGCTTTAGTTATTTGAAAAAATTAGGATATATCATACTAGTTTTTGGATTTTAAATTACGATATTATAAAGAACGATATAATTCAATTATTTTTGTTAAATGGTGTGGTGCGTAAGTTGCGTTGTATTTTAATAAAGATGTGCTAATATTCTCTAATTTATTTTATAAGTCACATCTAAATATTTAAATAATGTAAACCTGACCCGTCAAATTGCTTGAAAATTCTTTAAGGACGACTTTGGACTATTCTAGATACAAAAGTATCAAAATTAAATGTCTTCTGTGTAGTGTTAAAAGTTAATTTATTGGTATATAATAATGTAGTTAACAAGAAATCAAGCATAATATATATCATCTAATCTCATTCTTTCATGAGTTACTAAAATATTTAATTACAAAAATCTGGCTTAGAGGAACAACCGTCATTAAATCTGTGTATTATATGTCACCTACCCTCTATTGTTCTTCGTTTATTCTCTAATGATAAAATATTTTATATAATATATGCATTTTAAAAGTTTACTGATTAACCGGATGCTTCTAGTTCGTATAATAGTTGTAATAATAGTATCCATGCTCAATAAATCAGTGATTAATATCATATTTTTATTTGTGAATTTTAAGATTAGTATTAAAGAAAATAATATTTTCTATTCAATATGTGTAATCAATTGTAATATTTGAAGCTATGATAACATGCCTATATATGTATATACTTTATGAGCACTTGTCTTTGTACTTCTTTATATGGTAGTGAAGCATGACATCGTTATCAACATGTTAGAAATCATGCCCACCATAAACAGCTCACCCTACTTTATATCAAATTTAGACATTAGTCATGTAGTAATCAATTGTAATATTTGAAGCTATGATAACATGCATGAGCACTACAAGTGTAGTCGTTTCACTCCAATATCCGTGTCTTTGTACTTCTTTATATGGTAGTGAAGCATGACACCGTTATCAACATGTTAGAAATCATGCCCACCATAAACAGCTCACCCTACTTTATATCAAATTCAGACAATCCAAATTTAGACATTAGTCATGTAGTTCTTGTTGGAGAGAATTTCAATTTGTAGAAAGTTGCCTCACGTGAAGTTTGAAGGCAAAGCTCAAATTGCACTTTATGAGCGGTACTCTCACATGTCCTAACTCAGAGCCTTCGTTGGCATTTGTGATTGGTGTGATTCCTATGTCATGGGGTGGATTTTAAACCATTATTTATATCGACACATAGGTCCTTAAAAGAAGATATGCAAGAAAGAATGCACCTCGAATTTTTCAGTTGAGGCCTGATATGGTGCCCCTACAACAAGGAAACATGAATGTGACGAAGTATTTCAATACCTTACAGGCCAAGTGGGACAAGCCCCTCAAAATTTCCCCACCTCCAAAGTGCATTGTTCCAAATTGTATCTGCACTAATCATCACAGTGAGACATGCAGACAAAAAGAAGAGGAACCTATATATTAGTTTCTCTTGGGTTTTGATGGATCCTGTTTTGGCATAATCCGCACTCAAATTGTCACGACCCGGCCCCCGGATCCTCGGCCCAGCGGGCCCGGACGTGTATGTGCGTGTGATGGATCACAACTGTAACACTCAGTTGGGCTTATAACCACAGGGCCCAAAAGATGCATCTTGTTGTTACAAATGATACCATCACACAACACATAATCCCAAGACCTCCCTCGTTCCTTTCCGATGTGGGATTGGGTAACCTGACCCCCACTACGGGCTGGGTCTCACAATCTCCCCTCCTTATAGATCTCGTGTCCTCACGAGGGGAGCCCAAACGTAACTGACTTTGGCCCAAACTTACGGGCCCAAACGTGAACACACAACAAGGCCCAAGCCCACCCGGAAGAGGGAACGAGATCGGCTCCGCTACCATTTGTCACGACCCGGCCCACGGACCTTCGGCCCAGCGGGCCCGGACGTGTATGTGCGTGTGATGGATTACAACTGCAACGCTCAGTTGGGCTTATAACCACAGGGCCCAAAAGATGCATCTTGTTGTTACAAATGATACCATCACACAACACATAAGCCCAAGACCTCTCTCGTTCTTTTCCGATGTGGGATTGGGTAACCTGACCACCCCTACGGGCTGGGTCTCACAATCTCCCCTCCTTATAGACCTCGTGTCCTCACGAGGGGAGCCCAAACATAACTGACTTTGGCCCAAACTTACGGGCCCAAACGTGAACACACAACAAGGCCCAAGCCCACCCGGAAGAGGGAACGAGATCGGCTCCGCTACCATTTGTCACGACCTGGCCCACGAACCCTCGGCCCAGCGGGTCCGGACGTGTATGTGCGTGTGATGGATCACAACTGCAACGCTCAGTTGGGTTTATAACCACAGGGCCAAAAAGATGCATCTTGTTGTTACAAATGATACCATCACACAACACATATAAGCCCAAGACCTCCCTCGTTCCTTTCCGATGTGGGATTGGGTAACCTGACCCCCCCTACGGGCTGGGTCTCACACAAATCCTCAATTTTGAACCATTACCCAATCTTGACAGTGTGTTTGGTAGTATTTTGCAGGAATAAAGTCATCATCGGGTCTACATTCAAAACTAATTCAAAGGAAGAAGTAGCTACTGCCATGGCATTTATACCACGGTTTAGGAGGAAAGACAAGATGATTTATAGCCATTGTGGCTTATCTGGGCATAGAAAATAAGGTTGTTATGATATTATTGGCTGGCCAAATAATAAATGAAAGAAGAATGGGTTCAAGGCGAATAAGAATGTAAAGCTGGGATTTGCGAATCAAGCATTAGGTGAGAACTCAAAGGCATATGACGAAAGGTATGCATTAGCAATTGGGTCCAAATATATTACCACCAAACATAACGCCAACAATAGTGATTCTTTTAAAGACATGGCTAAGAAGATCTTTGATTATTTTGGACAATCAGATAAAGTCGAGATGTGTTGTAAGACAATATCTATACAATGGATTCTTGATAGTGGGGTAAGTCATTATATGACTGCACACATCAATATAATGTCCAACCTCCAGAACTTACAGTGGCCAGTAAGGATTATAGTGCCAGATGGAAGGGGTTTCCGTGTTACACAAGTAGGAGATATTTATCTAAGTAAAGATCTATTGCTGAAAAATGTCTTATACACTTCAAATTTTACATGCAATATTATTTCTGTTCCTTAGCTTACTAAACATAGAGGATTTATCATCACTTATGATTCTATCTCATGCAAAATCCAGGACCTAGGCATGATGAGGAAGATTGGTTAGGGTAGACTTAAAGATGAAGTATACTATCTGAATTTTGAGAACCAAGGGCAAGCTGGGGCATGCGTGACTAAAGGAGTGTAGAACTATGACATCGATGTTTGGGCCATCTGTCTATGAAGAAAAAATCTATGTTAAGATTGAGTAGCAAATCTAACAGTTTGAATAAATTTTGCGATATTTGTCACAAGGTAAAGCAAATGAGACTTTCTTTTTCAAATAGCTCAAATCGTGCAACTAATCGTTTCTCATTAATTCACTGTGATGTTTGGGGCAAATATCAAAATCTTTCCATATTGGGTCACCATTACTTTCTTTGCATTGTAAAAGACCACTCACGAGAAATGTGGATATACCTATTACGGTACAAACTTGAGGTAGCTCCTATGCTAAAGCAATTTTTCACAATGATGCATACTCAGTTTGGTAAGAAATACAACGAATTCGCACTGATAATGGTATTGAATTTGCTTGTTTAAAAGATTATTTTCTTGATAAGGGTATTATACATGAAACTATGATTGTCCACACTCCTTAGCAAAACAGGCGTGTCAAGTGAAAAAAATCGACACTTACTGGAAGTAGCTCAAGCATTGAGATTTCATGCTAATCTACCTATCTGATTTTAGGGAGATTGTATATTGACAACAAGTTACCTTATCAACTGGATTTCCAATGCCCCTTTTCAAGGAAAATTGCCAAATGAGATTCTGTTTGGAAAGCCACCTCGCCTAGACCACTTAAAATTCTTTGGTTGGCTATCTTATGCTCAAGCCCACAACTAGATCCCTGATAAGTTTGATGCACGAGCTCTCTGGTGCATGTTTCTTGGTTACTCATAAGGAAAGAGAGGATGGTGACTTTATGATATTGAGTCTCGAAGAATATTTGTTTCTCCGAACGTACAATTCTATGAGTATTTATTTCCTTTTCGAGATACTATGAAGATATCAGATACTATCATAGATCGACAAGGTATGGTGGCTGCAGATGAAATAAATATAACGGATGTAGTATGGGAACTTTATCCTATTTACGAAACTATCGGACATGATAATTGCCAAACCTCACAATTAGATAATTGTCAAGGACAAATTTTGCAATCAAATAATGTCATACATGATATTTTTTCATTCAATAAGATTATTCTCAAGGAAGGATTTAACAATCATATTATATCTTATCTTATCCTTCTCCAGTTGACAATATCTTTAATTTAGATGATCAAATCTTGTCACCTTATCCATCTATTAATCACGCAGATAAGAATGATCAGGCAATAAATACAGATATTGCTGATCATGGTGATTTTATATCTATCTTGCATGAAATCTCCAAATCTAGTCCATCTGATACACACTATCACGGGCACAATGAGCGTGATAAATCAAAAAAATTATTTCTCTCTATAGTAGATGTGACAATACCAACTGCTTCTCATGGAAATCTTAAAGCTCTTGCTAACCCAATCTCGGATTCAGTTCCAGTAGATACTCTACAAAATCAGAAGTCAAATCGAGAGAAGAGACCACCGACATGTCTTGATGATTATTTTTGGCACAATCATGCCGTAGCCTTTGCTAAAGCAATCACACCTACCAACGCCAGCTCTCATGATGCACCTACATATTATGCCTTCTCTCAAACATGTAAGGCTTTTCTTTATGTTCTCATTGCCAACAATGAACCAAAAATTTACTCCAAAGCTGCGCTAAATATGCACTGGAAAGAGGCTATGGCAACGAAATTATGTGCCTTGGAACAAAAAAACACTTGGACATATTCTTCTCTTCCTCCCAGCAAGAAACCTATCGACTGCAAATAGGTTTACAAAATCAAATACAAAGCCGATGGTTCCATTGAACGATACAAGTCACGCTTGGTGGACAAAGGATATTTATAGATGCAGGGGGAGGATTTTTATGAGACTTTTGAAACCTTTACACCCGTAACCAAGATGACAACCATACGATATGTATTGACCATTGTTATTAAAAAAGCATGGTCGTTATGGCAATTGGATGTGAACAATACTTTCTTGCATGGAAACCTTGATGAAGAAATCTATATGATTCCACCTCCTGGCATGCATTTGCCACAAAGGGATCAATATTGTCAACTCAAAAAGTCAGTATATGGCCTGAAACAAGTAGGGAGAAACTGAATTGCCAAACTTTCTTTTACACTAAAAGAATTCGGTTTTACACAGCATCTTGCAAAGCAATCTTTATTTATTTTATTCACTGGTAAAAAACTGATAATTTTGCTAGTGTATATCGATGACATTGTTTTGACAAGGAATGATCAATATGAATGTAACAAGGTGAAGGCATATCTCAATGAGAAGTTCAAGATAAAGGACCTTGAAGACTAAAATATTTCCATGATATAGAAGTCGTATGATCAAACAAGAGATTATTTCTTTCCCAACAAAAGTACATGATTGATATCATGAACGAGTGCAAGATGGTTGTAGCCAAGCCATGTTAGTTCCTAATAGAGTAACAAAACTGGCTGACTCATAATTCTGGCGAACCAGTGGAGGATGCAGATAAATAACAAAAGGCTGATAGGAAGACTGTTATATTTGACAATCACAAAACCATAGATTATATTTGCAATTCACATCCTAAACTAATTTATACAAGATCTAAGAGAAAGGAACTGGGAAGCCGTGATGAGGATAGTACGTAATTTAAAATCAAACATGGGACAAAGGATTCTTTTTCCGTGCGACAACAAGAAACTGATATGAGGACCTGCTTCTGGTGAATGGGACCATCACTGTCATATAGTTCTGATCGACCTAGCACGTGGATCAATCGAAACCACACAAGGCTTACATTAACTTTACAAAACCAAATTCCAAAAAATGCGTATAAATTTAAATTTTCCTTTTTAAAGGAGCATGGAACGTCACAAATCATACCCGACATAATCGTTTATCAGAGTACACACACAAAATTAACAGAAGACTTAAAATCACACACAATAGGTCATACAGTCCCAAACATGCTACACACAAGTTTCATAAGAATCTATACAAAAAGTTCCCAAGACACACATCTGATATCATATTGTAAAATATGAGTCATACATGCTAACAAGATTCAAAACAGAAATAAGCCCACAACAAGTCTATATAAACAACTATAATCCAACACAAGCATGCATATCGTCAAAGTATGCAAATATAAAAAACATAAGCATGTCGAGTTTTCAAGACATGCAAGTGCAGTAGTCAAGTCCTAAGACTAATATCGGGAAAGACTCGACCTCAAAGATGCACAACTACTCAAACGGACTAGTCCTGAAAAGATATCAATAAACGAGAGTGAGATCAAAGACATCAGTGGAGAAATCAATAATCTATATGCACAGCCAAGGAATAGAAACATACGGAAAATTATTTAATAAAACTGTTATTTAAAGCACATTTGTCATCCATGTCTACTAACATGTACTCACGTTGTTTCACAAGTCATTATGCACAATGCATGTATTGTAAAACACAATGTATGTATTGTAAAACACAATGTAATATATATACCAACCCAATAGGTTTCCTCAACTCATAAAACATACATATTCACATGGCTACTATGCCTCAAAACCTATTGGGGTGAATTGTAAATCACTTTCAGAATCCCTCGAGGTAAGAGACACTGAAATCCCATTGACAATTAATTTCTATTTACAAAATACATATAGATCCTCTACCGCTAATATTATCCAAAATTGAGTGGAGAAATCACACTATCAGACTCAACCTCAATTCACAAATATATAGATATACGCAAGCTTGCTAAGCCATCGCAAACATCAGGCAATCACATGCATTCCATCCAAACAACACTCTTAGGTAAGACATATTTCCCTCAGCCTAGGATTCCATACACTTACCATGTTGGGCCAAACATTAATTTTCAATTCCAAGTATTCCCAAGAACATACATATATAATTTCTCATGAAAAACCCAAGAATGTAATGCGATGTAAGTAAATACTATGAATAACATTCACAAGGGGGTTGATTTGGTGTTTGATTGAGTGGAATATGTTTTATGGTAGTTTTGGGGGTCATAATTTGGTGTACACGAGTTGTGGGAGGGGTATGGGGGTTCGTAATCGAAACGGGAATTGTCCTTAAGGGTACACGGTCGTGTGCCAGTACACGACCTGTGTTTTGAAGTACACGACCGTGTACTCTGTTAAGGAATGTCGTGTACAGGTACATAACCTGGATACACGACCATGTACCTAGCAAGGGGGAGGCCGTGTACTGGAACACAGCCTGGGTACACATCTGTGTACCTTTAAGGGCAGGTCGCATATTGTTCTATCCAGAAGAGTACACGAGCTCGTCCAATTGTTCGTGTGCATATAGTCCCTTCCAATAGGGGTACAAGCCCTAGAACGGACCTGGAACGCTTCTGAAACTTGTCCAAACCCTTGGGAAGTCTAACCATAGGCTCTCAACAATGAAAAACACCTCACAATACATCAAACACTCAAATCAAAGGGCTCACACATGATCGAACACATAAGCATAAAAACGAGTCTCAAGAACGGATTCCAAAATCGGTTCACATTCTCATTCTCATGCATCAACACACAATCGACATATTTAATAGTTCAGACACATAATTCATGCATTCAAAATATGTCAAGCAAGTCTATATAGCTAGAATGAATATCACACACATCATATGCATAGCCTCTATTCAAAACCATGTATTTACCAAATTTTAAATTGAAAACATCAAACAAGCTCGCATATGCAAATAAAACATAAACTTTCACCTCTTGACGTGTAGAAAACTCAGTGACAATACCTTTGCCCCTATCAACCGCACCAGCACCTCCTAAACATACAAACCAAACAAACAAGCGATAAGCACCAAAATTGAACAAAAACGACAACGGACTTGAAATTGAAAAACGAACACTAAAGACCCCAATGACTCTCTCACCAACGCACATCTCACACTACGAACATGTCCCCACTCAGGATTTCCAGAAAAACAGGCGAAACACCCAAACCTCACATGGCTCAAAACGACCCACAAACAAACCTCATCACACAATTTGGTTTCTCAATCCACAATCACACTCCACAACATAGAAATCAACTATCCTAAGCATCAGAAACACCCGAAAATGACAATTTTATCGAAATCACAAAACATTAGGAATTACCAAAAATCCTATTGAACTGAAAAATTTACACCCACTGATCAGGGTACGTTTTTTATGAATCAAAACAACCAAAAAAATATAGGAACGACAACAGGAAACTAATGAAACCAACATGGAAGAAATGGAACTCTAGGGCACTTACCACGAAATCCCTAAAAATGTCCTGAAACGAAAAACTGATCGATTACAGCTCCTCAAGTGATGACTAGGAGTGAAAATCTACCGGGGAATGTTAGGAAAAGGGTTAGATTCAATGCTCAGTAGTTTTCGACAGAAGAAAATCAATGAATTTTGAACGGTGTTATTGGGAGGGAAACAAGAGAGAGAAATGAGGAGAGAAATGAGGGAGAGAAAGAGAGAGAAAGAGAGAGAAAGGGAAGGCTGGGTTTGATTCTGACACTTTGAAAGTTTAAGTGTCGGGTCAGGTATTTAAACCCCGGACCCAAAATCTCGAAAAGAACTCGATTAAAATGGTTTAATAACCCGATGTGCCCCGAGTGGGCCAAAACAGATTTTAAAACCAATCAACACCATAAATGGGCTAAAATAACAACTTGGGCTCAGAAATGGGTAATCGGGCCATAAAAATAACTAACAGACCCACAACGATTTTTTTCACCCGAAGGCCCCGATCACTCAAAACAGACTCGGAATTGGCCAAACACGATTTTCATTAACTCAAACCTTGACACTTGAGCTAAAACGCTCACTAAGACTCCTAGATGCAAACCTAGGCTTTCTATGACTGTGCCTACCCTAAGACTACGCTCGGTTCAACGGTCAACTCTCTTAGGTCAAAAGTCAACTCTCAGTCAAAATCGGCCACTCTCGCTGACAAGGCACTCAAAGGGATGAGGTCTCACAACTGAAGCTGATTGGATCTTGTGACTCGAATTGGGTCAGTTGTCTAATGACCAGAAAGTCTATTACAGGTTATTTCATCATGTTAGGCAATGCACCAATTGCTTGAAAGTCAAAAAAACAAGCCACAGTGTCCCGGTCATCAACAAAGGAAGAATATAGAGCCATGGCTAGTGTGGTCAGTGAACTAATATGCCTCATGGAGTTATTAAGATTTTCTGAAAGTGAATATGGGAAGAGCAACACTAAATAGCAATAGTAAATCAGCTCTTTATATTGCAATAAACCCTATATTTCAAGAAAGAATCAAACATATAAAAGTTAATTGTTATTTTATTCATGAAAAGATACAAAAGGAGGAGGATTAGATAGATTACATGTCCACAAAAGAGCAGATACCTGATAACAAAGGCCATCAATTTTCACCAATTTCATTACTTGTCCAACAAGTTGGGAGTGTATGATTCACACCCTCCAACTTGAGGGGAAGTATTAAAGGAAAGAATATTTTCTATTTATTACTTTGATACTTGTAATCAATGGTAATATTTGACAAGGCTATGATAACGTGTCTATATGTATATAGTCTGTGGGCAACACAATTTTAGTGGTTTTACTCTCCTTAATATCCTTATCTTTGCACTTCTTTACAATTAGAAGATTTTAGATAAATATATTTAGATAAAAGATTAAATTTTTGATTTTATTTTTAATTAATACTTACTATATAATAAAAGATTAATAACAATGAGTGGATTAAGATGAAATATAATCGAATAATATATGCATCGATGTAATTTCGAATATAGATTTTTATTGCGATTGAATTTTTTATTATAAAAAAATAAAAATTAAACACACAAAATCTGGAATAATCGAAGATACCTGGTTTAGCCAAATCAACCACAGATTCCTCTTCCTGTCGGATTAGACAGGATTTCTGTTATCCTAGATACCAGCCGGAAAGTTCTCTATGCCCAAACACGAGTCCTCCAGGGGGTAAACGTCGAGTCGCCGGCCTTTGTCCAATAAGGCGGCAAAGACTAATTAAGAAAGAAACAATCGGCGATAAAACCGTCTTCTTAATCTCATCAAAGATTTTTTTTTGAGCACCAACGGGGGCCATTATCTTTAATCGTGCTATTTGTTTCCAATCAAACCGTTTCTGCGAAACCCTAGATTTCTGCTGCATCTTTGTTTCTATTGGTTGCTCCTGTCCCCCTCTCTCCTTCCCTCTCTCTTGTTGTAGGATCTGAAACAATGAAAGTGAGAGAGGAGACGGCGGAGCCAGGGCAATTGAAGCGGGCGTTAATAGATTCTGGTGCTGGTGCAATTGCTGGTGGTATTTCACGCACCGTTACGTCGCCTCTTGACGTCATTAAAATCAGATTCCAGGTTACTTTTTCTTCTTTTGACTTGCACTTTTGTTATTGTGATTCTTAGTGAGTATATGTTGATATTTCGAATGAGCTTGTGGTTGTGTTGTAATCTTGAAAGCCTGAAAGGTCAAAAGTCATTAAAAAATGCTGCGGATTATATTTTAATTTTGAACGACTGAAGATTATTATTCAAGCATTGGAAGTATAATGTTGTTTTTGTGATTGATTGACAGGTTCAACTGGAGCCCACAACATCATGGGCTTTGCTTCAAAGAAATAGGTCTCAACCGTCGAAGTATACTGGAATGTTGCAAGCTACGAAGGATATTTTGAAAGAGGAGGGTTTACCTGTATGTTTTTATGAATTCCATTAATTTTGATGCCAGAGCAGTGGTTATGTGACTGATATTCCTGTGCTTTGGGGGTTTGGACGATGGTTAGGAAATCCTTGCTGTATTTGTTTTAGCATTGAAGTATTCCTGTTATAAGGGAAAGAGTGTTACTCCTGTTAAAGGGAAATAGTGTTAGTTTCTAAAGCCTTATGTATGAGAGTGTTGCTGGTTGTAGGGTTTTTGGCGCGGTAATGTCCCTGCTCTACTCATGGTAATGCCATACACTGCCATACAATTTACGGTGCTACACCAATTGAAGACTTTTGCATCCGGTTCTTCTAAGGCTGGTATAGCTATGATTATGTTAATTTCATTTCAGAATGCATTTTCTGTGGGTTACTTGGTGCAACTGTGGGGTATTTCCTATGTTTTAGAGTCATGGAAGCGAGAAATGTAACTAAACAATATCTTTTGTAATGTCATGCTTACTTGCACTTGGAAAGTACACAACATCCGGTCATGTTTTTATCAGAGAGCCGGATAAGATGCTTATGGACATATTATGTACTAAATTGATTGGTGTCTTTAGACTTAAGTTTCTCAATTTTTTCTGATATTTTTAAAGAAAACTGATTTATTGTCAGAAAAATATTTGCATGTAAATCTTGAAAATAATTTTAAGTTTAAATCAGACTGTTTATCTTCTATTTTCTAGAAATTGTGTGTTCATAAAAACTTATGCCCTGAACTTCCAATCTGAATAACAGGGGCCTCCTAATTTCCTTGTAGATTTTTTCTGTAACTAACCAAGTGCGTCTACATCTCTGTTTTTATTCTCTTATTGCTTGTGTCCTGACTGTAGCACCATGATACAGCGGATCACATTCATCTGAGTCCATACCTTTCATACATCAGCGGGGCTTTAGCGGGATGTGCTGCTACAGTTGGATCTTACCCATTTGATCTTCTTCGCACCATCTTAGCTTCCCAAGGTGAACCTAAGGTACAAATACGATCAAGTGCTATGCTCTGTGTTTACTGCTTCTGTATACCTTAATATTTTTTTCAAGTGCTTCCATGTGTATGCACATGAAATAAAGAGGCCTAGTATTTTGCACTGTGCAAATTTGCTATTGCACCTATTTATTTATTCAGTTTCAATGTTAAAGAATTGAAGGATTTTGCACGGCCCAAATTTGGGTTATATTATATTAAATTCATTGAATACATTCTGTCAGCTAACTTTTGTCTATGTGAAGACTTGCATTGCTGGCTTGTTCTTGTTGCCTTCTCCTTTGGCTAGCTATGTAGCTTCAGTGTCTCCACAATATTCTTTTGTGGGGGTATCTGGATCTTTTGTGGTGTCTTTTTACATGTCCAGTGTGCAATATGTCTAATTTATTTGACTTTAATGACAAGCTTGACTAGTCTTTAGGATTTTTTTTGGGGTGTCAGACAAGTTGATTGCATGAAAGCAGGACCATATGTTTTATACCCAGTTCCATTCATCTTTTGCACTGGTTTGGAACATATATTCACTCTCAATTTGGTGAAAAAGAAATTGATGATATATGTTCTTTATATTGATTCATTAATAACCCAGATTCCATTTTGTTTTTAATGACAAACTAGTGTCCCCAACTAATATTTGTTACATGTAGGTGTACCCAACAATGAGGTCTGCATTTGTTGATATCGTTGGAGCTCGTGGCTTCCGAGGCTTATATGCCGGATTGTCACCAACACTGATTGAGATTGTTCCTTATGCTGGCCTTCAGTTTGGCACATATGACACGTTTAAAAGATGGACCATGGTAAGATTTTCATCTCTTAGTTAAATTTTCTATTGTAGAAAATGTCTTTTTAGTCAATTGGTGTAATGAAATAGGAACCTGATCTTCTATTTGTCATAACATTGACTTACTAAACTGCATAATGGCTTGAACTTTTAGTAAATGTCATCGATTCTGGCTTGTTTGCCAATTTCTAATTCACAATGCCTTAGTCTTCAAGCATCGGTCTGAAAGTGTTCATGCCAGTCTCACAGAAATTGGATACATCGAGATGAATTGGGATTATCTGAAATGTTGTTTTGCTGGTTTTCAATTTCTGCATATGATATCTTGCCATTACATTTTTCAGAGATGGCATATGTTTTAATTGCACAAGAGTGACTAATAGATGTCATTGGTCAGTCATAATATTCATATTTACATCAGTATTGATGTTGTAGCACCGGAAGGCAGACATGAAATTTTATATTTTGAAGAAGTTGATTCCCCTGTGATGCATTGAGATGTCGCTTTTTTCTTTGTGTGCTCATTGTGTCTAGTTGTTTGTTGCATTATACAATTTACAGCATCTGTTGTAGGCCTGGAACCGGTATAGATATTCTAAAACAGGCTTCCCAAGTGCGGATGACGGCGTTTCAAGCTTTCAGCTTTTTGTTTGTGGGTTAGCTGCCGGAACATGTGCCAAGCTTGCTTGTCATCCTCTTGACGTGGTTAAGAAACGATTCCAGGTACATTCGGATCATTTTGATAAATGTTCCCTTGAAACTACTTTTTTCCTTTCTAGTCAATCAGACCTGTCCTTTTTGTCAAATACTGCTCTGTTTGTAACTCTTTTTGTCCTTTTTTTCTCTAAAGAATATTTTTTGAATGCTTATGCTGGTCCCCGCAGATTGAAGGATTACGGAGGCACGCAAAGTACGGTGCTCGAATTGAGCATGACGCTTATAGAAACATGTTCGACGCCCTGCGTAGAATCCTAGCGTCGGAGGGTTGGGCTGGTCTTTATAAGGGCATTGTCCCATCAACTGTCAAGGCAGCACCCGCTGGTGCTGTAACATTTGTAGCCTACGAATTTATATCAGACTTGTTAGAGTCTTTTGTAACTCGAACCTAAACATTTTGCTTTTAATTTTTATAATTCTTTCACTAATTCTCCTTTCCAATTAGCCTTTTGATTATATAATTCTCTTTTCTTTTTCCTGATCTTACAAGCCCATTATCTATAGAAAGTCTGAGATTGCCGGACTTGTGTTTGATGACCTCATCTTTTGGTAGCTCCAGCTATACGTGCACGAAACCCGATTCAACACAGGTTTCGAATACTACAACATATCCTTCAAAAGAATCAAAGTACTACAACAAAAAATATGATCAGACAATCCTGAGCTGGTTCTTTTCCGAAGCATGATTCTGGAAAGTGGTTCCCCTTCTCTAATCGGAAAGAGTACTGCGCGATATTATTCTCAACTATGATGCAAAAGCAGACTATTGTAGTACACAAACTATCCAACAGAAGAAGAGCATCCAACCATCTCACCAGAAGATCAGTAGATAAAACTTTAAATTCCCTTGTCCCGTTAGCAAGAGCTAAGTTAACGAGCGAGGTTTTATTTATAGTTCTTCTGTTTACTGCTATCCTCAGGAGGCAAAGCTACAAACTGCAAGATCTTCTGAACTTGAGAAACGTCAAGCCGAAACTTGTCGGCAATCTGGTGGACATCCATAGGCCCATCATGGTCATCGGCCTTGCCTTGATATAGAAGCATCATATGTCGCAGCTGTTCCATGTTTACAGTTCCCGGAGGAACAGCTCGTTCGTTGTATTTGCCGGAGTCGGGTCTGGTGTTCCGCAGCTTTGGCATAGGCCTTTGGTACCTTTCTATTACGTGAGCCTGACAAGATAAACCCACAAACCTTTCAACATATGATCTAACCATGGAGGAACCAAAATTGCTAATATTGGAAGATATGTTGAAATCGAACCGAAATGATGAACATGAACCATTACCATCCCCATCACAAGATGTCCCAGATGTTCTAGAAAAAGCAATGCCATAGAGATCCAGGATGCAAAATATTCTACCTTTTCATTCAACAGTTTCTCTTAATAACAAGCATATCATATATCTACAACACTATTCTTTCAAATTTGATGCATTGCATATAACTGTGACAGCACATTTTGTGATGCCTTCCCTTTCACACTGTCGATTCCAGCAATATCCCCAATCCCCACCCCCTTTAACTCATTTAAGGCTAAAATAATGAGGAAATCCAAGACTCATTGGCTGAAAAGCACTCATTTTAGTAGAAGAAACTAATTAAGAGTTTCTTACTACAAAGATCATTACTCTTTGTTTAAACTTATCCTGGAAAAAAAAAGGTATAATCAACAACAGGCAACAGCTTAAAAGGAATCATAAGAACCCACCTCGCCAGTCTCCAGTTTGCCTCCTGGTTTTGCTTTAATTCTACCCACCATTTGACCAAGCATTGCATCATAACGTGGATCTCTTTCTTCAAGAATGTTGTCAACATTAACTCTTGGTGCACCAGCTTAAGCAAAGCACATTGAAACAATGAAACCAAATAATACAAAGTTAGTATTCCCATTCCAAGCAGTCACATACCGCAGACTGTAAATGCAGTTTCTCATCATTACTATCTCAAATTCTCATTCATGCCCAAATCATTATTTGCTTATCAATCACATACAACTCTATTCATTACAGACAACAATTGATCAAATATAAAGATAAACAACCCGAAATTATATGGTTAAGTAATAAGAATAGATCCCGAAATTCAAAGATTCCATCTTTATTCGGTGAATACTGTACAACAAAAATAATTAATCCCTGTTATCCACGATACAAGGATAAACATAAACATTCTAGGGATGGAGGCTATGCTGCTAGAATAACCATTCCAATTAGTAGAAAAGTGCAAGGGAGCTTTATTCGAAGAGAAATTATAAGTGGGTCTAATTTGTAAAGACAGCAATTGCTAATTTCGACAAAGCCTACCAATGAAAAGAGCTACGCAAACTTCAGCTCGCTCTATTTATCTCAACAGATAAACCAAAAATGTTCAAAGAGCAAAGTTAACTAACTAACCAGAATCAAGACCATCATGATCGTCATATCGAGAGGTAGTAGTCCGAGAAATCTCCACCTTGTCAAAGGGTGTAGAAGGCGGCCGAGGGTCAGCGACACTTTTCTGGGGCGGATCCGCAGAGCGGATTCTTCCCGATGCTCGACGAAAAGCCTGACCCATAACACTTTCTTATTCTTCGCCTCTTGATTAGTAGTTCTCAACAACAGGAGCGAGAGGTTAAAAAGGGTTTAAGAAACAAGGGCAGTAGAAAATAAAATTTACAAACAAGATATCACTGATCTGCAGCTCCACAATTGGAAGGAGAAGAAGGTTTAGCCTTTAAGACAGGCTCGTGGCAAACACAGGATTTGGATTCGTAGAGCAGACACAGGAGTCGCTAGCAACATACGAGTGCTGGCTTGGTTGCAAGCTAATTGGATGTCTTGTCGTCCCTTCAACCTTGTACGTGTGTTCTTTTCCCTGCCCAAATTTTCACTTTTGGGGTTCTAGTTTTATACTTATATAGTAGGCTAAATGCTGAAACAATTGAATAAATTGAAATTAATACTCAAAATAGAATAAAAGAAGTTAAATTGATTTTGTAAATTTGGTTAAATGTATAATGATTCTAAAAATATTTACCATCATAACATTATTATCTTATAATTGCAATAAGATATTATTAATTATAATGATTCAAATTTGATTGGATAACTACAATCAGATATTATTGCAAATGAAAAAAATCATCAATTATTAAAGTTATTAGTTAATAGAGTTATCTCTTATAATTAATATATTTTTATATAATAAAAGATATTTCGACTAAAATTACAACATAATAGAGGGACTATTATTAAATAATAATATATTATCATTAATATGGAAGTAAATCCACATACAATCAAGACTTCTCAAATTTAATATCATACATGGATGAAAAAATTATTCTCTTATAATTAATATATTATTAAATAGTATAGGATCATCATATGATTGACTGAAATTATAACGTAGGAGACTATTATTAGATAAAATATATTATCATAATGTGAAAGCAAATCGTAACATTATTCCTTATTAATAATACGTCTTTGCATATTTTGGACAATCTTGAAATGTCCAATGTCTTCCGCATTCAAAATCTACAACGGTAATTTCATTCTTTAAGCGTCGATACCGCCGCTACCAGCTACAAGTAGTGTGAGACCCCGTCTTTTTGATAGTCTAGTTAGCAGTCGGATTCAATTAGATTGTTCGGATTGGTCGGTTTGAGTGAGTTGACCATTTGACCGTCATAGCTGACCTTTTGACCGAGTGACGTGGACATAGTCATAGAGCCTAGGTGTCAGTTTAGAATGTCTAGAACGTCATGTCGTTGGTGGTGTGTCGATAATTTGCACGACGTGTCTCTTCAGAGATTTAACGTGCATTAGATTAATTAATCGATTAGTGCATTTTTGAGGTTTGAGTCCAGAGGATATAGCTCATTCTAATCTTTTGACCAGCATAAAAGTTTTTGGAGGCCCGTTTTGAGTGGCCGGAGGTCTTTAGGCTGACTTACCTTTCGTGGGCTCGATTTCGGTTTCCCGAGCCCAATTACGTTTTAAAAGCTCGATTTCGATATTTTGAGTTTTTAAATTTTATTTTGGCCCACTTGGGGCATATATGAGCTATTTTATTAGCAATTCAGATACTGTGAATTTTTTTAAAAAAAAAAAGTCAAAAAGTCAAAAAGTCAAAAAGTCAAAGTCAAAGAGTCAAAGTCAAAAGGGCAAAATTCCATAACTGCCCCACTTACTCTTTTCTCTCTTTTTCTACGGGAGTGGGCAGATTTTTCCCCATTTTCCCATTCCTTTCTTCCCCTCTCTTTGCCGAGAGTTTCTCAAAACCAAAACCAAACAAAATTCCTCCCAATTTCATTTCTACATCAAATTAAGGGGTGAGTCTTGTTCCAAAACCTAAACCTAACCTTCCTCCTTGTATTTCCTCAGGTATGGTGTTTGGTTGTAGTGGTTTTATATTTATTTGAGTATTTTTTTGTATTTTCGGATTTTATGAATTTTTACTTGATTTCTTCATTTTCTGGGCTGATTTGTGGTTGATTTAGCAAGATTAGATGTTCATTAACATAGTCTGATACTTTAGATTGCTTGAAAACATCATTTGATCCATGATTGATCATTTTGGGTGTCAATGGCATTTTGGTAATTTCGGGATTTGTGTGATTTTGTGAAATTGGATGGAATTGGATGAAATTGGGTGAAATTGGTTGATGTCATTGCTTGAGTTAGGTTGTTTATGTGTTGTAGAGTAGGTTGGTCGAATTAGGAAACCAATTTTGATGTTGGTGGAGCTTGGAATTGGAAATTGAACTTAGGATCGATTGCGTATGTGAAGGGATTTGTTATTTTCTTAAGGAATTGAGTGGTTTAAGTTTCTAGAGGTTGAATTGAATAATTTGGGACTTAGAGTGAGTGTTTGAGGAGTCTCTTAGATTGTTTTTAATTCTGGTCATTTTTCGAGTTTATTATTTTCGGCTTTGTTCTTAGTCCGATTTTGTGTGCATGATTGTTTAGGTGGTATTTCAGCGATCGATAAGGGCAAAGGCTTAGCCGTCGAGTCGTCTGCGCGTCAAAAGGTGAGAGACTATGTTTCATTTACATGCACAAAAATATTTTGTTTTATTAATTAAAATTGGTAAATGTTTGTTTTTGAATGGAGACAATACGTACATTGATTTATAACGTGGCATGCTAGGTTCATTGTGGGTGAGACATATTTCTGATGCATAAAACATTTATTTGAACGTATACGCATGTTTGTGATATGATTAAAATGTGTTTGAGAATATTCGTATGCATCGAATTTTTGAGTTGTTGGGACTTCTAGGAAGTCTTTGATTTGATTTTGATTGCACTATATTTTATTTATATTATAACATGATTTGAGAATTGATCTGCATGTTTGCAAAGAATATGTATACCTATATTTGCTAGGTATGACTTGGAATTGACGGACTACGCTTGGCCAATGCGAAGGTAAGTGGACGAGTATCCTTAGATAGAAGGATAATCCCTTGCCTAGGAGTACGGATGAGTTATGTATGCCTTGTGGGAGTATGGGATGTGATAGGCTACATGTGCCTTCGGGCTTTTCGAGTTGTGTGTGCGTTGGGAATCGTGTGATAGCGGATTTCTCCACTTTTCCTGAGGACAACACTGGTGGTAGGGGACTTATTAATATTTTGGAAATGTGCAATTAATTAACCACCAGTGGGCTTCCGATTTCCCTTTGGCCGGGGTTATCAAAGAAGCAGTTTTAGAGGTCCACCCCGATAATTTTTGGGCATAGTTGCCCATGAGAATGAGATTTTGAGATTTTTATACTTATTGGGCATGGGTCTGTGATACATGGTGTTAATATCAAACTCATGCATATGCATTTGATTATACTCAATGCGAGATTGTTTACATGATTAGTAGCATGGACTTACTGTGATTTTTATTACAAACTGTTTATACTGGTTTTCGTGTATGCTTCTATTCCACCGGAATTGTTTATGACGTTGTGACTTTCACTGAGGTCCTTGAGATCTCACCCCCTCTTGTTGATATTTTTCAGGACTAGGTCGAGAGCCAGTGTAGCTGACTTATTTGTGAGGTCGAGATTTCCGGTTTGTCTTAGGGCTGGACTACTGCATATGACACGTTTGAGAACTCGACACTATCATTATTATTTTGGATTTGTGTATGCTTGCTTATCTTGTTTGCATACTTGCTTATTGAAATTGTGATCCCTTATTGGGTTTGGGTTGATGCATGTTATTGGACTTATTTTGATAAAGTATGTTTGGGGCCGTGTGGCCTGTTGTGTGTGAAATTAAGTCTTCCGCTGTTTGTGATTGCACTCTGTGGTTGATTTTGTTGTGTCGAGGTTTCCGGTTAAATGCATGCTCCATTTTAAAGAAAATTAAGAAGGTTCAAATTTATATGTAATTTTATATATTTTACGAATTTGATTTGAGGGTAAGCCTAGTGTGGTTTTAATTGGACCACGAGTTGGGCCAATTGGGACTGCACGACGGTAAGGAGCCCAATTACCGGGTTCGGGTCCTCATAAGTAGTGCTTGATATGGACGAACCGGGTTCTATTGATATTTATAAGGTTGACTAATTAACTGTCATGCTTTTGAGTCAAGATACTTAGAAGTAGATCTCCGTAGTCTGTGATCGCAAACTGCTTCAAGCATACCGGGCTTTGCATAATCAAATTTCATAGGATAATAGAGAAATACTGGTAGAGGAAACTACGATCAACTAAGATCTTAGAGCAGCAATTTAGTCACTTACTTTCAGCCATCTGATGTCAATTAACAATCTTTTGGATTCAATAAAGGAATCACAAAAAAGCATATTAACAATTGACGGATGAGGAGCTTATTGTTTTGGTGGCAAGCAGCAACGATAGCACGATGAGGTGGAAGAAGAAAGTGCTGGCCAAGACAACACAACCCCTAGTCTTTGCGATCAATTGCATGTTGTGCACATGGTGGTATAGATGTTGGACATTGATAAAGTGGATTAAAGAAGTACATTGAGAGTCTTACGTCATCTATAGAATACACTGCAAATCCAAAAAATTTCTCAGACATTGCTAGATATATAGATGAGCAGGAATAAGGTGACCTCTCAAAATAAATAAGAAACTAAGATTTTATTAATTATTAAAAATTAGAGAGATATTAATTATAACAAAGGAACGATATCCGTGGATGTAAAATTCATTAATTATCGAAGGATATTAATTTTCAGGGTACTAAATATGAGAGGTTTGACTGTAATAAAAGACTAATTACCCAAGATAATTCAGTCCTAATTCTATTCCAAAGGTATTATAATTAAGCTAATTTTTTTGCTACCTCTAATCGGTAGTCATCATTAATATGAATATTTCTTTTGATAAATAAATTGAGTTAGATTATAATTATTTATGTTAATATTTTTAAACTTTTACTTAAACATAAGTGAATAATAATGTGTTTAACCTATTTTTATTTTAAAATTCTATCGAAATAATTTTAAAGAATTCCAACAATAATAAACCAAACAAATCATAAATACATGCCATGTAAAAATGCTTGTCTTGAAATTAAAGCAATGATTGTTATAGTAGGAGAGGCAATCATCAAGAAGCACGCGTGAAGATGACCTAAAAGGATATTTTGTGTTCTTGATATGGTTTAAGGTATCAAAGTTACCAGTCATATGTGGCGATTCTTCTGGTCATATTTGGGAAAATACGAAATCTTAGTTTAATATTTAGTAAACAAAATTAAAGGAATAAAATGGGATAAAATCAATTATATTATAATTTTTTCCCTAATTATAAGTCAATTGATTTATTTTTTTCTGAATTTTTTGAACTCTCTGTCAATGTGGACGAATTAGTTGACGACCGACCTACAGCTCAGTAGAGAAAAGAATGTCACCTACAGGCTTGACTGACGCGTCGTTCAACCGCCTTCTTCTAAAATAGGAAACGTTTCTGCTATATTTTAGGACAAAAATATCGCCGTTGTCATCGGCCAAGTAAAAGATTTAAGGATTAATTAATTAATATTCCATTACCCTAATAAGGTTTATTCCCTAATGTAACTGGAAAGTCGGCGTTACTTTTTTTATGAAAACCGAAACTAAGTCGGCGGTATATTTGAGTATAAATAGAGACCACGCGTTCCTTCCTGTTTAGTTTAACTTTAACAGATCCTCTGCCTCCAGCCTCTCCCTACTACTAGCTACGTATAATGGGCAAGTTTTCAACACCTCTGTTGCTTTCCTTCACTCTGTTCGTCTCCCTTTGTCTCCCCTCTTTAGCTCAGACGCAAACCTGCAACGGCTTTGCTTTCTCCACCAATCGACGGTATAGTGCTTGTAGTGATCTTCCACGTTTGAACTCTTTCTTGTACTGGGATTACTACCCATCAAACCAGACTGCTGATATCGCCTTCCGCAAAACCGGAGCATCAACATCAAACTGGATTGCTTGGGCTCTCAATCCAAGCGGACAGATGATGGCAGGCTCTCAGGCTCTTGTTGCCTACCAAAATCCTGATGGCAGTATGGCTGCTTATACTACTCCGGTAAGCGGGAGACCGGACATGCAGCCTGGTAACCTAAGTTTTCAGGTTCCAAGTCTGAGAGCCGAGTATATAAATGGGGAGATGATCATCTTTGCGACTCTGCAACTTAATAGTAACTTGGTATCAACCAACCAAGTTTGGCAGGAAGGTCCCATGAGCGGAGGCACTCCTTCAATGCATTCTACAAGCGGAGACAATATGAAATCAGTTGGGACTGTGGATTTCGCAAGTGGAACAGTGACAGTACCTTCAACCGGGGGTGCAATCAGCCCAAAAACCCGTAGAAGAAACGTGAGTAAAATTATATTACTTGTGCTTGAATTGAATTGAACCCATTAGTTATCGGCTGGAATCTAACAAATATCATAATTCTGAATGATTGATATTTCAGGTTCATGGACTACTGAATGCTGTAAGTTGGGGTATTCTTATGCCTACTGGAGCCATAATGGCTAGGTACCTCAAGGTGTTTAAGTCGGTCGGACCAGCATGGTTTTACCTCCACGTCGGTTGTCAGGTTTCTGCCTATGCTATTGGCGTTGCCGGGTGGGGAACTGGTCTTAAACTAGGCAGTGATAGTCCTGGAATCACGCACCACAAACATAGGAACATTGGCATTGCCCTGTTCTGCATGGCCACTCTTCAGGTAACGAATCTTTCGCGCTTCCCTCATAGCCCTGTTCCAATATCATTCCCTCATAATATACTTACGGCTTGGACTGTTTACATATATATGCAGGTGTTTGCTATGATTTTGAGGCCAAAGCCAGACCACAAATACAGAATTTACTGGAACATCTACCACCATTCTGTGGGATACTCAACCATCATTCTGAGCATTATCAACATCTTTGAGGGCTTCAACGTTTTGGATGGCCCAAAGATTTGGAAAAAGGTTTACATTGGTGTCATCATAGCTTTGGGTGTTCTGGCCTTGATATTGGAGGCAGTCACATGGCTCATAGTCCTAATTAAGAGAAAAAAGACGGAAGACAAGTCTGATAGCAGCACCCAACAATCCGTGTAACTTACCATTTAGGTGGCTAGTAAGGTTTTCTCTTACCTTCTGTCATGATATTTTGAGGGTATAGAGGAGCTTTGTGTAAGCAATTGTATTGAATTTGAGCTTTGCAATAATGTAGTCATTACCAAATCATTTATGCATGTAACCAATAATGTTTATTTATTCGCCAGTGTCGTTCTCTGTTAGCTCGTAATTTTACAACAGTTCAAGTAGAACTTGTATTCAGAGAAGCCAACTCAGTAGCGCATGGTCTTTGCGTTCAATTAAGCACGATGAGGTGGAAAAAGAAAGTGTTGGCCAAGACAACACAACCCCTAGTCTTTGCGATCAATTGCATGTTGTGCACATGGTGGTATAGATGTTGGACATTGATAAAGTGGATTAAAGAAGTACAAGTCTTACGTCATCTATAAAATACAATGCAAATCCAAAAAATTTCTCAGACATTGCTAGATATATAGATGAGCAGGAATACCTCTCAAAATAAATAAGAAACTAAGATTTTATTAATTATTAAAAATTAGAGAGATATTAATTATAACAAAGGAATAATTTTCAGGGTACTAAATATGAGAGGTTTGACTGTAATACGCATTTGCACATTTTAGACAATCTCAAAATATCCGATGTCGAAACCGTCCTGGTTTCACCGAATAACACATCCAAAATTCAACTGATGGATGTTGGGATAATTTAATCCTTTAAATGTCACTACCACCGTATCAATTACAAGTGCTTGATGTGGACAAACAGAGTTCCACTGATATTTACAAGATTGACCAACTAATTGCCATGCCACTGAACAAAGCTACTTAGGAAGAGATCTGACATTCTGTGATTACAAACTACTTCAAGCACATTGGGCTTTCCACAACCAAATTACATAAGAGGACATAGAGAAATATAGATAGAGAAAAACATGATCAATTAAGATCTTAAAAGCAACAATTCAGCACATTGGGTTTTCCACAACCAAATTACATAAGAGGACATAGAGAAATATAGATAGAGAAAAACATGATCAATTAAGATCTTAAAAGCAACAATTCAGGCTCTTACTGTATGTTATCTAATATTAATTGAGAATTTGTTAAATCCAATAGAGTAATCTCAAGAATCACATCAACAATTGATGGATAAAGAGCTCATCACGTTGGTGTCAAGCAGGAGCGACAACACAGACAAGGTAAAAAAAGAGAGTATCAACCAAAATAACACAACTTATAGTCTTTGCGATCAGCTACATGCTATGCACATGGTGGTCCAAATGCTAGACATTGATATGCTATCTACAAAATATCCAAAAAAACTTTCCATAAGTCGCTAGATACATGGGTAACCAGAAAATATGTTGATCTCTCATAATTGATAAATATGTAAGATTTTATTAATTATTAGAAATTGAAAAAATATTAATTATAATAAAGAAATAACATCCAGATATTAAATTTGGAATATCTAACTGTATTAGTTTTATATAGTTAATTGTCATCCATAAGAATAATATTTGTCGGGACTTAGTGAAACAAAGTGAATTAGCAACATGCTGTAATAAAAATAAAAACAGGCTTCAGAATCCCTTTTTTCCGTACCGAAATAGTGAATCGCCGAGAACAATAGTCAACACTGAAAAAAAAACAAACTCCTGAACTCCAATTATTCGTAGAGCAGACACAGGAGTAGCTAGCAACGATACGGGTGCTGGCTTTGGTTGCAAGCTACGTGGATGTCCTGTTGTCCCTTCAGGCCTTCACCCTTTGTACGTGTGTTCTTTTCCTTCTCCAAATTTTCACATTTGGGGTTCTAATTTTATATTAGTAGAAGGCTAAATGCTGAAACAATTGAATATATTGAAACTAATATTGAAAATAGAATAAAAGATGCTGATTTGACTTTATAAATTTGGTTAAAAAATAAACAAATAGAAACAAACTCCAAAACTCAAATTAGGTTTGTGGTGTCGTTCTTTAAGCACCAACTAAGTCCATCAAAATTAGACCCATGATTAACAATATTCAGGATTCCTGATCCCGAGGGAGATTAAAAAACCTGTAAAAATTATCATAGTTAGCAAATAACAATCGACTTGATTATTCGGCTGCAGGCAACTGGCATCGACACAATGGACACACATTACTCCTTCCAAGCCATCTCTGGATGCATGAACTATGGTACTCATGCAAGCAAGGCATCAAAGTGAACTCAGATCCTATAGTTAGCTGTTCCCTGCATATAACACATATCTTGTTATCATCAGTTGCAGTCACGATGTCTTTTGGTAAGTTTTCTACTGCTGTTACTGCGGCTGGCTTTGGTCTAGGTACATACTGTCCAGCAGATTCCCTTTCAGTCACAATCAGAGTCATGTCATATAAAGCATCAAGCAATTCACTTCTCAAGCGTATCTTACGCGACCTGCTCAATCCTGAGAATACTACAAGCTCCACAATTCCTCTCCAAAATACGCGAGGAATCGTTGCTGTTCTTATCTCATCAAATAAGGAGCTCCATTCGTTGGAACCGAAGGGTCCAATACACCCACCATGGACCTCTCGAAGAACTAACAGTCCGATTGTATACTTTATGGAAATTACAGCTTCCCATGACGGAATCAGTGCTCTGTATTCATGTTCCGCGAAGAACTGAGTTCTTTCTATAGTCAATGAAACAGATCGATGGTTTCCTTGCTCTGTCACCCTTTGAAGCACTCCCAAAATCTTTAGAATCAGATCATCTCTAGTTTTGAGTCTAACACACTGATCCCTCGAACCACTCGAGTCGTCCCAATGTACGTGTTCACCTACTGAGAAAAACATGTCCACCTTAGTTAGAAGGTCAGATATAAATTGATATAACAAAGAAACTGGTCCATCGCTGGATATCCTAGCGCAAAATCGCCAGCTTCCATAAGTTACGAAATCGTCAAATACAGAGACATCATCGGTACGACGACATGCATTCGTTGTTGAATCGGGTTTAATTTTGTGCCCGAAAAAGACATCTATCGAAAATTTTTCATAGGTTGAAGATGACGATGAGTTCATTGAGTTGTTCGAAAGATCAAGTACTGGGTGGCTTGGAGTAAGACGTGGTGGTGGGTTGTTGGAAAGACAAGGCGAGACGTGTATGAGACTGAATTTTGGACTGCTGGTTACTGAGAGAGACATCTTTGTTCCGCCTGATCTTAGGACTAAAAGTATTGGATTGTCTATGGGAGAGGAATAGGGAGACAGTTTGGGGTGTATATATAGGGAGAGAGAGAGAAGACAATGAACCATTAATTTAGGAGCAAGAAGGCGGTGAATCAATGATGATATCAGTATGTTACATAAACAGAAACAAATATTGGGTTAGATTTATCTCATCCGAAAAAACAGGGGATAATGATATCGGTATGTTCAACAAACCCTCTATATTTTCGGTATTTCATCGAATATCCGGCGTGCAAGTCCTAACTGGCCACACTTCACATGCATGTTGATTACTATGATGTCTTGTGCCCTACCGCTACAAAAAAGTATGTGTTGATGCAAGTACTGACCTTGTAGGACGCATCCATTGCGAGCACATGCGTGGAAGAGCGTGGCCTAGGCTTGTCGATAAGCTGGTCGGTTTCCGGTGGAGCGGCGCGGGACCGAACCAAAGGAGAACGGTGGAAGCAAAGGATGTCATATAAACCTGAAAAAAAAAATGGAGCTCAGTGCTGCTGTATAATCTGTGATTATCATCAGATGATAGTGACGAACCCTGATCATCACAAGCAATCTCATCATAGATCCATGAGTGCACCAGCCGGGAATCGAACCCGGGTCTGTACCGTGGCAGGGTACTATTCTACCACTAGACCACTGGTGCTTGTCCATACAGCTCACAAAACCTAATATTTGAACAAATAAAACAAGGCGTCAAAGCTTGAAATAAATGATGGTATTTACCCATAACTATAATTGTTTTTTTTTTTTTGAGAATGAAAAGTATCCCAATTGATAACCAGACTAATCTCTCACGTGGCTCGACCATCCGACTCACTTTTAGGCTGCAACCATGAGTGGTACGGTACAGTATCCATCTCTTTCTGTGGGACCAATACCAACATTACACTTTCCATAAAAACTCTCCTTTCTATATCTTCTTTCATACTTAATCAGTAATCAGCACTTTGATTTCTCCATATTTGCTTCGTTCGTATCCGAATATTATTGGAAGCTTAGGAGATAGGACATCCAATATTTGTGTATCCATTAATTGTCATTCATGGAAGCTCTAATAGAAAAATATTCTGCTATGATAAAAATGAACTGGAGTTTTGGAATTTGAAGTCTTGAGAATACAACAGTTTTAAATTTTCAAAGAAGAACTTGTCACTCAGAAAAAGTTTTATTCCGCTCGTACCGGAAGATTAGTCAATTGATGAAGATACTATACATCAGGAAGTCAAAGCTCAAAAAAAATAGACTGGTGTTCTATCAGGAAGCAGCATGTTGGCGAAGGGTTGATGGGTACACAGTATAAACAGGGCAAGTCAGGAGCTGTAATGTTTTCCTGTCAAGGTTAAGTAACTCAACATGCAATTCATGTAATTGTGAAAGGAGAGGAAGTATGCATTCTGCCCAAGGGAAAAAGAAAGAGAGAACTTCCATTGCCTTGAGGCTTCTCCTCCCATTTGTATTGCAAGCACCTCACCATGCCGCTGTCTGTTATCTAGAGATCATCATGCAAGTCTCGACCATTGTAGGTTTCACTAAAATAAGCATCAGAATTCGAGTGGTACAGCAATCTGCAGGGAGAGGGAGAGATAGCTGCACTTCTACTTAGTCATTTATGCCAAAACTAGAGCTCCTGTGTTACAGTTTGGAAGCTTAGCATCCAGATATGAGACCGGAAATCAAAGCGGAAGCTCCTCAAGCATGTAATCATTGTTCTTGCACACATCATTTTCTTTTTGGTCCACTTTGAAATCCAAGACTCCGTTATCTAAATTTTCTGTTATCGGCAGCCTACTACGAGCACGCCGTGATGGCCTTGATATGGTGCTACCTATGTGAGAGTCATCCCTGCTTTTCCGTTTTGGCTTGATGCTTAGAAATCCAGAAGCAAGAGCTTCCAGAGCCTTAGTGGTCGGTGGTCGGTTTCTAGTGCTTTGTCTTCGGGTATTGTGAGGCTGATCGAAAGCGGAATCGGATGCTAGTACAGAAGTTTTCTGTGTAACGAGAAGCGCTGCAGCTGTACTTTCTTCACATGGTATTTCTTCAATTTCCATTCCCAAGGGTTCGGTTTCAGCATCCTGTGGGATAGGCACATTCAAGTCAATCAAACTCCTGGACTGAGGTTCCTCAGAGAGATGCTCAGCACCAGGAGAGTTACTACTGAGAGAGCATTCATCACTAAGATTTCGACATTCCCTGGATGAACAGGTAGCTGATATCTGCTCCCGAGTTGAGTCTTCTTTTGGCATAACATCCTCTTCAAAATCACAATTGCCTACAGTTGAAGAGCTATCATCTTCTTTTGACCTGGATCCAAGAAATACACGGACTGCACTGCAGTTTTTCCCCATTTGTTCATATGCAGTTAATCTTTTTTGACGTTTAGCAGCAGGAGCTAAAACTTTTCTGTTGCTAGGTTTTGTTCTCCAGATAACGTGGAACTTGATAGCCTTTTTAGGCTGAAAGCCACTGGACTTGTTATTATTCTGATCCCCATGGATTTTTACAGGAACCGAGGTTAAACCTGTGCCATTCATGGGGAAACTCTGCTTCAAAGTATCATTTTCAAACTCCTTTTTGTTTGAAGAAGCCTCGTTATCCAAATTCTCCATTCTGGACCTTGAAGAATTAGTCTTGTTTCCACTGGAATGCAAGTAATCAGCAGAATCAGATTCATCTCTGGACTCCTCGGAAGAGTCTCCATCGCTTTCTTCAGAATCAGTTATGGAAGAGGAAATGTTGTTAAATTCACCAGGTAAAATTCTCAGTTCCCGAACACTGGTTGTTTCCCCGTAAGCCAGACTCGTGTCAACAACAGTAAATTTCATGAAATTGGAACTGCGACTCGGCTTTCGTGGCTTGAGATAGCAATGCTGTTGATGATCTGGGAAACCTTGTTGGTCCAACTTTGTTTCATTGGTCCACTCATTATCTGTGCCAACATCAAGCTCGAGTAGTGTTGGATCAGAAGAAACTTTGTTCAAGACATCACTGACAGAGTCAAAATAGTGGGTTCCTTTCACTAGTTTTCTTCTAGAGAACTTCTTAATACCAGGCATTAGAAAGACCAGAGAGTGCCTAGAAGCTACTTGAGAACCATGATCACTTGGTTGCTCAGAGTGCCACCCTCTAGCAAGTAAACGAGGCCAAACAGCTTCCCAGAAGAGATCATTTGATCGAGCTTTGCTTAATCGATAGCCTCCTGTGAGGAAATTCATGATTTCCGAAGGTGTAAGAGTGGAGCAGGCTTTTCCTGTTGGTATTACTGGATGACGAGAGGCAACTTGGTTAGACTTTGTTGGCTCCAAGCCAATGCCTGTGAGGTCTTGCTTCCCTTTACCGATTCCTACCGCATCAACAAGCGTATTCAACCCTGCTATAGTCTTTAAAGTGAACACATACTCTTCTAGCAAAATTCTTCCCTCTCCAAAAGATTTAGCAGCCTACAAATTGGTGCAAATAACTTCATCAATCTGTGATTAACCAAGGATGAAATAATAAAGTATTTACTGGTCCGATCGCAGTCATCTATATTTAACATGCTTTTTTATTCCTAGAAGAATAAAAGAGAAGAAAAACCCCCGAAAAATATACAGGTATATGACAGCAATTTCAAGTTATAAGAACAAGGTGAATCAATCAATGGCTGAACTAAAAAGAAAAAGAGGGTGCGGTGCTAAAACAAAGAGTTGTTTATGATGCCAATTTACCAACTAAATGCAGAATACCTTAACCGTAAAACAAAACGAAAACGAAGAAGGAATGCATAGACATTTTATGTGTTTGAGCATTAAAGAATGCACAGCATGAGAAATACTGCAATAAGTACCTCCAGCAGTGTATTCTTGGATTCTTCTGAAAGTTGTGGAAGCAAACGAGATAAAAGCTCTTGCTGCCTTGGTCCGGTAAAAATCCTTTGTCCAAATATACACCTTCTGCTTCTTGTTTTCCGGCACTCCGACCATTTCTGATACTTCTCTGATCTGAAAAACTTACCATAATAGAATGATATTACATCCCCCATTTTCTTGCTATCAATGAAGCTCTTCACTTGAACTAGATTCTTTCCGAAAATATATAAACCCAGAAGAAAGCTAGCCTCCTCCATATCATTCCATGCATTGCCCAAGGAACCAGGAGCCAATTGATAACCTTTCCCTCCATTTTTAAGGTACATTTGAATATCACTTTTATCTTGTTGCCAGCATAAGTTTGCCGTTCCTCCTTTCTCATCATTCAGTGTGACATTAATTGACTCAACCTTGGCTTTCAAGTCACCTTCAGGATAATTCTCCATATCCTTGATGCTTTCATTTTCAGATTTGGCATATTGAACTCTATCATACCTGTCAGTTAAATCAACAGGAGCTTCATGTTTACCATGATCAACTTCCTCAGGTATCCACACCACCGACACGGGCAACCCCACTAAGAAATCCTGGAAGAAACTGCGCAAGGTCTCTGCATCAGGATTGCTCTCTGTGCAAAACCGGTTGGCATAGTCAGTTGCTAGAGGTGGAATATCAACTTGATACTCATCCCCAATGCGAGGAAGCAATTCAGGATCTCTAAAGGTATCACATATCCCAGGAGCTTCTGTGGCAAAAGATTGCTCAGCAGACTCATCCTCAACATGATTCCAATTATTATGATCTGCCTGAACATCCATCTGCCAACCAGGTTAAACAAATGAGAATGACTTGTCAAAGAAAGATAACAATAAGCACTGTGCCACAAAGCAACAGAAGGTTAACTCTCTCCATTTTTCTTCTCTTTCAATGCAATGAAACTGAAATCCCAGGGGTTAACATTCAAACCCAGATAAAGAAGAATTATAATTTCCTTTTAAAAAAGGGAAACCAAAATTCTTAGGTCATATAAATTATCTACGCCTCTGCTGATGAACAAAAACGGCAGGCAAATTTCTAAAATTTCCAGATTTAAAAGAAAAAAAAATGCAAGATTCAGCTACTAATAATAAGATTTTGATTTTTCCAATACGAATTATTTCAAATTATAATCCTGACGAATTAAAACTATAATTATTTTCAGCAACCTCCTTACCTCAAGCATTAACATAAATGAACACACACGAAAGAGTTGCAGATGCAGGATTTCACCAAATCACCAACCCCGAAAGAAACTACATAAATGTAAGGCACCAGGAAATGGACAAACACAGCCAGCCAGGTAGCCCCAGACACATTTCACAACCCGAAACAAGGAACGAAGCAATCCCCTTATTGAAAGAAGAAAAATAAAGAAAGAAGCTGAAAAAGAACTTAGAGACACAAGTGACCCATTTACGCACATTTATCTATCTGCAACGCCGTTTCAGGCAAAACAACTAAAAATTGAATGTTCAACACCACACTATACGCATAAAAACAAAACCAAAAGCCAATAGACATAGACGCATAAAAGAAGCTATCTACTTACAGTAAGAATTCGGAAATGATCCCAAGGAATCTACTCCCCTTCACGCCACTGCAAGAAACCGTTAAGCCACAGAGAGGGGAACAACACTAAATCCCAGGCACCAACAATCCCTGCACAACACAGCCAGCAATAGCCAGATAAAGGACCATGAAATATGATTTAGACAAAAGGCAAGACCGATAATTTACTATGCCACCATTGATAAAACAAAGAACCCGTCAAAACCCAAGTGATATATACCGAACCTGAGCCCAAATGGGCACGCACCGATTGACAAGTTATAGATTAGAAGTAAACAAAACGTGACCCTTAGCATATAATACATACATGTAGACACACGCGGAAAACAAACTTACGCTCATGTCCATCACATAACATGTACATATATCCGTTTTACATACAGAAAAAAAAGAAAAAACAGAAAAGAAGGTCAAAGACAGAGACAGGGAAGGGACAGAGAGTGGTACCCGTCTTAAGAATCCTGCGGTTTCAATGCTACAAAGATTTATTCTTTTCCCGAAGGTTTTCAAGCGAAGGAAGTAACAAATATTACTATGGGAAGGAGAGAGACTCGCTTGTGAATAAAGTCGTATTTCTTTCTGTAGTCAGCCAGGTGCTGGTTTTATAGAGCAGGAATATTTTACTACTGCCTGGCTTACTGTTATTGAAACAAATTAATCTGAAGATAATATTATATTTATCAATATTTTTTTCAGGTCACAAAATGAATTTATTCTCAGAGATTTTGATTGATATTTGTTAACGATATTACCAGTGTGGATATATACTCAAGATTCAAATAGGAATGTTATATTTATAATATAATATAAATAAAGTTTATCTTATTTAATTTGATAAAAAAATAATAATGATATATTTTAACATGTTTTAACATTAAAATAATAATTTGGTACAAAATAATTTTATAAGAGCCAACACTAACAGGATTTTTAAAAAAAAAATAAAGGAGAGATACAGGAAGTTGGCCACGCGAGAAAACAAGCGCGTGGGCAAGAGATATCATGCTTTGATATGGATTTTCACGTTGAGATGACAAAAACATCCCTCGTGTCCAATCTGACTGCCAGTATAATTTTTTGATTTTAATGTTTCTTTCTAGGGCTATAACGGACCCAAGAAATGTCTTAAAAGTACAAGTCATCGAATGAGTCTTTAATGCCACTTTGGGGATAGCTTCTCATCGAAACAAATGTACCATAGAATTGCATAAGTTGGGGTTTGGTGTAATAGAGATTCTTCCATTTTTTATATTAAAATATAGTTATCATCAATAATAATAATCAATTTATATTTTTAATATATTTCGAGGTTTTTTGTCATCTTTATCAATTATGCCCGATTAGTACTGCTTCAAATACCTACAAAATAAAAGATTAAAATTGGAATAGGAGTACTCACTTTGATAATATATTTTTTAATTTCATGTTATTGCATAATATATATTATTTGATACGTGTTGGATTTTTTTATAAAATTTTTTAATTAAATTAAAATCTAAATCATCAATTATAACTTCTTTATCATCACATTTAAGAAAAAATTTGAAGACGTGTTTATATATTTTAAGATTTAATAAAAAAAAATCTTAAAATTTTAAAAGAAAATTTTAATCTTTTTTTGATTAATTTTATATTTATATTGGTTGTCTTAACACTAAAACCAACAAAATAAAGGGTGTCTTGTAATTAACTCAGATCAGCAAAATAAGGGGTGTGGTAGAATTTGATGTATACAAAACATGTTGATCTTGAGGACCGAACTAAGTTTTATTTGTACACGAAACTGAAAGAACCATTACAAGTAATCAAGGAAAAATGAAAGCAAGAAGCAAAACTTGGATTTGGCAAAAAGCTGATATATGGTTCGACAATTAACATGTGATTGTCGTGCAAGAAACTTGGGTTCAGATTTTGTCACAAAAACTTTTATCATATTTAACATATTAAACTTTGACGTGAATGAAGAAATCCTGAGATTAATTTTTTCTTTTCATTTATTTTCCAAATATTCGAACACAACAAGGAGACGAGTCTTTCTGCAATCTGATTGGTTGACGCGTCTATTTCTATAAGCCAGAGATCTGAAGTGACAGACAGGTTATTGCATTTGTTATGATCATCAGATGGAAAGGGTAGGAGGTGGTCAACGAGGGTTTAAAAAGAAACAAAAAGAGCAATGGACAAGGTGGAAAAGGTGATTCAGGCATGGAATAAAGATGGTCAAGCATAAGCGAAACTATTGACTAGAAGAAAAAACACTGAAAGCAAAGAATCAGGCTTGGTCTGTGCACTTGATTGCAGAACAAGAGCTGCTTATTTGACAAAGAAAGGAGAAAAGTTGGGCCCAAGGGGATAAAAGAACAAGAAGGAGGTCTTAACAATGCCCCTGCAGTAGATTGGGTTCACAACTTATAATGAGAGGGTTAGTGAAGTGGATGGTGCACCGGCCTGGAGCAATTTCTGTAAATCCAGCAAATGCTAATGTATAGTTATCTCGTTCAGTCGATAATTGGATTAATCTCTTTTCGTAATTCGATCGATACTTACCGTGCCTAAGACTGTATTATGGAGAGGTTATGGAGAGATATTGAAGGAAATGAAATTACCATGCCTGCATATCAGGGGGGACCATGGAAAGAGAGATGAATGTACAACTTCTTCCTTTCTTATTCTTTACATGCTACCTGGTTACCTGAATTTAACCGACGAGTTTGGTCACACCATCAAATTGTCGCCCATGCTCTTTTTATTCACATCCACAGTACTTATCTTATAGCCTTCATCTTAGGCTCGCACACTACCAGTATCGATCGATAGCAATTAGCAGCATTCACCTTACGTAAAGTGAACTAGTTATGGCAATCACCATGGGCGGCTCTATTTCCTTAACTGATCATGATTTAGTAAAGGAAGAGCCATTAATACTGGTTTCTTCGAATAATCCATCCCCGGAGGAAAAGGTTTTCCTCTCCAACATAGACCAAGCTTTGTCTTTTAACGTTGAAACGGTTTATTTTTATGGAGTCACCCCAAGCGAGAGCTCTTCAACCATGGATGTCTCTGAGAGAGTGAAGAAAGCAGTGGCGGAGAAACTTCTTGTCCCTTACTATTTCATGGCTGGTAGGCTTAGCATCAATGAAAAGGCTTGCAGATTGGAGCTTCTGTGTAACAATTCTGGGGTCTTGTTTGTTAGTGCAACTTCCAGACTTGTGCTCAAGGAACTTGGGAATCTTTCTCTTCCTAATCCTTCATTTCATCACTTCATCCATCGGCCTGGTCTGTACAAAAGCCTTGCAGAAACAGCACTTCTCACTTTCCAGGCAATGCTTATTAATTTTTTATTTTTTTTATAATTGATAACACTGACTAATCTCTACTGTTGTATCGTAAAAAAAACGAAAACAGAATACAGGACGTATTAAAATATTATTTTGATTTTGTTTCAGGTGACAAGATTTGCCTGTGGAGGTTTCTCAATTGGGATTGTGGCAAATCATGCCATTGTTGATGGAAAAGGAGCCAGTGAGATGCTTGAGAATCTTGCTTCCATCTGCAGAGGAGAAGACCTGAAAGCCAAACAGATCAACAACGATAGAACATGCTTAAGAGCAAGAAATCCACCATTGATCAAATACCCTCACAAGGAATATGTAAAGAACCGACAGTTGATCTCTTCTCTACCCTCATCATTCACCGTACCAGGCCAAGCGTTTCCATCCAAACTTATTTTCTCCAAAGCATACGTTCACAAGGTCTTTTACTTCAGCCCCGAGAGGATCAGGGCCCTCAAAGGGCAAGCCATGACTCATTGTTCAAGCTTTGAAGCCATTGTAGCTCATGTTTGGAAGGCGAGAACAAAAGCAGTTTTCTCAAACCTAAACGACTATACAACAGTTCTTTTTGCAGCTGACATAAGGTCTAGGATCTCGCCAGCCTTACCAGATGGATTTGCAGGAAACGCTGTGATCACAGCGTTTGCCACTACAAAAGTGGGTGATTTGTTGAACAAGCCATTGTCCTTTCCAGTGGGGAAGATGAAGAAAGCCAGAGAAAGAGTGACAAACGATTACATAAGGTCAGCGATTGACTGGCTGGAGGTCTATAAAGGGATTCCTGCAGCTCTTAACGGCAACTTCTATGTCTCGGCTTGGTGGAAACTTCCTTTTCATGAGCTTGATTTTGGGTTTGGAAAACCCATCCATCAGGGACCTGTGGTGTTTGGAAATGACCAGTTTGTGCTTCTTCTTCCTGAGGGAAACAGTGCCATTAACGAAGGAGGAGGGATCAATCTGTGGATAGGTCTTGAACAGGAAAAGATGGAAAGGTTCATGATTCACATGCTTGAGATATGACATCAAGTCCTACATCACCAACCATACCAATCTGGCAGGAAGCTAAACAAAGTGCAAAAGAATATATTTTCAAAATACATTAAACCGATCAGATTTTCATTGTTCGAATTGTCAAGTAATTTTCAGAATTGAATAATACCCTATTATCTCAAGTCTTATCCGGAAAATAAGGATGTCGGATCTCTTACAGCATCAGCTCCAACTAGATTCCATGATGCTTGAACAGCGCAGGCCAATAAGCTTTAAAAATGGCAAAACAAGAAACGATACACAAGAGAGACTTTGTTTCTTCTGTTGACGGAAGCTTTGTACTCCACCAAATGGGGAAGTATTTTTTAACTTTTTAAGACAAAATTTTCCCTAAAGTGGTGGTCCTAAAGACTAACTTGAATCTGCATATCCTCGAAGAGGAAGTGGAGGCGATTTAATTTTTTGGAATACAAGTGGACACCAATGTATATTCTTCAAGATTCTCACCATCTAGGTTAAACCTTCTTGGAATTTGGAAATATTTTAATATTGGTTGGAGGGTTTCAACTTCTTCTTTTTTATTTATTTATCTTTTGGCTTTGTTTTCACTCCACAAGAGTGGAATCTCTCAAAGATGCTTACTTTTGGATCCACTAGCAGACAATTTCGAATATTTCTTCGAGAGGAAATAATTTTCTAAATAATTGGCTATTTTTAAGTAGCACTATGATTTATTATAAAATCCCTATCCCTTTCTATATTTGGAAGATATGACAAATTAATATAATACGCATACATTTTAATAATAAACTTGTATATTCATAAGTTTGAGGATTTTCACGATTTTTTTATATACAAAAATTAGATATATTTATTTAAAATTATCCATTGCTTCATGTATCAAGACAAATAGACATGCTTAGTTTTATCCCTTTTAATAAAAAAAAAAAAAAGAAGAAGAAGAGAGAGCTCTATGTATATATAATACTAGTCCGAACAAAGTAATTAATCATGTTAGCGATAAAAATAATCTTTTATTTCTCTATATCTTACTAATCCAAACTATTTTTAATTTGATTAAAATTAATCTGACTTGGTCGGCCTTCATCACTTACCATATATATGATCGAGACATATGTTATATATATAGATTGTGTATGTATATAATGCATAACCCATTTGACCCACAGAACGGGCCAAATCTAGGTTTGAAAGAAGGTAACTCAGTTCTCCACTTGGCGAAGAAATGGCGGATAACTTAGGGGCTAGTGCCTCGAGTGATGATCATGGAGGCATGAAGGAGCAAGAGCGGTTGTTGCCAATAGCCAACGTTGCTCGGATCATGAAGCAGATATTGCCACCCAATGCAAAAATCTCCAAGGAAGCCAAGGAAACGATGCAGGAATGTGTTTCAGAGTTCATTAGTTTTGTCACGAGTGAGGCATCCGACAAGTGCAGAAATGAGAGGCGCAAGACCGTCAATGGAGATGATATCTGCTGGGCTATGGGAGCTCTAGGTTTTGATGACTATGCAGGGCCATTGAAGAGGTATCTTCAGAGATGTCGGGAAGTAGAAGGAGATAAAGGTAATCAAGAGAAAGCGGAGCTACCCGTCCATGGCAGAAGTAGCGAGCAAAGGATTCAGGAAGGTTTCCCAGATCCACTCGAGTTTGCTGGGATTGACGGGAGGCCGATGCAGGATAGCTCAACCCCAAGGCCATTTTAAGGCTTAGAGCTTTAACCATGATTTGTCGACTGGTAGCTAAAGGAAATTTTAAGGTAATTTTACGCTTCAATTCCGACCTTCATAGATTGTGAGAGGGAGTACGGACAAAGTCAATCTCGGGCTTGACAGAAAGTTTGATCAAATTAACATAGCCATTTGAGCAATAGAGTTGTGGAGCTCATTACTTTAGATTTTATGCTTAAGAGTCTTTGTCTTCTTGATCCATATTCCATATCGATCGGTGATGATGGGGTTTCAAGCAGTTTGGACATAAAGCATCTGAAAACTGATGTTCTGTTTCTGGATGATCCGTACGAAAGTTCACCAGTCATGTCTGTGTTCCTTACATGGGGGAACATGCATTAGTTCTTAATTAAGTCTCAATTCTCAACTGCCATCAAAACCAAACCGATATGTACATATGGTTTTGTGAATCCATTTGTCTTTAACAAATATGATTAATCCAATTGGTGTGTATATATATATATGGTCATTTTTTAAACTTAGAGATGTTAACAATGCATTAAAATACTCATGTGGGGTTAGAAAAAAAAACCATTTGCCGACAAGGTTTGGTGGTGGCTAGTAGCTGGGACCATTAGCTGGAGTTATACCAAAGCATAATTATAAAAAAAAAATACAAAATATTTTGGATTTTTCTATTATTTAATTGTTAATATTGAATATGTGTGACCAAATTTTAAAGAAATTGTTGGGGAGCAAGAAAATGAAATCAAACCTATGTGATGTAGCAAATCTTAGATGGTTAATTAAGCAATTAAGACTATAAATCAGAGAAAGGCATATATGATATGAGGAAATAGATTTTGATAGACATTCTAAAATGATAATGGTGTATATTTTAGATCCAATCAATATATTATTAGAATATATATTAAGTACAAGAACAATTCCATTTGAATCAAATCCTATTAAACATAAATCATCAAATGTCGTGACTTGATTGTGATTTTATCTATAAAGTAAAAGTTATAATCGAATCTCAAGTTCAATATTTGTCATCCATATTGATAATAATAATATATAGACTTGATGAGTGATGTATTATCGATAATCACTCAAATTAATTAGTTGTTCTGCTTGATAGGTAACAAATGAAAATATTGTCGAATCCTCTAAAGAACTGAGATTAAATATGACTAATATTGATTGTAAATATATCGTGCCCTAGACACCTTCAAAATAAAGTGGGTAGATGCCAAAAAGATGATTGTAATGATTGTTGAGAATTGAAAACAAAAACCTGATAAATAGGAGAGAACTTTCGATTGATAGAATTATCTAGTCCTGATTGTTGTCTATAATCGATCTGTGGTCACAAGTCACTCAAGATTGGAAACCGCCTTCTTGCTAAGAGACATCCGACAGGACTGCACGTCAAGTACGACCATGGCATTCTAGGACTCAGTACAACTTGAGGCCCTTTCGTTTTCTCTCCTTTCAATATCCGGCCCTTGGATTGCTAATGTAGTCAGTCTTTGAACTTCCTTACTTTCTCTCATGTATCATTCTCCAGTTAAGTGAGTTCACTCTAATTCATCTCAGATATGTCATCCACCAAAAGGGTCACTTCACTAATAACAAACGAACAATCGATTTTGATAACAAGATAAACAAAAAGAATATTTTTATTAAAAATAAGTATTAGCCTCAGCAAAAAACTCGAGACATTCAACTTTCAGAACTAGATTAAAGTTTCTAACAAGACATGTTCATAAAACATATTGCTAAAGGTTTTAAAAAATGTGATCAAAGCTAGAATGTAAAATGCCCGACCACATGCGATCCTAGGAATTATATATTCTAATATAGATTATGCAAGATCTATTTAATGTCCAAAATTTAAAATAATTCCAAGACCTCTAGTTTATCATTTCTTAAATTGTCTCTCCAGATAAAATCTTCAAGTCCTCGAGGTCAGGACCATCTCTTCTTAATCTGATTCTTTTTAGCTCCAATATCTCTCTAAATTCCTGCAAATGAGTCAAATTTATATTTTGATATTAGATTATCTGGCAAAATATTATAAGAAATGTATATATTTTATCTCTAAATAGTTGCTTTCCAAACGAGCACATATAACGTGCTATCAATGACACGTTTTACTGTAATCTTAATGTATTAATTGCATACGCGAAGGGAAATAAGGAAACACATGCAAGGAAGGACGAGGATATCTCAGAAGCACTGAGAAAATAGGGCACGTCTTAGGAAATTAGTATGATATATATATATATCCTGAGCCGACTATGGATATTCTTTTTTATCTGAACATTACATTTTCTTTTTTATTTTAGTTTTTGTTATTAATTATGGCTGGCTAAAATTCTTCTTCTTTGCATTTATTATCATTCTCAGGAGATTTAATATAATCGAAGGAATTATTGAGTTTATCTTTTTTTTCTAAATTCATTCCAACATAAGCTCGATTACTCGTGATCACGACCAATCATATGCAATTCTGTTTATAATTATTAAATTTCAATTATTTGTTGTAAAAACATCTTAATGAGTAACTCATTAAGAAGAAAGGATATTTCTGGAACATCGATGTTAGGGTTTTGAGGAATTGGAGATCCAACGATCAAGAGAATGAAGGAATCTTCAGTTGTATTGAGTCTCCATGGTATCACAGTTATACCTAACAATCTTTTGTTTGTTTTCTGAACAAAGATATCTCCCAAATTATCATTAGAAGAAATCTAATATTGAGATATGCAATAAACCAAAATAAATCAGGTGTTTGAGAAATAAATTAATCTTTCTTGATGAAAACCTTCTTTTTATTGATGTCTTCTCAAAGATCATCCATTATTCATCCTGGTGACAGAGGACTCTTTCTAGATTCTCATATCTAGGTGATCATCTTCTTGCTATTAATAAGGTTTTGTATATTCTTCTTTAAGTAATTTAGAATAAATTATGAATTTGATAGAATCAATGAAATTATAAAATTAAGATAAAGTCAATATGAGAGGAATCATTCATGATAATTTAATTTTATAATTGATTATTTGTTAAATAATAAATAAAATATTCAATTTAATTCCATTTCAATTTAGCACGTACAAAATTGTTTAGTTTTTTTTTTGAAAAGGGATCGATGAATATATTAAGTAAGAATGTACAGCATTGCAACAAAATAAGGTTATACGCTAGGACAATGATTGACTTGGATACACTTTGTCTATGCAAATGTTTCCCAGTCCATCATTGCCTATCACCTCAAAATTCTATGTAGATTTTCAGCCGACATTAGTTCTATGCCGTTGAAATCCGTATTTCGGAGATTAACTTTTGCCCAACCTACCCTATGAATCAAACTTTCAAAACATATATCCGCTGGGCACTTAAAATTTTGCCGGAATATTTTTTTGTTCCTGCTAGTCCACAATCCCCAGACCATTGAGAAGAGAATGATGTACCAAATCTTCCTTTGATTCTGGCCAGAGGAGAAGCCTTCCCATTGTAGAAACAGGTCGTTAATACCTTGCGGCTGGACCCATTGATATCCCCATTTGCTGAATAGCAGGGACCAGCATAGCCAGGCTAATCTGCACTGCAATAGAATATGATTGGAATCGCTTTCAATCTCCTCACAGCTTGGACAAATTATCTCTGATCCATTCAGAATCCCAAGCCTCACAAGGTGTGCCTTGGAGTTAAGTTTGTTCATACAAGCTAGTCACATTAACGATTGGTGCTTAGGTGCGCCATTCCTCGCCCAAACGTTAGGAATAGGCTGCGACAAAGGCTGGTTAATTATCTCTTCCAAGAAAAGATATCCTTCCTTCACCCTATACTTCTCGCAATTTTTCCCCCAGCCAAAGAAATCTTCTGCCGATTCCGAGAGTATGATGCCCTGTATGGATTGCAATAATGTAGTCGCCATCTGTTGCTCCCATCCGAACAGTGCCCTTCTCCAAGATAATCTCCAAATCCATATGGTATCTTCAAAGTATCCCATCTGTGATATAAATAGATTCTGCTGCGTGGATAATTCAAACAGTCTTGGGAACTTATCAGATAGAGATTTATCCTCACACCAGAGATCTTCCAAGAATTTTATCTCTTCACCATTCCCTGCTTTCCATTTAAAACTTTTGCGGCAGCCTCTAGCAATATCAGAGTCTACATTTAAGCAATCAGATATATTTTGCCATATAGGAGAGATCCGGTGAGTGTCGAAGGAGAGACCTTCTTCTGTGAGGCGAGGATTGTAATGATCGACAAGAATACGTCTCCAGATTTGATCCTTTGCATTGAATAATCTCCAACACCATTTGAGAAGTAATGTTGTGTTCCTCAACTCGATAGAACCCACGCTTGCGCCCCCATACCTCTTACTGAGACAGGTTTGTCTCCTGTTGACCTTGTTTAAACATCGCTTGTCAATCCTTCCCTTCCACAGGAAGTGCCTAACGATCCGGTCGATTTCTCTTCTTATACCCTGTGGCATTCTGTAGATTGACATTGTATAGATAGGAATGCTATTCAAGGTTGACTGAATAAGCGTCAGTCTACCCCCCATTGATAAATATGGTCCCTTCCAGCCTGATAGCTTCTGTCGGATTCGTGTTACAATTCCTTTCCATGATCTTAGGAACTTAGGATTGCATCCAAGAGAAATACCCAAATAATTAATTGGAAGTGACTGCAGCTTGCAGTTGAGGATCCAAGCATTATGCTCACCATCTTGGGATGAGCAGGCTAAGAGAACTTTTAGTGAAATTGATCTCCAGTCCTGTCAGCAATTCAAAAGCACGGAGAACTCGTTGCATGTTCCTGAGATCATCTGTGACCCCTTCACAAAATAGCAGCGCATCATCAGCATATTGTAAATGAGTTAGAGAAAAACTGCCTAGTTGGAAGCCTCGAAATAATCCTCTTTCCACTGCTCTGTCCATCAGCTTTGACAAAACTTCAGTCACCATGTCGAACAGTAGAGGGGAGAGAGGATCTCCTTGTCTTAGCCCTCTCTCGGTGTGGAATTCCTCAGTTGGTGAGCCATTGACAAGGATAGCTGCTTTTGAAGTGGAAATGCATTGGTTAATCCAGTGGATCCATTTATGTTTGAAGCCCATATGCTGCATTACATCAAGAATAATTCTCCATTCAACCATATCAAAAGCTTTCCTGAAATCCAATTTGAGTAGCCATCCTTTACGTTTTCCGGTTTTCAGCACATGAGTGGCTTCAGCCGCTGCTATCACTGAGTCAAGGATATTTCTTCCTTGAATAAAACCCGACTGGGAAGGGGAAATTATCTTTGCTATGACACGTCGAAGTCTTCCAGCTAATATCTTTGCTATGATCTTATAGAGGCTGTTGATCAAGCTGATAGGACGAAAATTGGGTAGACTGTCCGCGCCTCTGATTTTAGGAATTAGCATGATGAATGCATTGTTTATTCCTTTAGGCATCGCGCCTTGTCGACAGAATTCTTTGATCATGCTGGAAATATCTTCTCCTACCACCCTCCATGTTTTTTTAATAAAGTGGAAGTTAAACCCATCGGGACCCGGGGCCTTGTTGCTTCTGCAGCTCCAGATTGCTTCTTTAATCTCCTCATTGGAGAAAGGTAATTCTAGATTGGTAGCCTCCATCTCTGAAATTCTGGTAAAAGGAAGGTCCCCCAAACCTAACCACTCCTCTTTGTCGCTGCTGAATACATCTTTGAAATAGTTACGAGAGGCCTTTTTAACGTCCTCTGGTTTTTCAAGGGTCGCACCATCTATTCGAAGTGCTGCAATGAAATTGCGTTGCCGCCTTAAGCTTGCGCTCAGATGGAAGAACTTAGTGTTTCTGTCGCCCAGCTTGAGCCAATGGAGTCTGGCCTTCTGTCGCCACATCGATTCCACACTTCTCTTCAAATCTCACTTCTCGGTTTGAAGAGCTAGATAAGTCGAATGCATCGATAAATGCTCCTGATTCCCAACCTTTGATCTCTTCGCATCTAATTCGTCCAAAATCTGCAAAACTTGCTTCAGTCTGTTTTCTGGATTTCCAGCCTTCGCCCTATGCCAGTTCGCCAAGGATTTTGCTAAAAAATTCCACCTTCTGATCGTGGTAAAATTACCGGGAAAGATTCTGCTCCCTTCCTCCCAAATCTCTGTCACCGTATCTAAGAACTTGGGTTTGTTCCACCAAATATCCCATGACTTAAAAGGTCTTCTTCCCCAATCATAATTATCAGACCTTAAGATTAAAGGAACATGATCTGAAAATCTTTTATTCCCCACGTAAAGTTTTAGTTGATTATTTCTGACCAACCATTCTGGGCTAGCTAGGACTCTATCCAGCTTAGATGCACCATGAGAGTTAAACCAGGTAAAAGGTTTCCCTAGCAGCGGAATATCCGTCACCTCGCAGTTATCCATAAACTGAATCAGCGACCGAGCTCCCCTTGCATCAAAATTGTGACCTGTTCGTTCCGTCTGAATTATGATCTCATTGAAATCTCCCATCATCAGCCACGGTAGGGACGATTGATTCTTCTCTGCTAGAATCTCTGCCCATAATCTTTCTCTCTCCGTATAAACATTATAGGCGTATAATCCGATGCAAATGAAGCGGAATCCACTAGATATGATAGTCAATTCAATACCCAACCATCTAGCAAACCTAAAAGTTCGGTGCACATCCACGTCATTACTGTCCCAGAGCATACAAAGGCCACCTGTGCCCACCGCATCTTTTGCCAGCCAGTTGACCGAGGGGCCGTACCAAATGGAATTGGTGACAGCTTCAGTCCAAGTGGGAATTTTCGTTTCCAACAGAACAGCAATTGAAATCCTATTTACTTGAATGAGGTTTGCCACATCAGATCTCTTCAATCTACTCCTCAAGCCCCTCACGTTCCATGAGCAAAGATTAATCATTAGGGAATGGTCGCACCTGTTTGGAGCCCTTTCCTTCTACTGGATCGACGAACTCCTTCTCCTTCTTCTTTTTCTTCCTCAATTTGTTCCTTTAATTTCTCTGCCACTGACTGCGATGATTGTTTCAGTTCCAGGCCAAGTTCTTTTATTACGTTCAGGTTTGCATGCACCTCTTCCTCAATCACTGAGAGCTGCGTTTCAGGAATTCTAGAAACGTCTAGTGGGAGCACTGTCATAGTTTCACCTTCGATGAGGAGTCTGCGATTGACACGGGAGATGAAAATATCTGGATTAATCCCAGAACTTTCGGAAAGGTTACTGCCGACGTCTTTATGGCCATCTGGTAGCTCATCAGAACTTATCTCGAAGAGTCTTTGTTTACAGAAAAGATCCATATTCTTGGGACGTTGAGCTCGGATTGCCACAGCTCGATAATCAACTTCAGCAGCTGGGGGAACTGGATGTTCCGTTGTAGTGTTTTTCACGTAATCCTGAGAACTGTAAGAAGGGATGGGCTTGTGTTTAGGGGTACTAATCAGGTGTAGGGAGGTCCGAGCCTCAGAGTTCAATGGAATGGGGGCCGTAGGGATAGGTAGTCCATGGGATTGATGGGTTTCTGGGAAGAGCACTTGTGGGCTTAGAGAGCCCACACCGCCATATGGGGTTGTAATGGGAGCATCCGGAATTGCATAGTCCTCAAGGTTCTGGGCTTGGACTGTTCGGCTGTGTGAAGGTGGGCTCGAAATGTGTGAAGCTAGGTCATCCTCAGGTTGCAAGATGAGTCTCTCTTGCCGAGGAGATTCAGTACTGTGTGGATCGTCCACATCATGAGGTCTTCTACGTAGTTCAAAAAATGGCTTGTTCCCCATAGATCTGGCGGCTTGGTCAGGGGATTGGGTAGAGTTACAATACTCTGGGGAGCTCATCTTTTCCCCTGTTGTTGATAGATCTTGTCCTTCAGCATGGCCAACTTCCAAGATTGACATGATAAAGGGGATTTCCTCTATAATTGTGCGCACTTTGAGTGTGAGAGGCTCTTCCCTGTGTGTCAGTATTTGCAGGAAGGCCACGTCCAGAGACTCCCAGTTCAAAGTGGTTTGATGTACCCTTACCAAGGAGCCAATAGGTTGAACCAGCTGCCTGAATCCCTCCTCGTACCAGACGTGAAGTGGAATACCTGTAACTTTAATCCAACATAGTCTGGTTCTACAAACATCTTCAGGTTTCTATGGGTGGAATTCTACAAAGTTCGCATTCCACCAGCTGATTCTCTCCACAAGGTCTCTGGTCATATCCTCTGTCGTAGGGAAGGATAGGAGATACATGTCTCTTCCCATATGTTTGATTCTAATCTGCGAAGGACAAGCCTTCTTTTTAAGGGTTACATCTCGTGCAATACCTACCACACTGTTGGACAGTCATGTCATGTTGAGAGCTGAAGGAAGAATTGAGACATTCGAATCGTAGAGTTGTGTAGTTCTCACTACTTCAGCATAAGATCTTCCATTCCTCCTATTCAAATCTTCACTTCGAAAGACTCTGGCTTGGGGTCTGTTTCGGTCCGGAGGAGGTAATATTCCTTCTCTAGTATAAGAAGTAGGAAAACCTCTCCTTTTGTCGCTGAAACGAGCAACACTGAATTTCAAGTGGACTCCAGGGATGGAGATAGCATTCAGTCGGGAGTGACAAGCTCCTTCAGCTCCTTCATTTTCGTTGTTGCGAATAAACCTGACAAACCCGAACCGTGTGTTGTGTCTACTTCGTTTCTTCGGGATGTATAAATCAGCCACATTCTCTACCTTGCTAACGTGACTGCGGAGATCAGCAGGGGACCAATGGTCTGGGATACCATCAACGTAGTAGGAAATGAAACGAGCGCGATGGAAGGTAGTCAGAGGTTTCCACGTGGAATGATTGTCTCCTTGGCAGGGTGGGTATGGATGGGTATTTGGTGTCTTTGGGGAGTTTTTGACGAAAGGAGGTTCTGAGGGGAGGAAATGGGGTTATGTTCAGTGGTAGCAGTCGGGCGATTTGGAGGACGGAGAGGCGATCGGGAGGATGGAGCGGGAGAGGGAGCCATTTTAGCTAAGTTCTACAAAATTGTTTAGTTAATAAACTTTATCCTAATTGATTTTGTATATAGCATTCAATTAAGATCCCTCCAAGAATACACAATATGAAAAATATGTAAGTCTGACAATTAAATAATAAAAACTGAAATTAATCCCAATTGACTATATAGTTTAATTCTACATGTTAAAAATAATAGGTGGGTGTAGTTAAATGATGAAATTCATCTATCATTAACTAAAAATTTATGATTATATCTTTAATTTTAACTTTAAGCATTTTAAAATTTTCAGGTTACTTACAACTATCTATAATTAATTTACGATATAAAAAAAATAGTTACTGATAATAAATTATCTTTTAATTTATAAAATCTATTTAAAAAAAGATATTAAAAATCAAATAATAAAAGATATGAAAAAATATTGAAAGAATAAAAAGAAACAACAAATATTAAAGAAATATGTTCTATGATATTAAATCATCAGTTATTCATAATTGATGAACTCAATTTAATAATAATATCAAAATAGCTAATGAAAAAAATTCATGTGGACATGTTTTAGTTAGTCCAAATTATAAAAAAATTAAGATTATACTAAGCATTTCTTAAAAAATTTCCCAACACATATTCCAAAAATACATAATTATTAAAATAAAAACACAATATTAAGATATACAAATGCCTCGATAAACATATATACAATAAGCATTGCATAATGGAAGGACAAACTATTTAATACAACGGAAGAGTTAAAATAAAAGAAAAATCATGCTTTAAACAAAAATACCTCTCGGATCACGTCAACAATCAACATGTAATACCTATCGTACAACTTATTTATGACCCTTAATAGTAATTTAATTTCAGTTTATCTGAAATGATGTTGTCGTAACATTAGAAATTATAGTAACTCAATTCTAATAATGCTCTAATAATGTTACATATTCCAAGGATATTAGGTAAATTAAACATTAATTTCCTAATAAGAAGTCTGTAATCCTAAACCCAGCTGCTAATACAGAATAATTGTACTATGGGTAAGAATTAAAGTAATTTGAAAGGAAACACAAATACCAGAGTTCAAACCTGACAATCCCTCGGACAGCGGTAGCTTATATAACAGTCAAAGAATCCTAAAATCCTGAAAATTTCTCACAGGATGGTTTCTCAAACTGAGAGGTGAAACGTAATGCAAGATAAATTAGTTTACATTCTTTCCATGACGCGGAAAAGGAGCTGAATAAAAACATCAATCTGCTTGCACTGCAGACATCGGGTGATAAACAGACAGATACATAACGGTCACACTGGCAAATCGGGACCTCATCGGGAAAGAATTACAATCCTCCATCATGGGTGAGCAATCTATAACAGTTCATACCTGGCATTGGAGGCAAAATTACAAGCAATTCCCAGTTGGCTTCTAAGCAGTCTTCAGAGGCACTCGGGCAATTATTATACAAATCCTTGTGCAACTTCAGCTTTGTACAGCTGCACTGAGGTGCATGATTTTGCAGAGCCACAGCAACCTCGTCATTATCAATAAATAACCAACTAAGCCACCTTATGCCAAGTATCTGAACAGATTGGGGTTGTCTTTGTCTCTCTCAAGATAATCTCGCGTAATCAGATCTTCAATCCGCTTTTTAATTGCCTTGAAATCAGGCTGTAAATTCAAATTCCAAAAAATAATACCATTACTATGAGATTTAGTATAAAATTGAAACACAGATCACATAACATTGGGATGAATGTCAGGCAAACCTTGAACATGCGCCCCAACTGCTCAACACACTCCATAACCAGCTGTTGGTGACCCAATACTTTTCGACTCTTCATGATGCGCACAATTGAGGCATCAATAGCATATCTTCTGTCCTTGTCAACATCTTCAATTACTTTCTTTTTCTCATCCACAGGCGGAAGAGGAATCTGTAAATCAAACATACTCACTACATTATCTTAATATTAACCAGGGATGTTCGATTATAACAAATGTTGTAAAGAGGCTCTCAAGTACCTTGATCCTCCTCATTTTGTCAGTGAACTTGGAGTTGAATTCAAAATAGTCGGTGGGAGATACTGTTTTTGTTTGTGGCTCTTTATTTAGAATCTTGTATTTAGCACATGACAGAGAATGAAGCAATCTAACCACATCATCATCCGTTAAGTTCAACTGAGTCATGATCTCTGAATAACTCAGTCTATCTGAAGAGTTGAAAAGCAACAACGCAGAAGCCTGTTACAAAAGGGAAAGCCACACATTAGAGGTAAACATCTCTTGCAGGACCAATACCATATACAAAATATCTAACCTGATAGGTAGTAACGATCAGTTCCACACTTTTTTGTTCAAATTTCCCAACAAGGTTACAAGTACCCAACGAGTATATCCAGGTGAGCTTACGGTGCTTGGTCTTTATTTCATAGAATTTTTTGAAAACCTCGACACATTTGACCTAACAAATCAATAATCAGAAAAGAAAAACTATGTTAGCAACAATAGGAAGATTCTAAATTAGACAGATTTACATTTTCAACCAATAAATGTCCAAAAACTAAAGAATTCACCATTTCTTCCGGCAGGTTCAAATCAAAGGACTTGTAACTTGGCCAGAAACCAGTAGTTAAAACAGTAACTGTTAGGTCAATCCCAGGATTTGAATCGGGGCTATTGCTTAGATACTCCTCAAAGCTTGATTGGTTATCCCTCGCTAATGTTAAATCCGTAACCTACAACAGAAGATCACTATCAAATTTGAAAGAATCATAATGTCCCCGTTATACACCTTTCAAAAGAACCAAAATTTTCAACTATCCAGGAATGATACAAGACAACTAACCATTCCTTCCATCTTGGAGGTGAACTGACCACCACATTGCTGCTTCAGTTTTGTTAAGATGCTTCTCTCGTGCTCATCATTGGCACTCTTGTCAAAAAGAAGTCTTCGAGCAAGCTTTTTCCTGCCAATATACATACAGCAAATAATGTAACCCTCATCAAAGGAAGCTTTCTTTTCTCTATCATCACACTACCATATAGTATACCTATAAAATTCTGCAAAGAGGTCCTTGTCACTAATATAAGCAAGTAGCTTCACCACCTGCATATCAAAGCAACAAAGTACCAAATTCAATTTGATTACAAAGAAAATGAAAAATTAATACACTGAAATAAGGTCACCAAGTACCTTTTCCAGTGTTTCTTCAACGGCTTCATCACTCAGTTTCTCACTCCCTCCTTTCTTGAGAACATTATCGCAAAAAGTTGCCAGCAATTCTGCACTCGAACTTCCAGCGACACCCTTGTTACAGAAGACCTCAAAAGCTTCTTTCAATGCCTGCAGTAGAACAGAGAATATACAACACAGTATTCCACAAACATGAAATTTTGAAACTTTTCCAGTAAGGAGGATAAACTAATCCCAACTTTCACTTCTATACATATTACTATTCACATAAACGTTCCTTATTCCCTAACGACAAAAATATTTATGTTGGTACCTTGTGGAAAAGTGTGTGGTTCTGAAAACAGTCGTTGACATAAGCCAGATATTTGTCATGCAGCTCAATCACCTTCCTCACAAAAACCTGAGAAGACCAAGATATCGGATTTTACACATGTAGATATTCAGTAAGCATTAGTAGTTTGAGACAACAACTTACCTGTTCTTGCAAACCAACTATGTCCTTCTTTTCTGTCTGTAAATTAAAAGAAAAGAATAAAAAGAATTGTTAAGAATAGCATAATAGAGTGAACCACCAATAGCTGCATGCATTATTAGGTTGCGAACAAATAAAATGAGTATATAACATCTTCTAAAGCAGGAAAATAAATATTGTTCAAGACCAGATCAGTACCAACTGCATAAACATGCAAAGTTCCAAATCAATCATGAAAAAAAGGTTTGCATGCCATGACTGGACTTCTTGAGCTAATCCAACACATAAAGTCACAGTTTCCTAAATTATAGCACAAAGGCTGTATTGACTTGAGTTTGAGCATCAACATCACTGCTGCTAAATTCACTTCAGTTTCCGTGACATATTTTCATGCAACCATTTGCATTATCTTATTCCCATAAGATATGGAAACTGATAGCACTCCAGGATCAAAGGAGCCGACTAATGGTATTTCAGAGCCGCAGGCACAGAGGGATATAGTAAAGCCTTTCTTAATGCCGCACAGAGAGGACAAAATAGTTAGTTACGAGTCAGTATTATTCCTGGATATAGAAGGGGAGCCTGGGAGAATATATAGAGGATAGGTTGGGGGAATGGGGTATCTTTTTGGTTGTATATTCCCTTCGGCTGTAAGCTTGGGCAAGGGGTCAGTTGTTGACTGTTTGTATTCACTCTTTCGGATTAATAATACATCTCCTCTTCTTTTCTCTTCTTTTAGCCTTACTGTCCCTCGTTCCCAATTCCTAACTCTATCAATTGGTGCGGTGAACGTGCCTTCTTCCTAGCTTGTTAATGCCCAACACCAGAATGGAAACTCGTGTGGATGCCATAGAGAGGAACTTGGGTGTTCTTGAGCAGCGGATGACATCTATGACTGGAGAGATATCCGATGCTCGACAACAACTAGAAGAAATCAAATCCTTGCTGCACACTATTGTTAAAGGCAAGGCTTGTGCCGAGGGTTCTTCAGCAAACCCACTAGCTAGTCCGGACGTTGCCGTTGTCAGTCCGAGACCAGCAATGGAGGTGCTTCTCCATCCTCTCTTTCGGTGGCCAAACCAGTCCTCAGCACAATTACACTTGAGGACCTGCAGCTGTCCACCAAACACAACGAGTTACCTACATTCACTGGCCTGGACACATCGAGTTACCTACATTCACTGGCCTGGACACATCGAGTTACCTACATTCAGGTCCAGCAAACATATGACGATCTGAAGACGCTCCCACTTGTTTCCATGGAGGGTCATGCCCTTCATTGGTTGACTTGGTTGCGTGACAGGAAGCCATCGCTATCTTGGGATGACATGAAACATGAGTTACTACACCGTTTTGCTGGAGCTTTAGCTTCCAACCCATACGAGTTGATAGCAGCATTGCGACAGCCCGGATCGGTGCAAGCCTATGTGAAGGAGTTTGTGGCTAGGGCAGCACAAGTACGTGATTGGCCAGAACAGGCCTTTATTGGGCAATTTTTAAACGGACTTTGTGAAGATATTGGCTCCAGAATACAGTCGACGGATATCACCGATTTATACAGAATAATCAAACTGGCTCGTGAAGTAGAATTTGAAGTGGAGGTGCTGTGTGGGTCAGGTTACTCAGTCGATGATAAATCGCGACAGTCATATGGTCTGTGAGATAGAGCAGGCTCTGTTATGGGTACTAAGGGCAATGAAGGATCTGTAGTTGCATCACACAGCTCAGGCCATAACCCAATAGCACAAAAGATTACTTTGACCATATCCTATCCCTCTAAAGCAGCCCAGTCCAACAGTTCAGTGGTCTCATTTACTGTGAGGTCCACAGCTCAGTCTACCAAAAGGAATATCATGCGAGCCAAAGGACTATGTTTTCGTTGCCAGTAGCCTTATCATCCTCTTCACCAGTGTGCAAACAAGTCTCTTCAGACAATTGTTCTGGATTTTTAAGATGACGATCCTTTATGCAAGCATTTACCCTTAGCTCCAGAAACCTCATCCTTGTCTCCTATGACCGAGGAGCATCTTCTCCAGCTGGAACTTCCCTATTTTGCCATGTATGATCGGGCAAATTTTCAAACCATGAGGATTCGAGGGACTATTAGTATCCTCTCGGTGGTCATTACGATAGATAGCGGAGCAAGCCACTGTTTTTTGTCCGTGGGCTTGGCTTCTCACCTTGGCTTACCCATTCTTACTACAGCGCCCATCAGAGTTCGCTTGGGGGACTGATTTCGTAAGGAAATAACTGGATTCTGCCCACAGGTACCAGTTACTATTGATGCGTTAACTTTCATCGTGGATTGTTATCTATTTCCATTAGGGGGAATTGACGTAATTCTTGGTATCTCATGGCTGCAATCTCTTGGCAATGTTACTGCCAACTGAAGTACTATGACCATGGAGTTTATGTGGAATGACCGTGCAGTAAAATTGAGTGGCGATCTATCATTGATGAGTGGTCCATCATCCCTTAAGTCCATCTGTCATTCTACAGAGATTTAGTTTGGACTTCTTCTCTGGCAACTTGTAGATGACTAGGTTACTGATAGAACTTTATCGGTCCAGCAGTAGCAAGAGCTTTCTTCGTTATTAGACAGCTTTAGACCAATTTTCAGCGAACCTACTTCACTACCACCCACAAGAATAGTAGATCACAAGATACCATTACAACCCGGAGTTGACGCAATCAATGTTCGTGTATATCGGTATGGACACACGCAGAAAGATGAAATTGAATGGAAAGTTGCGGATATGCTGGCTACTGGAGTGATCCAGCAGAGTACCAGCCCATTTTCAAGCCCAGTATTATTGGTGCGCAAGAAAGATGGTGGCTGGCAGTTTTGCGTCGATTATCGGGCATTGAACAAAGCTACCATACCTGATAAATACCCTATTCCGGTTATTCAAGAACTATTCGACGAATTGTGAGGCACTACATACTACTCCAAGATAGACTTGCGCAATGGTTAACACCAAATCCGAGTGAGGGAGGAAGACATTCCAAAGACAGCTTTTCACACACACTTGCGTCATTGTGAATTTCGAGTTATGTCGTTTAGGTTGTCAAATGCCCCAGCATCATTCCAGGCAGCAATGAATGATCTGTTCAAGCCTTTACTTTGACGCTCCCGTGTTGGTATTCTTTGATGATATTTTGATTTACAGTAAACTATGGTCTGACCATATTTTCCATGTGCAGCAAGTACTGAAATTGCTTTTGGAGCAAAAATTTTATGCCAACAAAAAAAATGCAGTTTTGGCAGAACTTCTATCGAGTACTTCGGTCATATAGTATCTGCAGCCGGTGTTTTTATGGACCCATAAAAGGTTGCTAGTGTGCTGCAGTGGCCAACCCCTCGTTCCCTGAAATCAGTTCGAGGATTCCTTGGTTTAACAGGTTATTATCGCAAGTTTATCAAGGATTATGGACTGATTGCTCGGCCTCTCACTAATCTACTAAAAAAGGATTGCGGTTCCAAGTTTATTTGGATAGATGAAGCTCAAACAGCGTTTGATTTGCTACGCAAGGCGAACACATCTGCTCCGATTTTAATGATGCCTGATATCTCAGCACCTTTTGTGGTTGAATGCGATGCATCAGGGGTTGGAATTGGTGCAGTGTTAATGCAAGAAGGCAAGTCAATTGCTTATTTCAGTAAAGTTCTGGCGCCTAGAAATATTTCTAAACCAGCTTATGAGAAAGAACTTATGGCAACTTGTCTTGGTTGTCCGACATTGGCGTCCTTATTTAGTGGGCAAGGCATTCATCGTTCACACTGATCATCATAGCCTTAAGCACTTATGGCAGCAGCAGATTACTACCCCGGCACAGCAAGATTGGGTCTCTAAACTGTTTGGTTATGAATTTTCCATTAAGTACAAACCCGGTAAACTTAATCGGGCTCTTAATCTCTATCTAGACAATTCGAGGAAATGCAGTTAGAGACTATTTCTATTCCCTACTAGTTATACTGGGACGAGCTACAACAGGACACTTTGAAAGATCCCGATTACCAAATTCTGCAGGCAAAGCTGAAGAAAGACCCTGCAGGTGATCCGCACTTCAAACTCATAAATGACAGAATTTTCTTCAAAGAACAAATTTTCATTCCATCGTCCTCTAAATGGGTTTAGAAGCTGATCGAAGAGTATCATTCCACTCCGACAGGGGGACACTCCGAAGCATACAGGACGTACAAGCGATTAGCCAGAAGTGTTTTCTGGCCAAAGATGTTGCAGTCAGTCTAGAAATTTGTCGCAAACTATATAGTCTGCCAGAAGAATAAGACAGATACTTTATCACCAGCAGGCTTGCTTCAACCTCTGCCGATTCCATCCCAGGTCTGGGCTGATATTGCTATGGACTTCATAACAAGATTGCCAAGATCTAACGGGACAGACTACATTTTGGTAATTATTGGCAGATTTAGCAAGTATGCTCACTTCCTGGGTTTAAAGCATCCCTATACAGCTATTTCGGTTGCTGATTTGTTTTCACGAGAGATCATCCGCCTTCATGGGGTACCTAGCTCAATTGTTAGTGACAGGGATCCAGTTTTTATAAGCTTTTTCTAGCAAGAATTGTTCCGTTCATGGGGTATAAAATTGAAAATGAGCACAACATACCATCCGGAAACTGATGGTCAAACCGAAGTGCTGAATTGCTGTTTAGAGACATATCTTTGTTGTTTTTCTTCCAAACAACCGAAGAGTTGGGGAAAATGGCTATACTGAGCTGAATTTGGTATAATACCAATTTTCAAGAGGCCTCTAAAGCTACTCGTTTCGAGATTGTTTATGGCAGGCAACCTCCAACATTACAACAATTCTTACCAGGGGAATTTAAAGTAGCAGCAGTAGCAGCAGTAGCAGCAGTAATAGCAATAGCAGCAGAGCACAAAGATAGGAATGAAATTCTCCATCAACTAAAGGATCATTTGCTTCGTGCTCAGCAAAAGATGACACGTGGAGCGAACAAGCATCGTCGTGGCCTTGAGTTTGTAGTAGGTGATAGGGTGTTCCTCAAGCTGCAGCCTCACCGCCAAGAATCCGTACGATAGCGAGTCTATGCTAAGTTGACACCAAAGTTTTATGGCCCATATGTGATTATTCAGAAGTTGAGTCCAGTGGTGTATCATTTACAGCTACCAGCTACCTCTCGTATTCACCCGGTATTTCATATTTCACTCATTAAGAAAACAACAGGTACGCATCTAGTTTCCACTAAACTTCCGGATGAATTTTCTATTCCAACATCGTTGTTTATTCCTGAGAAAATCATTGATTCGAAGTTTATGGGGGAGGAGAATATGTCGTGCCATCAAGTATTATTGAAATGGCAGAACAAGAACATGGAGGATGCAAACTGGGTGTCTTGTGCAGATTTCAGGGGACAGTTTCCTTCCTCCAACCTTGTGGACAAGGTTTGTTTCAGAGGGAAGGGAATTGATAGCACTCCAGGATCAAAGGAACCGACTGATGGTATTTCAGAGCTGCAGGCACAGAGGGATATAGTAAAGCCTTTCTTATTATATAGCTGCAGGAATAGAGGGCCAAATAGTTAGTTACGAGTCAGCATTATTCCTGGGAGAATATATAGAGGATAGTCTAGGGGAATGGGGTATCTTTTTGGTTGTATATTCCCTTCTACTGTAAGCTTGGGCAAGGGGTATCTTTTTGGTTGTATATTCCCTTCTACTGCTTGTATTCACTCTTTCGGATTAATAATACATCTACTCTTCTTTTCTCTTCTTCTATCCTTACTGTCCCTCGTTCCCAGTTCCTAACTCTATCAGAAACAATGAAGCTAGATTCCTAGACTATAGAGCTACCACACTTTTGAAATGATTGACTCATATCAACCATAATGTCGAACTGCAAGCTTAAGGCTGTTATTTACCAAGAAGCTCACCAAATTTGCAATTAGGAGTGCTAAGGATGTCAAGTACAACAAACCTTCTTGTTGCTGGCAGCATCTTCTGCCTGTTTGACCAAAGCTGTACCTTCAGCGGTAACATGCTGCATCACAAACACTTCTCAGTTTAAACAAAACAAGGTGTCAAGAGAAATAATGAACAAAATTGCTATTCAGATTGTCAATGTCATATAAATAAGTGTAGCTGAATATAATGAAGTAGCAACCTGCTTAAATATAGCAGAGACGGGATCCAAGCCTCGAGGTATTTTAGAAAAAAGCCTAAACATTCTTGACAAATCTTCGACCTGAACAAATACCAGGAAAAACTCGGAATGAATCATAACTACCAAGCAGCCAAAATCATTGGAAGGCGGCTATATGCTCTTGTATAAAGTACCTTGTCATCTCTAAGCAATGCATGGCATCCAGAGTGTTCCTTCTCAAGCAGTTGGTTTGCATATACCGACAATAACTCATGTTGAACTTTCTGTAAAGAAGAACAGATTATAATAAGAACAATGCATATATTACTCCTTATTGGGGGAAAATATCCTTTACCTACCCAATAAACAATCCCCACTCAAAAAAACAAGTGATTAAGCAGTCCAAAAATCAAGGAACAACACGAACCTCTAGCAACTTTGGCTCACTACTGGAATGCAAGTAATGAGAGACTCTATCTTTCTCTCGTTTCAGACACTCCTCTGCCTGAAGTAAAAAAAGAAGACTTACTCACAAGTTTTAAACTGACCAACAGGTTAAGCTTATGCAATTCGACGCTGTATTCCTGCTTACTTTCAGCATATAGTCTGGACAGGAATCTTCCAGAATCCAGTTAGATGCCTTCCGAGAATAGTAGGCAGCAGTGTCCTTAAGCATGGCTTCTTCAAAATCGTTTTCATAGTAATCCATTTGCCCCATTCCAATTTCAACATATATATCTAAAACATTCTTCAATAAAGCACGGTCAATCTGCTCTCCTTCACGCTCTTGATCGATCTGATTAAACCACCCAAATCAATTCATCTTCTCATGGAAAAATTTAGACAGTCAACTGGCACAAGACAAACAACCATACCAATGAAATTACAGCATCTCTTACTTTCCCATTTAACTCCTGGTATACCTGAAATAATAAAATATATTTATATGTCATAAGTAGAACAATATAATCTAATTATCCAAGAAGCAAGAGAATACTGAGAGTGAGGCTATAAATTGAATACCAGATCACGGAAACAAGTGAGTCCAACTTCATTAAGAGGTGGAAGTGACCGACGAGCGATGAAGTAGCGGTCCAGGTAATGAAAAAAACGAGAAAGCCATCTAACCATAACTTTATGGTTAGCCCATCGTTTCACAAGTTCTCTCAACATAAACTCATCGTGCTTTTCTCTTAAGGATGGCAACACCTAAATCAATATAAAGGCATTACAAGTCAAATAAGATATCTAAATAATGAAAATTTGAAAAAAAAATTGAAGACACAACTTAAAAGGAGATGCAACTTCTTCTACACACTATATATATAATGCAAATTTAAAAGTACAAAATTAAACAATACTCACGGTTGAAGTTATGTATTCTTCAAAGGATTCTCGGTATTTGTCGTATAACTGTTGAGAATAATCATGAGGAGGCTTCTGCGTACACATGTTATAGATGGTTCTGTGCATAAAATGAAGGAAAAAAGTAAACCACGAAGAAAAAAATGTTTGTAGCTCAACCGTCCAAACATGTCACACATCAAACATGCACAAACAAAGATAAGCCTAACCAAAAAAAAAAATTATAATCATGTCACATATTGATTATGCACGCTTAAAGATAAACCTAACAAAAAATTATAATATAAAAGATAGATACGTGTAAAGCATCATGTAATCCTCGGAGCTGAATTGTGACTCGGGAAGTCCTTCTAAGATGTTCTTCAGCTTTGTTATCCCTTTTTGCATAAACTCCCATCCTTGCTCTAAGTCTATTGTCTTCCGCTCGTTCATCGTCATACCAGCAACTGGAAAACTCTGGACAGAAAAAATCATCAGAATTTCAACTAACTATCGCGGCATATCACCCGCATTGCAATGCAATCCATGAGCACACAACTTACCAGGACGACAAACCACAGAGAAAACAAACTACTTCAATTTCCAACAAAAAACACCCCAATTTACAGCTGCAAACGACAACACCACTGAGAAAACAAATGAAAACCAATTCAATAGCCAAATCAACTTTACGCCAAACGCAGTTAACTCCACACATCAATACTTCAGCCCATAAACCAACACAAATGATCCAAACAGTTCCTGCAAGTTCTAAACCCCTATTAGCTACCAAAACACACGAAAAACGATCCGAGAATCCAATATCAACCAATAGCAAATGATCAGAAGCTCTCCCGGAAACAATTTCTCCTCGTTTCATCAAATTTGCTAGAAACCGAAGAAAAACAGGTACTCAAGCAGGAGCAACCAGACATCATTACGCATGCAAACCAAATCCATCCCGTGTTCACAACTAAGAAATCTAAGAGTACAGAAACGATCAAAAGAAGGAGATCCAGACACGTGGGACTGCACAGAGTAAATGTTACCTGCGAGCGCAGATTCTTATCTATTAACGTGATATTAGATAAAGATCAACACCGGATGAGAGAAGGATCCGATTCCAAATATAAGAGGCGATCCCTAGGAAGTGTGAATGGAAAATTAACAAGAATGTGTACGACGAGTCATTGAATTGAAGAGAGAAGATGTGGCCCCTGCTTGCCTTCATCAGGTCTTGAAGCTTTTTTATTCTTTGTTTTTAAGTATTCATTTTCCTTTTCTTCTTCTCTCTGGAAATGCCTCAATTTTTTTAAATATTTCCAAAGGTGTCATGTTTCGTCAGCATGGATACACGCTGTCGTAGACAATGAGGGTTGCAACTTGCTAAACGCTGCCGTATTGTCTAATTATTGGATAGATAAAAAGATTTAATTTTTATATAATGGTTGGCTGATAGAATTAGTAGGATTATATTATTTTTAAACAATTAGATAATTTAATCTTTAATAATAAGATTAAAAATAAGTAAATTAATAATTTTTATAATTTAATGGTTCTTTTTACATTCTTATCGAAAATAAATATTCTAATCATAAATTTATTTTATTTTATAAAATAAATATATTTTACCTATTGTTATTTATTTTATTTATTAAAAAAATTTAAATATAGTAAAAAATAACTAAAAATAAATTATATAAATTATATATTAGATATAAATTTTATATTTTAATAATATTTATAATCTAATTAAATTTATCGTTTAAACACATTACCAACATGATGTTTGGTATTTTTATTTTGTTAGTTTTGGTTTTACAAACCAAAATTAAAATGATAATCTATGTTATTTTGATTTTGTAAAATTATTGTGATAAACATTATTGTCATTTACAAAATTAATCTTTATTATCTAAAATTATATTTTATTTAAACAACACACCAATATTTATCTATTCCTTTAATAATCATATTTTTTGAAAATAAAATAGTTATTTTTTATTAGATATCAAAACTAATTGTTTTTTTTCAAACATAATCTTGGTTTTACAACATTAACGACCAAAATCAGATTCTTAAACTAATAATTTTGGAATATCAACACCCATAATTTCATGTATCAAAGGCTTGTTTAAGAGTTTAACCATATAGTTTTATTTTTTTTAATGGAAGTATATAGTGGTTGAAATATTATTACGATAGCTACTGAAAAAACGGGCAGACACAGCAAAGTCATAGAAAGGAGCCAAGCACATCCTTTTTCCTTTTCTTGTGTTAATGTGCCTTTACACGCAAGGGAACTTTACTCTCCCGTAAACTTAATTTGTAAGAAAACAAAGAAGATTGGAAGCTGGCGTTTAAAAAATATGTATATAAATATAGAAAATAAAGAAATTGAATTATAACTATACTGTAAATTTATATAGGAAATTGGAAGTGCATTTTCCAAGGACAAAATTATATTCTAAAGCTGCATATTACAAGGGGTATCATGGTCAATATACCTCAGAAGTCCTACGTTGTTTGCCGTGTAGTTTGGAAAGGGTAAGATCAAATCGAATAATTCGGGGAATTTTATGAAAATCAGGTTATAACTTGGGGTAAAACGGTAAAACTATTGTTTTAGCTCGTGCTTTTTACTAATGCCCTTATCTACCAAACAAGTACACGACACCACATCACTGATTGTCGTTTAGCACTCCACTTTCGACGACAGCGGGTATCCATGGTGACGAAAACTGATACCTTCGGCAATATGTACAAAGGTTGAGGTCTTTTCTGCAAAAAAGAATATAAAATATATATGAAAATATAATGAAAACAAAAAAACTAAGAATAGAAAAGGATTCAAGACCTGAAAGCAGGGGCCACATATTCTCTCTTCATTTCGATGACTCGTCGTACATCTTCTTCTTCCTTTTCCATCCACAATTTCTAGGGATCGCTTGGTATTGGAATCGGATCTCTTCTCTTATCCAGTGTTGATCTTTCGCTAATATCACATTAATAGATAAGAATCTGTGTTCGCAGGTAACATTTCCTCTGTGCAGTCCCACGTGTATCGATCTCCTTATTTTGATCGTTTCTGTGCTTTTAGATGTCTCTGTTAGCTGTGAACACGTGATGGATTCGGGTTGTGTACGTTATGATGAGGTCTGGTTGCTACGTCCTGAGTACGGTTACTTGCAAATTTGATGAAACGAGGAGTAACTGTTTTAGGAGAGCTTCTGATCATTTGCTATAGGTTGATATTGGATTCCCGGATCCTTTTTTCGTGTGTGTTTGGTAGCTAATAGGGGTTTAGGACTTGCAGGAAATTTTAGGGTCATTTGTTTTGGTTTATGGGTTGAAGTTTTGATGTGTGGAGTTAATTGCGTTTGGCGTAAAGTTGATTTGACTATTGAATTGGTTTTCATTTGTTTTCTGAGTGGTATTGTTGTTTGCAGCTGTAAATTAATGTGTTTTTTGTTTGAAATTGAATTAGTTTGTTTTCTGTGGTTTGTCGTCCTGGTAAGTTGTGTGCTCGTGGATTGCAGTGCAATGTGGGTGATATGCTGCGATATTTAGTTGAAATTCTGATGATTTTTTCTGTTCAGAGTTTGCCAGTTGCTGGTATGACGATGAATGAACGGAAGACAATAGACTTAGAGCAAGGATGGGAGTTTATGCAGAAAGGGATAACAAAGTTGAAGAACATCTTAGAAGGACTTCCCGAGTCACAATTCAGCTCCGAGGATTACATGATGCTTTACACGTATCTATCTTTTATATTATAATTTTTTGTTAGGTTTATAATTTTGGTTACACGTATCTACAAGTGTGACATGATTATAATTTTTTTTTGGTTTGGCTTATCCTTGTTTGTGCATGTTTGATGTGTGACAAGATTGGACAGTTGAGCTACAAGCATCTTCTTTCCTCGTGGTTACGTTTTTCCTTAATTTTTATGCACAGAACCATCTATAACATGTGTACGCAGAAGCCTCCTCATGATTATTCACAACAGTTGTACGACAAATACCGGGAATCTTTTGAAGAATACATAACTTCAACAGTGAGTATTGTATAATTTTGTTCTTTTAACTTTGTATTGTATATAGTGTGTAGATGAAGTTGCATCTCCTCTTAAGTTGTGTCTTCAATTTTATTTTCAAATTTTCATTATTTAGATATCTTCTTTGATTTGAATGCCTTTATATTGATTTAGGTGTTGCCATCCTTGAGAGAAAAGCATGACGAGTTTATGTTGAGAGAACTTGTGAAAAGATGGGCTAACCATAAAGTTATGGTTAGATGGCTTTCTCGTTTTTTTCATTACCTAGACCGCTACTTCATTGCTCGCCGGTCACTTCCACCTCTTAATGAAGTTGGACTCACTTGTTTCCGTGATCTGGTATCCAATTTCTAGCCTCACTCTCAGTATTCCCTTGCTTCTTGGGTAATTAGATTATATTGTTCTACTTATGACATATAAATATATTTTATTATTTCAGGTATACCAGGAGTTAAATGGGAAAGTAAGAGATGCTGTAATTTCATTGGTATGGTAGTTTGTCTTGTGCCAGTTGAATGTCTAAATTTTTCCTTGAGAAGATTAATTGATTTGGGTGGTTTAAATCAGATTGATCAAGAGCGTGAAGGAGAGCAGATTGACCGTGCTTTATTGAAGAATGTTTTAGATATATATGTTGAAATTGGAATGGGGCAAATGGATAACTATGAAAACGATTTTGAAGAAGCCATGCTTAAGGACACTGCTGCCTACTATTCTCGAAAGGCATCTAATTGGATTCTGGAAGATTCCTGTCCAGATTATATGCTGAAAGTAAGCAGGAATACAGCATCGCATAGCATAGGCTTAACTGTTGGTCAGTTTAAAACATGTGAGCAAGTCTTCTTTTTTTACTTCAGGCAGAGGAGTGTCTGAAACGAGAGAAAGATAGAGTTTCTCATTACTTGCATTCCAGTAGTGAGCCAAAGTTGCTGGAGGTTCGTATTGTTCCTTGCTTTTTGGATTGGTTAATCACTTGTTCTTTTAAGTGGGCATTGTTTATTGGATTGGTAAAGGATATTTACCCCCAATAAGTATCAATATATGCATTGTTCTTATTTCAATCTGTTCTTCTTTACAGAAAGTTCAACATGAGTTATTGACCGTTTATGCAAACCAACTGCTTGAGAAGGAGCACTCTGGATGTCATGCATTGCTTAGAGATGACAAGGTACTTTATACAAGAGCATATAGCCGCCTTCTAATGATTTTGGCTGCTTGGTAATTATGATTCATTCCAAGTTTTTCCTGGTATTTGTTCAGGTCGAAGATTTGTCAAGAATGTTTAGGCTTTTTTCTAAAATACCTCGAGGCTTGGATCCCGTCTCTGCTATATTTAAGCAGGTTGCTACTTCATTATATTCAGCTACACTTATTTATATGACATTGACAATCTGAATAGCAATTTTGTTCATTATTTCTCTTGACACCTTGTTTTGTTTAAACTGAGAAGTGTTTGTGATGCAGCATGTTACCGCTGAAGGTACAGCTTTGGTCAAACAGGCAGAAGATGCTGCCAGCAACAAGAAGGTTTGTTGTGCTTGACATTCTTAGCAATTCTAATTGCCAATTTGGTGAGCTTCTTGGTAAATAACAGCCTTAAGCTTGCAGTTCGACATTATGGTTGATATGAGTTAATCATTTCAAAAGTGTGGTAGCTCTATAGTCTTGGAATCTAGCTTCATTGTTTCCATATCCTAAGGGAATAAGATAATGCAAATGGCTGCATGAAAATATGTCACGGAAACTGAAGTGAATTTAGCAGCAGTGATGTTGATGCCCAAGCTCAAGTCATTACAGCCTTTGTGCTATAATTTAGGAAACTGTGACTTTATGTGTTGGATTCGCTCAAGAAGTCCAGTCATGGCATGCAAACCTTTTTTTCATGATTGATTTGGAACTTTACATGTTTATGCAGTTGGTACTGATCTGCTCTTGAACAATATTTATTTCCCTGCTTTAGAAGATGTTATGTACTCACTTTATTTGTTCACAACCTAGTAATGCATGCAGCTATTGGTGGTTCACTCTATTATGCTATTCTTAACAATTCTTTTTATTCTTTTCTTTTAATTTACAGACAGAAAAGAAGGACATAGTTGGTTTACAAGAACAGGTAAGTTGTTGTCTCAAACTACTAATGCTGACTGAATATCTACATGTGTAAAATCCGATATCTTGGTCTTCTCAGGTTTTTGTGAGGAAGGTGATTGAGCTGCATGACAAATATCTGGCTTATGTCAACGACTGTTTTCAGAACCACACACTTTTCCACAAGGTACCAACATAAATATTTTTGTCGTTAGGGAATAAGGAACGTTTATGTGAATAGTAATATGTATAGAAGTGAAAGTTGGGATTAGTTTATCCTCCTTACTGGAAAAGTTTCAAAATTTCATGTTTGTGGAATACTGTGTTGTATATTCTCTGTTTTACTGCAGGCATTGAAAGAAGCTTTTGAGGTCTTCTGCAACAAGGGTGTCGCTGGAAGTTCGAGTGCAGAATTGCTGGCAACTTTTTGCGATAATGTTCTCAAGAAAGGAGGGAGTGAGAAACTGAGTGATGAAGCCGTTGAAGAAACACTGGAAAAGGTACTTGGAGACCTTATTTCACTGTATCAATTTTTCATTTTCTTTGTAATCCAATTGAATATGGCTCTTTGTTGCTTTGTTATGCAGGTGGTGAAGCTACTTGCTTATATTAGTGACAAGGACCTCTTTGCAGAATTTTATAGGTATACTATATGGTAGTGTGATGATAGAGAAAAGAAAGCTTCCTTTGATGAGAGTAACATTATTTTCTGTACGTATATTGGCAGGAAAAAGCTTGCTCGAAGACTTCTTTTTGACAAGAGTGCCAATGATGAGCACGAGAGAAGCATCTTAACAAAACTAAAGCAGCAATGTGGTGGTCAGTTCACTTCCAAGATGGAAGGAATGGTTAGTTGCCTAGTGTCATTCCTGGATAGTTGGAAATTTTGGTTCTTTTAGAAGGTGTATAACGGGGACATTATAATTCTTTCAAATTTGATTGTGATCATCTGTTGTAGGTTACGGATTTAACATTAGCGAGGGAGAACCAATCGAGCTTTGAGGGGTATCTAAGCAATAACCCTGATTCAAATCCTGGGATTGACCTAACAGTTACTGTTTTGACTACTGGTTTCTGGCCAAGTTACAAGTCCTTTGATTTGAACCTGCCGGCAGAAATGGTGAAATTCTTTAGTTTTTGGACATTTATTGGTTGAAAATGTTAAACTGTCTAATTTAGATTCTTCATATGTTTGCTAACATAATTTTTCTTTTCTGATTATTGATTTGTTAGGTCAAGTGTGTCGAGGTTTTCAAAAAATTCTATGAAATAAAGACCAAGCACCGTAAGCTCACCTGGATATACTCGTTGGGTACTTGTAACCTTGTTGGGAAATTTGAACAAAAAAGTGTGGAACTGATCGTTACTACCTATCAGGTTAGATATTTTGTATATGGTATTGGTCCTGCAAGAGATGTTTACCTCTAATGTGTGGCTTTCCCTTTTGTAACAGGCTTCTGCGTTGTTGCTTTTCAACTCTTCAGATAGATTGAGTTATTCAGAGATCATGACTCAGTTGAACTTAACGGATGATGATGTGGTTAGATTGCTTCATTCTCTGTCATGTGCTAAATACAAGATTCTAAATAAAGAGCCACATACAAAAACAGTTTCTCCCACCGACTATTTTGAATTCAACTCCAAGTTTACTGACAAAATGAGGAGGATCAAGGTATTTGAGAGCCTCTTTACAACATTTGTTATAATCAAACATCCCTGGTTAATATTAAGATAATGTAGTGAGTATGTTTGATTTACAGATTCCTCTTCCTCCAGTGGATGAGAAAAAGAAAGTAATTGAAGATGTTGACAAGGACAGAAGATATGCTATTGATGCCTCAATTGTGCGTATCATGAAGAGTCGAAAAGTATTGGGTCACCAACAGCTGGTTATGGAGTGTGTTGAGCAGTTGGGGCGCATGTTCAAGGTTTGCGTGATGCCAATGTTGTATGATCTGTATTTCCATTTTATCCTGTATCTCATCGTAATGGTATTATTTTTTGGAATTTGAATTTACAGCCTGATTTCAAGGCAATTAAAAAACGGATTGAAGATCTGATTACACGAGATTATCTTGAGAGAGACAAAGACAACCCCAATCTGTTCAAATACTTGGCATAAGGTGGCTTAGTTGGTTATTTATTGATAATGACGAGGTTGCTGTGGCTCTGCAAATCATGCACTTCAGTGCAGCTGTACAAAGCTGAAGTTGCACAAGGATTTGTATAATAATTGCCCAAGTGAGTGCCTCTGGAGACTGCTTAGAAGCAAACTGGGAATGCTTGTAATTTTGCCTCCAATGCCAGGTATGAAGTGCTATAGATTGCTCACCCATGATGGAGGATTGTAATTCTTTTCCGATGAGGTCCCGATTTGCCAGTGTGACCATTACGTATCTATCTGTTTATCTCCCGATGTCTGCTGCACAGGCAGATTGATGTTTTTATTCAGCTCCTTTTCCGCGCCCTGGAAAGAAGGGAAAGAATGTAAACTAATTTATCTGGTATTCTCTTTCACCTTTCAGTTTGTGAAACCATCCTGTGAAAAAATTTCCCCAGACACTGTCGTTGCTTTTGTATTGTTTTACAAGAAATGGTCAAGTCCCTTTTCTACTGTGTGATGAGCAAAGTTACTTGCCGGTTATCATCTGATTGTTTACGGTGTTAGGAGACTTGTGGCTGCCTTTTATGGATTATCCCCTTGTTATTTAATGTGCTGAATCTTGAGATGTATTTATTATTTTTTTTTTTAGGTATTTGGGTTTACTTTCAAATTACTTTAATTCTTAATAAAATATCTAAATATTGATAGACCCCTCGTATTCGAAGCTCGCTCTAGACAAAGCTACCGTGATGTATGTGATGACGTATACATTTGATGAAGTCAACTCAAGCATTGTTAATGTTCTGACATAACTGCTGACAACATCTTATACTGTTAAACTATTAATTAAAACGCACTTGGAGACTATAAATATAGTTCATCAGATCAACTGTTATCTTAAGATCTCAAGCACCACTTTCCCATGGCAGCCTCAACTACAAACCCTGTGATACCCTCTTCCCTTCCGCTTGAAGGCAAGGTGGTGATAATAACCGGCGGTTCGCGCGGCATCGGCCGTGCCATTGCCGTACATCTCCACTATCTTGGCGCAAGAGTTGTGATCAATTATGCTTCAAACGCCTCATCAGCCGATCTCCTTGCTTCTGAACTCAACTCTTTAGCTCCCTCTTCACCTCCCCGAGCAACCACCGTCAAGGCCAATGTTTCAGACCCATATCAAGTGAAGCAATTGTTTGACAAAGCCGAGCAAGAATTCAACTCCAAGGTTCATGTCCTTGTCAACTGTGCAGGTATTTTGGATCCCAAGTACCCTACTCTCGCAAACACAACGGTGGATGATTGGGACATGATCTTTGATGTGAATGCCAAAGGAGCATTCTTGTGTTGTCGTGAGGCTGCTAATAGGCTAATTCGTGGAGGGGGAGGAAGGATCATTCTGGTTTCAAGTTCCCTTGTTGGGTCACTTCTGCCAGGATATGCAGCCTATGCTGCCTCCAAGGCGTCTGTGGAGACTATGACAAAGATAGTGGCCAAGGAGCTGAAAGACACAGGAATAACTGCTAACTGTGTGGCTCCAGGACCTATAGCAACTGATCTGTTTTTTGCAGGTAAAACTGAGAAAATGATCCAGAGACTTGTTGACACATGTCCTTTAGGTCGACTTGGGGAACCTAAGGATGTAAGTCAGGTTGTGGGGTTTTTAGCTGGTGATGGTGGGGAGTGGATCAATGGACAAATCATCAGGATCAATGGTGGATCTGTTGTTTAGTGTCTGTTTTCTCACATTGGTCTTGTGGTTTCCCTTTCCTGCTTGCATTTTCCCGAAATCTTTGAGCTTCTCCTTTTCTTTTCTAAAAAGAGGGTGCCTCTTGAAGAGTGCTTGGACTTGACCTGGGGATTTTTGTAATAAAATAGCATGTTTGATAATTATAAATTTTCTTTTAAAATATATTTATGTTATGTCTCGTCCAGGCTCAAGTATGTAAGTAGAATCATAAATGTAATCACCCCATTCTTTTCCGATGGGACTAGATTTTCACAATTTTTCCTCCAAAATTTTGTGTAGTGCATTGGTTAAAAAACACTCAAATTACCATTCAATATTGTTCTTGAGGTAAGATACTAGTGTGTACACAAAAATCCAATTACAAATAAAATTTTTTAAAAAAGAGATTAATTTCATTATCATTTATCCATTTGTCACATCTCGGTTTTTTTACTCAATATCTTGTTATATTTATAATTTTACGTGTAATTCCAACCTATTAAACAGGACATAACATTTTAAATCAATTTATTATCAATTAATACTAAAAGTGTCACTAATTATTTAAATATTTAATTAAAATTTGAATTATAAATATATTAATAGAATTATTCATCTATTATACCATAATAGATGTAAATGTTGATAAGAAAATTCTTTTGATTTTAAAAATAAAATCACTATCAATTTATTATGAGTCAAATTTTATTATTATATAATTAATTTGATATATATTATTTATTTAATTACAATTATTTAATAATTTTCCAACCCAAACACAAACAAAAAACTGGATATGGACTATAAAACTATCAAATGGGTTAGATCCTCTTCCATGGGCCTCTAAATGATAAATGAACCCCAAGACCCATTAAACCTATTAGAGCAAAATACAAACCCTAAAATTCTACGCAAGACGCACACTTTTGGTAGGGTGTCACCGGCAAACTTCTCGCGAGGGAGTTCTCCGTCTCTGTAGGGAGCAGACAAGTAATTACCGAGACAAAAGCCACTGCAGTCGAGTTTTCCTTCCGCAGGAGTAATCTCAAACGCGCCGAAAACAGCGGAGCCACCATGGTTCGCTCATTAACACTGCTATCTTTTATTGTTATGTGTAAGGTTATCTTCGTTTGGGTTCGGATTGATTGATTTTGACGGTAACAACTCTGTCGTTCAGCCGCAAGGGGATTACATAGAGCTTCACACAAAGAGGCATGGCAAACGCTTGGACTACGAGGAGCGCAAGCGCAAGAGGGAAGCCCGTGAAGTCAAAAAGCGATCCCAGAGAGCGCAGAATGTTAGTCTATTGCTGCCTTTTCACTGTTTTTTTCTGTACCGTTTGGTTGAATTTAGAAAATTATTGAATGATTTGGTTTTATCTTTTTGGTTGGAAACAGACATTGGGTATTAAGGGTAAGATGATAGCCAAGAAAAACTACGCCGAGAAGGCTCTCATGAAGAAGACGTGAGTTCTGAGTCTATGATTTTCCATTGAGCTGTTTTCACCATTTATAATACATGTTCTGTTTATTATTTGAATTGATCATGTTGATACTATGGTTGTTGCTGTTGACCGTTCTAATTGTGGATATAATTGTTGGATTTGTGTAGATTGAAAATGCATGAGGAGTCATCATCTAGGCGCAAGGTTGATGATGATGTCCACAAAGGTGCTGTTCCCTCGTATCTACTGGATCGTGAGAATACAGAACGGGCGAAGGTATATGGATGATTCCATTTGTTGTAATACAGCACAGCCTTTCAATGAATGATATTTATAAATCTGGTATTGTTTTGTGCTGTATGTAGATCCTTAGCAACACCATAAAACAAAAGAGGAAAGAGAAGGCTGGAAAATGGGATGTACCTCTTCCAAAGGTAACATGACAATTGAAGTTCTTCAGAATCTCTGATCGATTTTCCTTTGCTTTCACATCTAGGAATTCAGTTTAGCTGTTACTGTTTACACTTTGTTGTGTGGTTGAACTGAAGTGGAAGTGATTTTATGTCTGTAGGTGAGGCCTGTCGCTGAAGACGAAATGTTCAAAGTAATTAGAACTGGCAAGAGGAGAAGTAAGCATCCTGTCCTGTGTTTCCCATCTTGTGGACTGCTTGTCATTTGACCAGTATTGAAATTTATGTGTCAAAACCAATAATACTTTTCAATATCAATGAGTGGAATGTATAATTTCTTGTTGGTGAACAGAGTGATGAGTTGTTGACTATCACTTATAAGATAATATGATAGATGATGCACTCTTCTATTTGCATAACTCAGATTTATCTCACCTTGAGTGGTTTGATGAACAAATTATGTTATTGCGTCTAAACATACACTTCAGTTGCTCTTCTTCTGAGGTTTTGATAGTTTGCCAATGGCAAAAGAATTTGAGGATAAGCTGCAAGCATTTATTCGCTAAACTCACCTTGTGCTCTGATTGATCTTGCAGCCAAGCAGTGGAAAAGGATGATTACTAAGGCCACTTTTGTGGAACCAGGCTTTACCAGGAAGCCTCCCAAGTACGAACGTTTCATCCGCCCCTCTGGACTGCGATTCACAAAGGCTCATGTGACACACCCAGAACTTAAATGCACTTTCAATCTTGAAATCATTGGAGTGAAGAAAAATCCTAATGGTCCAATGTATACATCTCTTGGTGTTATGACTAAAGGAACCATCATTGAGGTAAATTTTTTTTGTGTTACGGCTGGTTTTGGTAGCTGGTATCTAGGGATTCTCACCTTTTCTCATTGCGAATTCAGGTGAATGTAAGTGAATTAGGTCTTGTCACACCAGCCGGTAAAGTCATTTGGGGTAAGTTTTTCCCTCCATCGATTTTATGCAGATGCTGTTTGCAACTAGATTCAGCCATTCAACTGCTCTTTCTCGTTTCTTTGTATTGATTCAGGCAAATATGCTCAAGTGACAAACAATCCCGAGAACGATGGATGTATAAACGCAGTTCTTCTTGTTTAGGAGATCATTTGAAGATCAAAGTAGAGACCGTGTGCACTGAAGTAACTCATTTTTGCTTTTATTTTTTTTGTCCTGACGACATTTTCACTGTATTCTGATATTTTGCTTCCTGAGTTATTGAATGCCAATTGAAAGGACATATCAGGTTAGATCGCAGAGTACAATGAAATTCTAAGGACATTTTGACACCTTTCCTGCTGTGTGTCCCTGAACCTGTAAAACGAAAAAGTCATAAGAACACTAAAAAAAGTGCTAGTTTTTTTAAAAAATTAAAAGAATATTTATGGTTGGTATTTAAAATTAATCTCTCTATTATAGTGTAAGTATCAATTATAGACGGGTGGGTTTTGTTAACGAATTTTTTAATCCTGAATATTAATTATGAATAGGGTCTAATTGATTCAAAAATTTGAAGATGGCCTATATTTTTAAGGTTTGAATTTTTTTATTAAGAATAGGTAAATTTTATAATTCAACTATATACTACTGGACTTTGTTACTATCGTTGTGCATCTGTAAACAAATATAAACTCTTTTATTATGTATTTTCCAAATCAAGTTGCAGAGAAATTTTACTTTTTTAACTAATTGAAATATAATACGAAAATGACTCATATTATAACATAAATCTATAATTTTTACTAGAGCAAAAGTTCACGTAAAACAAACTCATATTAAATAACATAGTTTATAATATTAGATGTAATTAACATTATGCACTTAATGGGGAATTTATCTAACAAGGGAAGCAAACAAGTGCAAATTACGCCATGAACTGCCTTAGTCACTCTTAACTGCACATATTATCTCTATCATATATCGATTTATTACTTGTCAGGTTTCTAGAGCTTAGCTTTGGGATCCCTTTTTCTGAGATCACATTGACTCCATAAGAGGGCCTTCTAGAGGAGAAATGTATGAAATGCTGGTATGGGAAAACTGCCGAATCCCGCGCACTTGGTTTTGTCCTTGGTGGGATTTTCAGAGTCCAATGGTTTGGACTTTAGAGAGGCTGATTTTCACTTGTATGCAGATTCTGTCAATGGCCAAAAAGAAACCGATGACCATACTGCTCTTTACCACTTTAGTCTGCTTGGTGGAAACTGATTTTTATATCTCTTTTTATGGCTGAAGTACCAATTCCTATGCTCGGGGCTATTGTTCCAAAATCTCACAATATAGTTTGGAACAAAACCCTGTTCTTTAACAGAAGCATGTCACTTCTGTCATACACACAATCTAATACTCTGTTCATCAATTGTGTCGTCTGATGGGATTTGTTAGCTCCGCCAAAGAATTAATTTTTCTACAGATTTCTAAAGTGTTCGATGATTGTTTTCCAATGGGTTGGGGGATTAATAGAGGTGGAAACCATTGTTTTACTTTAAACGCAACAGGACAAATCAATTTCTACCAAGTTGATTGCACCATCATTTTCTCTGGTACTTCAAACCCAAGAATCAAGAATTGATTTTCTTCCCAAAACTTGTTTTTTATTAAGAGTTTAGGTGAATAATTGATCTTGTGATCATCAGGTATACGTATTCCACTTACACATCGCACAATCATCTCCTAGCTATGCACTTTTCATTGGATCATAGATATTCTTCTTCCACTAACTCTGATTCTTTTCTAGTATTCTTCTCTGCCGGACATGTTTCAACATTGTAGTAAAAGCATTCTCCATTGTTTCAAAAATCCTGCTTTGTTATGTCATGCAAGCTCTCAGGACAACTGTGCTCTACTTGTTGTCAGCACCAGATTGTCTCTATCTTAGGATCGCTAAATTGCAAATTATCACACCACTAGCAGATGCAAATTAAATATATGCATAAAAGATATGTGTGTGCTTTCCTCTCTCCCCCCACCACAATAAAATGGCTTGCTTCCCCTTCAACAATGGTAGACCAGTGACTCTCTCTCTGTTATGTATCAAGCATCTCTCTTTCCACTTGGGCTGGGGGTCTCTATGGTTCCCCATATCACAACACGATTCTTCCCCATTTGAATTCTTGTTCTGGAAATAATACGGTTGACATCTCTTTCCTTTCCTCATTCAATAGAGACCTAACGAATCTAAAAAATATGGTTGAGTGATAAGATTTATTCATCCTTAATAATAAAAAATCAAAGGTTTGAATCTTGATTTTGGATATAGAATACTTTAAAAATTTCGAGTTAGCTAGATTTATCCATAATTGGTGTTTACGATACAACTGAAAAAGTTAGTCATTGTTGTCGAAGGTAGATACTCTTTTATTTTTATTTTTAAAAAAATACAGAATCTTACCGAATGAAGAATATCTCAGTGGATAATCAGACTAATCTCTCCCGTGACTCGACCAGTACAGCATCCACCTCTTTGTGTGGGACCACTACCAACAGTACCTCACAGTTTTTTTCGGATCGAACCCGGTATCTTGAATTAAAGGAACACAATATGTTATAAACCACTGCGCCAACACCTCATTGATTGTTGAACTAATACAAACATGAGAGGGAGCATGAATAGTCTATTACACCAATAATCTACATTTATTTCAGCAGCACAACTTGTGCTTTGAACTTGAAACATAAAATACACAGTAACCTAAAGTGGGAGACTAAGTAGGGCCTTCTTAAACAGATATCTGGCTTTTCACCTTGGCAAATTCCAGGGTTTTCTTGCCTTCCAACTTGTTTGTTACATAGTGTTTACTGTATTCCCCATGGTTGTATCTCCTATAATTGCATGGGTTATTCTCACCCACCAGTTCTGCCATCGGTCCAAGCTCCACCTCATAGCTAGGAGCATAAAATGTGACAATAGAGAGTCGGTCTTTTTCCTGGTGAGTCACTGCTCTATGCTCCACACTCTTATATTTTCCATTTGTCAAAACCTGTTCCCAAAAGAAAACTAAAACCACTAAGCATCACATCCAAACTTAAAATGGAAACAGAAAGAAAAAACCCAAGATTCTTTTCTTACTTCCAAAGTGTCCCCTATATTGATTACTAAGGCATTTGGAATGGGCTGAACAGGCATCCACTCATTGTCTTTCAGGATTTGCAGCCCTACCGTGCTACCCATTCCTTGCTGCAACACTGTGAGAGCACTTCCATCTGAATGTGGGCTAAGACCTAAAACAAGGTCGGGTCTTGAACATGGTGGGTAATAATTCATCCTGATGGCCTGCACAGCCAACCCAAACATCTTCTCAAAGGTGTCTTCTTCCAAGTTCAGGGTCATGGCTATATATCTCAGCAGATTCTGACACAATGCCCTCACTTGGCTTGAGTACTCCTCTATTGTTTCACTGTGTGACACCTCATGTGACACAAATTTAGTGAAGAAAAAGATAGTGGATTTAATAGTATGGAGCATACTATTAGGAATTATCACCAACCTGAACTTTGGTGGATTTGTTGGCCATAGTTTTGGGACCCTTATGTTGTGGGGTTCAAGACCAAGAGCAAACATGTTGCACCAGTCTAGCTTTTGGTCTTCTGAAAACACAAAAGCCTGTCCATAACCCTGAACACTTCCTGGTGCCATTGGATACTGTTGCTTCTTCTCTAAAGGCAACATGAAGAACTCCCTGGCTAACTTCTCTATGTTCTCATACAAACTTGGATCAACGCCATGATTGATCAACTGATGCAAGAGAAAGGAACAAAAGAAAGTGAGTTTTCAATTTCCAGTGCTAACATAAGAAATATTCATCAACTTTTACCTGAAAAAAACCCCACTCTTCACATGCTCTAGCGAGGAGGAACAGTTCACTTTGGCTCTCATCTATACTTCCTTGTGCAAGCTTTGAGAAATCTATGACGGGGATGGAACAAGTTAATGGAGTGCTCAAGACCAAGGTTGGTCTCTCAGTTACACCCCTAACATATCTTTCAGGAATCGTTGTTGGTTTGGTCTTTCTCAGTTCCTGAACATCATCTATGTGACCAACCCTGATCTGTGGGATAGCTGCAGGAGCCATGGCAATAGAATTTGAAGATGACAACACCTAAATCCCGAAGGGGTTCCTTTTTGGTACTTTCAACCATAAGAAAAGTCCATTTTATAGGGAAAAAAGCAACCGAGTTTGCTTATTTTGGGAATGCACTGTGCAGTCAGTGTATGGTGTGAAACTCTGTGGGGACACTTGGCATTGGCATTGGCTTGCACTTTATGTATTCTAAGTATAAAAAATTGCAAATGCAAATATGACGTTTGTGGTGCTATGATGTCTGCGTTTCCAAAAAAGTTTAAGGCATATCATATAATAAATGATTACTGATTATATTGGGAGTGGAAGTGGAAAGTGATTTTTTCCATTTCTCCAACCACAATTAACACAATTAACAATGAGATCAAATTCCATATCCGAAAAGAGAGGTATTGAGTTTATATGTATTATATGATGTAATTATTTACAATAAGATGTACACAAAAATCCAACTTGTCAAAAAACAAATAAACAAACTCTTATATTTATTTAAATATGAGTGAATCTTATGATTTAAATATATTTATTAAACTAACATATTATATTAATATACACAACTGCAAAACATATTGTCAAGACTTGGATCCAGTACTGGATTTTTATGAACAGCAAGAATCACGTTGGAAAATTGAGCAATTATTGCAATGAGATGTCATAATTGCAAGTGAGGAAAGCAAAATCGACGGCCCTCTTCATAATAATTTATGCTCCAAAACAAGCAATTGCAATTGCAATGAAATTGCCATTCATTTTCTCTGATTCAACGGTGGCGATCCTTGCCACTCCTCAGCACCAATTATTACCATCATTCTGGTTTATTACTTGTCAGGTTTCTAGAGCTTGGCTTTGGGACCCCATTTGCTGAGATCACATTCCTCACTGCCGCCCTTTCATGGGGGGCCGTTAAGAGGAAAAGATTTCTGAAACTCCCATCTCCCTTTGGAAAACTACCAAATCTTGGCACTTGTGTTTGTCTCTCAGTAAGATTTTCAAAGCCTATTAGTCTATAGAAGTTGATGACCTTATTGCTGTTTACCACTTCTGTCTGCATGGAACCTGAATCCCAAGTTATGTTCTGGACTACTGTTCCAATATCACACTTAGTTTGGCACAATTCACTCACTCTTCTCTTTAACAACAGCCTGTCATCTTCTGCATGCCTACATGCGATGTTTTCCTTCTGATTGTGATCCAACCCTTTCTTTTATCATTCATTGTATTCAAGTATTCGTGACAATAAAACTAATCTCTCTTCGGAATGAATTTGTATGTAAGACTCGTCCAATTAGATATGTCAGGATTTATCAACAACAAAACTAAGAACCAACATGATAAAACCACCCTACTAAATGGTTCATTTCATTCATATTCGTCATTCAGAATTTGACCTGAACAAAAAAAATCTAAAATTGCATGACAATGTAGCCTTTTGGTTTGTTGAGAATAATCTTAGGTCGATATTATATTCTATGCGAACAAAGGATCGAAAGTAAGCCGATGCTTCACTTACTTTCTATATTAGGTTGGTTCCTTTTTCCTTTTTCTGCACCAGCATGAGCTTATGGATCAAAGAGAGGACCCAAGGAAATTGAATCCCCTCTACTCTACTTTCAGGTAGTGGGTACTTGACACCAATGGTTGTCTTTGCAAGTGGTAATAGTACTGCCTAGCCGTGGCCATCCCCTATATGGAACTAGTTAGTTCTATACCAGACCATGGCTAGTGACTTTCTCAACAGCACTTGTCCTTTTCTACCACCTTACCTTTCAGTTTTATTGTGCATTATCAAACACTTTATCGAAACTCTATCGAAATCCGATAAAAAATTAATCGTATTCATCCACACCCACCAATACTACCACGAAAACAACTGTTTCTTGTTGCATTCCATCTACTCTTGGGTTCTCTGACAGGACTCTATACAATTAAACCTATTTCTTTCTTTTCTTTTGGACTCCACCAAAGAGCCATCCATTTATGGGAATTGGATTTCAGTCTGTTTTCTTTAATCGACAACTTCTAATAGTGCATGATGCATGATATACGATCCTTGGTCTTGTTCATGAATCTGAAAATGCTTAAATTCGAATGTGCAATGGAAGGCAACTGATGATGATGGAGAAAGAGACACGATGATCAATATTCTACTGTCAAGGAATCAACTATTTGATAGTACAATGGAGCTAGAGAACGTCAAAGCTATCAACTATCATGGGTTGGGTTTGAGTGCTCAGTTACTTTACTTCATGGATACCATAAATGGATAAACATTATCCCAATAGTATCTCCTTTTCTTTGTTACTTTGTGTCCCATCCAAACCTTCTTTCCTTCCTTTTCTTTTAAAGAGTCAATATTCGATAAATATGAACTTGGTCTCTCGATATAAATAGTGAAGACAAGATTAGCAGGATGCTTTCACGATATCACGAATATTGATATCGAATCAAAACTCAGATAATCCAAAAGAAAGATATGATTAAGTAGTAAAATTCATTCGTATTCAATCAAATATAAAAAATTCAAACAAATACTTACGATTAGTCATTATTGTCAATAATTAATCATACGAACCAACCAAGGTTGGTGAAGACAGTCAGATCCGTTAAGCATTCAATTATTTAGGATCCTTGAGTATTCAATTAGGATTCAAATATTATTATGTTGACCTATAGAGATAATATTTTAATTTTTTTTTGAAGGTCGGATGACAAATGGGCCGTTTACTACATTGGGCTTAGTAGTGTAACGGACTGGCACTAGAATGGCTTTATTTGGGTCGTGTCACTAACAAACATTTCTCACATTTCGGCCCAAGCCCATGGGTCCAAAAGACCTCGCCTTTTCCCGCCAAAACAAATCCTCAGTTGTATCACCACCGAAGTCCGTTTCTCTTTACAGCCGCAACAGAATGTCTCTGTGTTAGAATCTGGTCACTTATGAAATCTTTCTACCTCTAAGGACCCGAAGAACGATGTCATGCACGCCAGATGTTCGATGAAATGCCCCAACCAGACATGGTTCTTGGACTTCCCTCGTGGTTGGATCAGCCTGGCTTTTGCTTCGGGCGGGGCGAGTCTCGCTACGCCGGCATTTAGAAATCCTTTTGAAAATAAAATCCCACAATTGGATCCTTGGGACTGTCAATTACTATTCAGTATTGGAACTGTTCAAATTATATTTCGAAATTCTGTTATATTAAATTTTATAAAATATTAAACTGAATTTAATTTTTTATATCAAAAAATCCTGAAAATATACTTTATAGTATTTTATTATTATAAAGTAAAAAGTAATTAATATTACTCAACATGTCTTTTATTATTAAATTGATTTTTTTAAAAACATTGAAAGGGTTTTTTTTTCCTTTTCTCCACTTGGCCACCGCGTGTAAAGGCCGATTCCAAGCTAGCAAATAGCTACACGATAACACGTCAGCTCCTAATTATATATATATATTTATTTATTTATTTTATACAGGAATCCGTAGACTTTTTTTTTTTTTTTTACTCTAAAACTAGAAATCAGAAGAAACAAGACAATATATCCATCAAATCCCTCCTTTTTATTTTTTTAAGTTATTCCTTTTCCATTATTTAGGGTTTTGAAAATTTATATTGCTCTCTCGATCGTAACTCCGGCGGATTCTTGTCTTGACTGCGTGCGTAGTTGCTGTTATTACATCTTTATTTCAGGTTAGGTTTTATTGAATAGAAATTCTAGCACACAAATGTGAGTTTTTTTTTTATATACTTATTTTATAATTAATTTTGTGCTGTGGGGATTTCCAGCCATTTAGACGAAACACATTTTTTTCGTAGATTGAGCGAGCGTCCTTTGATGCTAAGAATTTTCGATCTTGGTCATTGATTGTGCTTAAGGGTTGATTTGTTGCTGGAATTGGTGTTGCAGTGGTTCAATTGTAGGGGAGTGGACAAGTTTGTTTCTTTGGGGATTTTCTTTGACTGATTAGGAGATTAGGGAGGTAATGTTTGCTCAGAGCATGGAATCTGCGAGAGAAGCTGGCGGGGGAGTTGCGGGTACGGTATTAATGCGCTTTGTGTGGCCTCACGGTGGCCAGAGCGTGTTTCTCAGTGGCTCGTTTAACAGGTGATGCTCGGATTTATTTTATTTTTTAAATTTATTTTGGTGGTTAGTTGGTCCGCCTTGTTTTGGCGAAGATACTGAATGATCGTTGTCTCATTTTATCCTATTGTTGACGAAGATGGGCCGAGCTTATTCCTATGGCGCCGGTGGAAGGCTGCCCGAGAGTGTTTCAGGCTATTTATGGTGTAACAACTCCCGGTTGCCACCAGGTACGCTTGAATTTCCGTTGTTTTGCCACCAGGAACGACAGTGAAATTGGTGTTGCAGTGGTTCGATCACTGTTTATGTAAGGTCTTCCAATTCCATGTTTGTGATGTTTTTTACTCCCAGTACAAGTTTTTGGTTGATGGAGAATGGCGGCATGATGAGCTCCAGCCTTGCTCCTCAAGTGAATATGGGATTGTCAACACCGTCGTTCTTACTGTGGATGCCAATTATAATAATACACTCAATCCAGTCCAACCGAGGTCTAACATGGAATTGGACAATGAAGCTTTTGGACGTGTGGTGAGATGCATCTATACCATACCAGTTTATAGTTTGATTGCTAGGAAAGGGTTTCGCATTTTGTATTATCCCTTTTACAAAATATTTCACAATGGCCTGTATTTTGAAAATAAACGAATAAAAAAATGTTTTATATTTCACTCATAGATTTTTCCGGCATCTCTTCAATGGAAAATTACTTGGTTTTGTTGCTGGGTCTCCAACATGCCTGACATTGTTATACCTGACTTGCATAGATTTAGTTTTATTGATTTCTCCTCTTTTTTCTAGTTATTTACTGGGTGATGTGATTTGCAAAGCAGGTCCGTGTGTCAGATGGTCCATTGAGGGAGATATCAGAGGCTGACATAGAAGTCTCTCGACATCGTATATCTGTCTTTTTATCTGCTCATACAGCATACGAGTTACTTCCCACTTCTGGAAAGGTTTTTATTGTTTACCAATGGTCGGATTAGGAAAATCGTTTTTTGTTTCTTTTGTTCAAATTCGAAGGTTTATCACTTCTTGTTTCTCCTAAATCTGTGCATATTATTTGCAGGTAGTTGCCTTGGCTGTTGATTTGCCAGTGAAGCAAGCATTTCATATTTTGCATGAGCAGGTACTTAAGATATTCTGTTGATGAAGAATCTGGTTGAACATATGTGTGTTTCAAATGAAGTTCAACTTCATCTGTAGTGTATTGTTTAGTATACATGAGGAAACTATTCTTTATGTAATATATGCCCTTTGACTTTTTGGGCAGATGCTTTCATTTATATTGACAATTTTTCTTGGCATGTTCTTAATTCTTCTTTTGTTAAATGTCTTAGAATGTTTTGCAAGGCATTTTTTTTTCATATCCTCAATCGATTAGTCTTGTTCATGCATTTTTACTCTTATGCTAAAGACTTAGATGTACATCTTCTCTAACCTATGCGTTTTTAGGGAATCCCCATGGCTCCTCTCTGGGACTCCTTACGAGGCCAGTTTGTGGGAATGCTTAGTGCATTGGATTTTATATTGATTTTGAGAGAGGTATGTGTTTGTCTAACCTATATCTTTTCAATAAGTGAATGTTCTAAGTGCAGATCTTTTCAATACTTATTTCTTTCTCAAACTAACACGCAATGTGTTAATGCTAATTAAATTTCACAATTGTGGATTTAGGCTGGTTAGGATGGAAAAATTAATCCCATCTAGTGAGAGTTATTTCTAATATGTTATCCCAAATTCTTGAAAGCTATTACCAAATTCTGTCATTAGCATCTTTTTTTTTTCTATTATGAGATGTAATTAATGGTTTTCCAGATACATTTATTGATTTAGATTGTGCACTTGCTTCAAAATTTTGACTCTGTTCTTTATATATGATGCCACTCTTGGAAGTAGTTCTTCCCTAGGGCATTGTACTGTTTTCTGTTTCTTTTTCAATGTTAAGTGACATTCCACTTGCAGCTTGGGAACCATGGGTCAAATTTAACTGAGGAAGAACTCGAAACACACACTATTTCTGCTTGGAAAGAGGGAAAGGCATATCTAACTGGACGTGTAGATGGCAATGGCAGGGCAGTGCCTAGACGTCTCATTCATGTGAGTGATCTTTGTGTCATATTCAAGTTAGTGTCTTTAGGAGCTGCTCTTGTCCATATGATTATTTTGGCGCTTCATTTCATGTTTTTTTCTTCTATAGTTCTTGTATAAATCAGTATTTTAGTGGCTCTTGTACAATAATTGGATGAGAAATGGCATAATGTTGGAAGGCTAGTAGAGAAGCATGTATGAATGGTGTGTAAGGTGATGAAAAAGCTTTCATCATTTCACATCATTCTGACTTCATAGAAAATTTCTGTTTATCAAGCATTTTCCGTTATGAATAAATTTCATTTAGAAGTTTGCGCTCTGCACTGTCCCTGTTTTATGACCTATGTGTTTTCTGATTATATAGGGTGGCCCATATGACAATTTGAAAGACATTGCCATGCTAATGTTGCAAAATGAGGTGGCTGCAGTTCCTATTATCTATTCGTCTTCAGAAGATGGTTCATTTCCCCAGCTGTTACATATTGCTTCACTTTGTGGAATAGTGAAATGTAAGTCTTCTGGTTGGCTGCTAAACAATAATACAATGTTTATTACTAACTATGGAATGTTAATGTCCAGGTATTTGCAGGTATTTTAGGCATTCCTCGAGCAACTTGCCTGTACTACAACTACCCATATGTGCACTCCCAGTGGGGACATGGGTGCCACAAATTGGGGAATCTCATGGACGCCCTTTTGCCATGTTGAGGCAAAATGCTTCTCTGAATGCGGCTCTAACTTTATTGATTCAAGGTATGTAGCATTCTGAAGCTCTCATAAGGTAAATTTTCTGTCTTTTTATAAACAATTGCTTTTGGCAAACATTCTTTCTTTGCTTTAGAGCCTAAATAATTGTATAAGGTAAATTTAGGATATATTCATGCAGTCCCTTTTTATAGATCTCTAATGGTTCATTTGGTTAGCCTATGCATTTAGATTTGGAAACCGAAACTCGCTTGATGGTATGGATTGCATAGTTTGTACAGCCCTACTGTAGGAGTTGGCTTGTTTTTATTGTTTCCAGCTCCCGACTATACAGGAAACAGGTGCCCCTTTGGTCCCATTGGAAACTGCTCTCTAATACTTTACCATCTTTATGTTTCAAGATCTTATTTTGCTTTGTCAACTTTTACCCCTTCCCAACACAAGAAATCGTTCATAGGGCTGCTTTATCTTAAAAAAATGCAAATCACTGCAACAGAGGCCTCAAACTCTGCAGAAAGAGAGCAAAAGTGAGGGTCAAGCATTTTCTGGACCCTTCTCTCCATCTATGCTCTGTTCATGTTGGCACCATTTTCTTCATGGACAATGGTCCCTTGACCGAGGTTAATGGTACTGAAATGCCTTGAGCCATTATGATAGATGAGGTGGAAGTTGTATTAGGGGAAGCCAATCCTTTGACTGTAGATGCCAGGAGTAGTGGGGAATTGATAGTTAGGTTCTCAGGAGAGTATTATACAGTTTGGAGGTCAAAAGGGAACTGCTAGAGTTGTCTGGCTTATTGGGCCAGTGCTTGAATTGATAGTCTTAAAGCTTCGGACTAATTCAACTTTTGGTTTAATTAAGCAAATAAATCTTGGGAGTGCTGAGTACCAGAGGTTGATAGATAGTTTGGTTCATATAAAGCAAGCAAGTTATTCATATGGATGCAATAGGTATGTAACAAAATAGCAAGCGACTCCAAGAAAGAGAGAACAGAGATGATAAAAAGGAAAATGAAAAGGAAGAAACTTTGTGATGACGCCTAATCTCATGCTGGTCTAGCTTGAAGGGAATTGAAAGGATGGTGGAGCAAGATAATTACAGAATCTTATTGTTCCCTTTTTTTAGAATAGGTTTTTATCTGCTGGGTGGGTGGGTGGATGGATGGATGGATGGATGAGCTAAATTATTGTTTGTTGTAGATAAGTCAAGTGTTTGTACCCTACATTGTAACTCGAGCTTTTGTAAAATAATCTCTATATATTGGTTTTTACGTCTAGCAACAGTAGGTACATGTTCTCATGAAAATAACCAGATAAAGCTAAATCCAAGATAAGTGATAAAGCTGTCATTTAAGATAGTATATAATATCAAGTAGAGTGTATCCAGTAGTTTATCACTAAATACACTGGGTTTTTATTAAAAACTATGATCCTTAATCCATTTCTTGCTTGATACTTATCTGACCTTATTTATGAGTTACTACCAAACATGTTATTTGGCTGCTGAAATCAAGCTATATCTCATTTTAATCAAATATATTTATAATACCAATAACAATCCCATCATTTTGTGTACTAAACACATCATTTAGTTCTTAAATCCCATAACCCAAAGAACATGTCCTTACCTGCCTCCATAGTATGCATACTGGAAATATGTTGACTCAACTCACCATTGACCTATGGGTCCTAATTATTGTTAACACATCTTTCATCGAAAAACCTTCCACGTAGGAATTTGATGTTTTGTTAAAATTTAGCCAAACTCGTTATTACAATATTCATCAATGCATATGTATGGTTCTAAAAAATGATATTTAATAGTTTGAACAAATTTCTTTTCAGATTACAGAAGGGAAAGAAAGGTTTCTAAATTATAATTATATGATTCAGTAATGTTCCTTTCTGTCAGCTGCTAAATGTTTTCATGACTTTTTCCCTCCCTTTTTTAGATTCCCCTGAATGCATCAAATGATTTGGAATGTCCCCCTGCATTTACGATATATCCCTAATGCAAGCACGAGGCTTCATATGCTACAATTGTTATTGCTTTATTCTCTCATTTTGTTACCTATACATACAGAAAGATCCTCACACCCTCAAGTCATAACTTGCTAGCATTCTACGGTCTCGATTCTCAAATTATATGCCTTTTCTGTCTGTTTCTATTGCCTCATTTTATTTTATTTTGAATAAACTTCTTTTTCCAAAAGGAAGGTTTCTAAATTGTAGTTACTTGATTCGGTAATGTTTCCTGTCTGTCAGCTACTAAAAAATTTCATTGTTTTCTCATTCCCTGTTTTGGATTCCTGAATACCTCAAATGATTAAGGATGGGATATTGCCCTGTATCTTCAATGCAAGTGGGCTAGTTCTATCATGACATGGCAAGAGACTTCATACACTAAGCTTGCTAATACCTTATTCTTTCATTTTGATCACTATATGAACACATGGAGATCCTCCCAACCTTATTCTTTTATTAATGAAGTGATAGCATTCTGTGGTTTTGATTCTCAAATTATATGCTTTTTTCTGTTTGTTACTATACCCCCTTTTATTTAACTTCGTCACTCGTGTCATTTGCAGCCCAGGTAAGTTCAATACCGATAGTTGATGACAATGACTCACTAGTAGACATATACTGTAGAAGGTGAGTTACAGGTGTGAAATGCTTGCTTTAAGAACAGTATTTTTACATATCTAAACTTGGATATAATGGTTCACAATTGCTTTTACAGTGATATAACAGCCTTGGCAAAGGACAGAATTTATACACATATTAATCTTGATGAGATGACCATTCAGCAGGTAGCCACTCGCCTCACTTATATTCTTTCCTCTGAAAATGTTCCAAAACCTATTTCAGAACTGTAATTTCTGAAGTAATAACTTCCTCAGGCTCAACTGTATTAGAGTGTGTTCTAAATGTGTCAACAGTTTTAAGAGCAGAAGTAAGTTGCAACAGCCTAAAAAATTGTACTGTTAATTTAACTAACTAATTAGGGGAAATTTTTGTTTTATACAACCAATATATAGATTTCTAAAGATTCCAAAATGTTAACTTTAGCAATGAATTGCCCCTTGACATAAACAGAAATGGTATCTTAATATAAAAAGCATATTAACCAGTGCTTTACACTGAAAATATAATCTGCTTATTTCATCCTCGTATGTTGTTTTTTATATTTTTATTCAATTTGATTGGATATTGCTTTGCAAATTATTGGCAAGACTTGTTATTTAGGGCAGTGAATGAACTTTTGTGTTCCCCTTCCTATCAAAGGGGAGCTAATTGCGAAGACCATGCCTGAGATTTTGGTGACCTTGGGTTTCTCGGTTTTGCCTGTTGATTATCAGGCCTTGCAATTGGGACAAGATTCCTCTGCTGCTTACGAATTGAGAAGTCAAAGATGCCAGATGTGTCTGCGCACTGATACACTGCATAAAGTCATGGAGCGATTAGCAAACCCTGGTAATTTCAAGTTCTTTACTTTAGTGATCGCAGTTCTAGAATGAGGTATCGAGTGCTTTTCTTATGTCATATTTGAACGATGACATGAAAATAGCAAAAATGGATTTATTTATTTTTGCCACCGTTAGTTTCCTTGTGATCGTAGAAACAGTACAGGAATGAGTGATTGGATAGCCTACTGGTTCCCATATTTTGATATGGGCAAACCTAGACAGTTGGCCAGGATAAGATTGCCCACTAGAATGAATATTTTTGTTATGCACTTTGCATTTGCTCTACTGAAGAAGGGATTCACGGGTATTTTCCTCTCGAGATCTGGCATGGCTTGGAACTGATGTAACTTGATTCAACTGTATATCCTCAGGTGTCAGGCGACTTGTTGTTGTTGAGGCAGGAAGCAAACGTGTGGAAGGCATTATTTCAGTGGGCGACATCTTCAGATTCTTGCTTCATCGTTAGCTCCAACCAGAAGCAACTGCTGGAGATTTGTACCTGTATAAAGGGATTCGTGGTGTGGTGGTTTTAGCCGACTTTACAAAAATTTGAAAAATGCAGCACCTCTGCCTAGCTTATCCTACTGCAAGGAGCCTCCAGTGCCGTCCATGGTCACTTGATCTCATTTCTTACAGAACTATCCTTGGATTGGCCTCTTGCTTCATCGCCTGTTTTTAGAAATTTAGGCTAAATGAGAGGCATGAGTTGGATCCTCTCCTAACTTTCCCAATTTTCTTCCTTTCACTCTCCTGTCCACCATATACCTATCTATCTATCTATCTATCTATCAACTACTCGAGTTGGTCGTGATGCAGAATTCTATGTAAAACGGAAGCTCAGGGCTTGGCATTGGTTCTGTACCTACTGTTGAGTGGTATATAGATATGGTGCCATGGGGGTAGGGTAAATGATTATTGTCAGTTACATATTCGTCCTCAATTAATCTGATTATTGCTTTTCTTTTTAAGCTGTAGAGGATTATTTTGCTCCCTTTTTTCAATTCTTGGGTGCTTTTCACCAATTACAGATTTGTATTCTGTACAAGCAAGCAAGATTTGGTGTAGTAATGAATCAAGAAGCATTGTCGTGTCCTGTCCTTTCCTGTTCTGTCCTCTCCAGGTCAATAGTTCGAATTTTGGCTTGTTTTGAAAAATTGGATTAGTTAAATATATTTATAATTGATGCTTTAGAATTTACATAAATATTTCTTGCAAAGTTCACTTCTGGACATAGCAATTCTTCTTACCAAAAATCGTGGGTATCAAAGCCAAAACAAAAGCTTGAAAGACAAGTTCTGACTTCTTCTTTCCATTAGTGGTAAGTCACTGGCTTGTTCCAAAAATCCATCTGAGTATGAACAGATGCTTTAGGAAGGACATTACAATCTACAAGGTTCTTCTGCTAATATTTCCTATAACAAGACAGGTCAAATATGAAAATAAGAGCAACTTTTTGAAGGCAAAACAAATCATTTAAGAGCTGTTCTACTTGTACTTCAACATACTAAAAATCAAACCACAGCCTATGATTCTCATGAAATTGTGCATAATACCTTGTCAGGGAGCAAATCACCCTTGATATACATTCAACCGCCCAGTGGCTTCTACACCCAGCTGCTTGTTGGTAGCCACTGTATTCACCTGACTAATTTTCCCTTGTATAGCTTCAACAACAGGGGTGTCCTCATGACAATTCACATACCTCTTCAAGAACTGCTCTTCAGTACACAAGAAGACTCCAGGCAAGTAGGAATTCTTCGCAACCAAACCTTTTGATAAGAGGCATTGTATAATGGTATCCCTAGGAATAACTCTTTTTGTCAAGCTTAGTGAAAAAAGCCCCGGGTATTTACCAATAAGAGAAGGCTCCCAACCTAATTCGTTTACAAAAAACCCCAGCAAACTCTTAATTTTGCTCTCAGAACCGGTCATGAAATGAGGATATTTCGTAAACATCCCCATAACCTCTTCCTCTGTCCAACCCCACTTCTTATACAAACTGACCTTCCTTTCCCATGTGGATTTCGTCATTCCAATCAGGGTTCTCAATGCCACAACAAACGTCACTTTTGAAGGATTAATACCTATCTCTTTGACTTGTTCAACACTCTTCCCTAGCTTTCCCACATGAACCATAGCTTGAGGCTTATGAAACAGTAACCAACCAATATTTGCTTCCGGCACTCCATTCTCTCGCAAAAGACTGACGTTAAAAGCCAAGTTGGATTCAAGATCGTGGTTAAAGATGTGAGCACCACGCTTGAGAGTAGTTCTGGTCTTTTCGTCAGAACGAACCAAACTCCTAATAAAGTCATAAATAGGGATTATATGGCCTTGTAAGCTTCTGCCCAGTATCTGATTATTACGGTATACTATTGCGTAAACATCCTGCGCTGAAGCGCCCTTAGATTTAAGAAATTCTAACTTGAGCAAAATGTTTTCAACACTATAAGAAAGAAGCTTAGGATTTTTCCTTACCAGCGCGGAGATTTCAGTTTGGGACCAACCGAATTTCTTGAATAAGTCAATGAAGGATTCAGGTTTCTCGGCGCTATGAAAGCGAATATACTTGGAAGCCGATAAGGCAGATTCCAAGGTGAACCCAAATATGTCAGCGAGATAAGATACAGTAAATGAGTCGTCACCCGCATTGCTAGAGAAGGACTCAGCAGATGGGTGGTAGAAGCTCCGAAGAAGATGCAGTTTAGGTGTTTGTGTAAATATCAGATTTCTGCCCTGGCGAATACAGATCTTGAACATAAGATGAGACATGACCTACTGGAATAATAGCACTAACTGACCTGCTTCCGCAAGTAATTGCTAGACCAATCCACCGAATAAGAAACTACCCCAAACAAAGAACTCCGATTTCCACCCTTCTTCCTTCCTTCTCCTTTCCTCAGTTAATCTGGGGTTTTAGACGCGAAACCGAAGAAAATACCTCCGACGGGAAAACCAATTCAGATGAATTTGGAAGAAACCGAATTCCTAATGAAGTCATAAACAGGAATTATTCGGTCTTCTAAGTTACGAAGACTCGGCAGAGGGTTGGTAGCAGTTACGAAGAAGATGCAGATTAGGTGTTTGTATAATTGTTAAATTTCTGCCCCGGCGAAAACAACTCTTGAACAGAAAATAGAAGATGACAGATTGAATTGATTGATAATAGCACTAGCAATAACTGACCTGTCGACGTAGGAATTTGCTAGACAACTCCACCGAATTCGAGACTTCACCAAACAATCAACTCCGAACTCTACCCTTCTCCCTTGCCTCTCCTCGACGTTGTTGGGGATGAGAAGCCGACGAAGTTGAGAATACTAAATTCAAATGGATTTGGACGCTATTTTTTTCTATTTTGGGCTTTAGGCCCATTTCTCTTACTAGAATGAAGGTTATTCGTCAGTATCTCGTACTTTTGCCAAATATATTATAAAAAGTTAATATTATATATATAATAATTTTAAAATAAAGTAATATAAAGTTTTGATATTAATTCTAACGACAAACGTACATGCACCAAAAAATTTTAATTAAAATAATTAGATTTTAGTAATTGAATTTAATTGAGAAATATATATATATATAATATAAGATTATAAATTTTATTGAATAACATAAAAAACCCCGCAAATAATCATATAAATTTTGAGCCCACTAAGAATCGGATATCCACATCATCACTCTAGCTCTCTGCCAAAGTCTATTGTCGTTTGTGACGGTAGTACTGCTTTCTCAAATCAATCAGGTTTGTCATATCTAGGTCAATAAAAAACAAGTCAAGACGAGTTCTTCTTTTTTTTTCTAAAATTTGAAAGCCATAATATGAAAGAGGTGGGCCCTATGAAGTGAAGTTGGGAGGAGATATTTTTTGGCCACTGTAAAAAAAATTAGAAAACGATTTATTTTTGTCTCGGGTAAATTCTTTTTTCTTGATTAAGTTAATTATCATCTCATCTACCATTTTCATCATATTTAATATATGTATTGGATTGATTAATATTGAATTATATAATTAATTAGTTATTATAAAATAATATATGATGAATACAAAATTTTAAAAATATAAAACGTTGAAGATGTTAGATACCCAAAAATCAACATAATTAGTGTATACATTTCCTTCCTAGGCCCATTTGAAGCATCATCCCAGCTCTTCTATGCCTCCGTACAAAACCCTAACTAAATTTTTTTCTTAAAGAAAAAATCTCATAACTCAAACTCTCAAACTCGTTGAGTAAAGTTGGAGAAGGGTCGCCGACATTTCAGTTGCTACAGTCCAAAACTAACCAAATGCAAAGCAGATCTTCATAGATATCTTACACTTGCCGACTTGCGGTCAAAACCTTGTCCAACTCGAACAAACGAAAACCACCTTCCCACCTGATTACCGGTTACCGCCATACCCTCCCACGATCCCATCCTAATCACCTCTTCCTCCCACCGGCTACACCCGGTCACCCTCTTTCTACCCTGCCGTACAAATAATTAAGCATTTATAGACCTCGCACCTACTACCAAAACTCCTTCTTTTAGACACATGTCAAATCGATCCTGACCGTCCACTTTCGGAGGCAATATCATATTCCTTGACCCGATACAAGCTTTTTAACAACAACTGTACGCAACTGAAACAACCTGATGCCGTTTTTAAAATTTACTCTTTTATATTAAATATTAATCTCGTAATTAATATTATAATATAACTCTGTCGATACTAAACATGAATGGAACAATACAATATGCATAAAGAAACCTTACTATATAAATCTTTAAAACAGGAAAAGATATCTTCTAATTGAAATAATAGATGATAATCCAAATCGTTTTGAAGATTAATTTTTAATGACAATTTGATATGTTTTCTATTTTTTTAACATGGAATAAGTTGAGCAAGTAATGTCCGGGGGAAAAAAATAAAGAGTTAGGCCAACTAACTCCACTGTCTATTTGTTAAAAATAGTATCGAAATAAAGGTGCCCGGCGAGCTGTTTTTAGCAAGCCAAGAATGAAAAAGCAATAAATCCCTGGTTTTCTTTTTGGACATGTAGCGTTGATAATCAAGAGATGTGTCTTAAAGGAACCTTTCTAGTTCGGTCCATACGCTTGTTCATGATCTAAAAAAATTTATGTCAGTGTCTATCTTATCGACTTTCCGATGTCGCGTACGAGTTTATTTTGATCTCTCTATTGTTTTTCGTTAATACCCAGACAACATGCTAAGTAGGTAATTTAAGAATTGAGTTGAGAATCGTGATAAGATATATGAAAAAATTAAAAATTAACATTATATTTTACTCAGGAGAAGAAAGAAAGAAATACTTATACGATGGTCAAATTATTTAAATTATGCGTCTTCTTGAATAATAAAATTCATTTATTCTAAACTAAAGATCAACGTGTTTATTTTAGTTACGAAATACTTTAGAAAAGTTTAAATTAATTATTTTTATCAAAAATAAAAATTGAGGAAATTAATTTAAGTACATCATAATCCGAGAAAATGTTTATAGTTCTAGAGTAGTTTAGTTATGCTCTTTTACAACTCCAAGGAAGATCCTCCTTCCATGACACGTTTCGCACTCACTCGCACAGGAGTAGTTAAGTACTTAATTAGTTAAAGTCCATTTAATTAACCTCCGAGTAAACCGTTTTGTAATAACATCTGAACAAAAAGTACACTTTGTCATCCCTGACCATCGCAGTGCCACACTACCACCGCTATATAGCGCTTTACGAAAAGAAAGAAAAAGGACATTCTCGTCACTTCCTGGGTAGTAAACAACCTATCTAATAACAGTTTTATGGTTGGCTTACATATAGTTATATACCCTTGTAATTCTTTTTCGTATTTTATTTCGTTTATTACATTTGTTTATTTGAGCTTAACTTTGAAACAAAAAAAAAAAAAGGAGAAAGAAGCACGTCTATATTTGGCGCGTATATAAACCACCAACACAAAACACGCACTCAACGAAAGATCAAAAACCCTCCCCATTTTAGTAACTGATAGAGCGAGAGAGGGTGAGAGATTAGAGAGAGAGCGACGCAAGGCCAAAAAGCCAAATACAGTGTGTGTGACTGTAAGGAGGGAGGGAGGGGAGAGGGAAAGAGAGAGAGAGGGAGTGTGGAAAAACAGGAACCAAGGAAGAAAACTAAAACTAAGATTTTTTTTTTAAAAAAAGGACAGGGAAAGGAAAATCTCTCGTGCAGACGAAGCTTAGTGTTGAGTTTTCAGTCTTGTTGTGTCTTGTCAGTCTTTCTCTTTTACTTTCTCTCACTAGGACGTTGCAGGCACGCAAAAGGCAACGTCATTTGATTGATTACTCGATAGCCTAAAGAGTGTGTGAGGGGGACGTCCGGGTGGGAATCGCTACTCGGTCGGTGACTCGGCTCCGCGAATTTCGGAAGGGAGTCCGTACGGAGAATGGACCCGTACGGTCGGACCCAGGAGAGGTCGCAGTCCGATCCGTCACCGGAATGGACTGAGCCGGGGCCGGAAACCGGGCTCGAAGGTCAGCTCGCTGCAACCTGCATTCTATTTCCTGGTCCGGTTCATTGAATGCGTCTCTTGAAACAATGATCTCGTGACCCTGATTATTGTTGCGTGTCCTTTCTTTGTTCTGATTGTTAAATTTTTGGTATTGTGTGCGAAGGGGGCGTTTGGCGGCTACACCTTGGGGAAGGAGAATCTGTGTACCCTGAGCGGCCGGATGAAGCGGATTGTATCTATTACTTGAGGACTGGGCTGTGCGGGTACGGGCCACGGTGCAGGTTCAATCATCCACGGGACAGAGCGGCGGTATTTTGGATCAATTTGATTTGGTTTTGTGTGTGTCTGTTTCTGGTCTCATGTACGATAATTGTGTAATCTCGTGGGTTCCGATTCGTTTGGTCTGATTCAAGTTTGCTTTGTGATATAACCATTTATTTTTTCACTCGTGGAGTGAAGTGGTTGGTTAAGTGTTTTTAGACTATGTGGGTGACGGTGATGACCGATGTTGTCTGGCTAGGTGTTGGGAGCTGCAAGAGCCGAGGGAGGGGAGTTTCCAGAGCGGATGGGTCAGCCTGTCTGCCAGGTACGTTAATTTGGTTGGTTAAGGTTATTTCTAAGCTCAGGGATGTATGCATATGGATGATCCTGTGCAATGTACATTCTGCGTAAGATTGACTGTGTTTCTGTCTTGCTATGTGTCTTCACGAGTTATGGTTAGAATGAGGGTTTTGTTGTTTGTGTATTACATTTGGTTATTAAGAATTTTGATTCTACTAATTTTCGCGATCTTGACTTGATCTGCAGTATTTCATGCGGACAGGGACATGCAAATTTGGTGCTTCCTGCAAGTATCACCATCCGAAGCAGGGCTTTGATTCTGTCAGCCCCGTGTCACTGAACTATTTTGGATACCCATTACGCCTGGTTTGTATATGTTCTTATTTCCTGCATTTCTCTTCTTATATTATGTTATTGTTATTGCAGTTCCCGGTTGATTTATAAACCTAGGCTTCTGACTGATGGCAGGGTGAAAAAGAATGCACTTATTATGTCAAAACAGGGCAATGCAAGTTTGGTGCAACGTGTAAATTTCATCACCCGGAACTGGCTAACACACAAATCCCAGCACAGTCACCGTCTCCTCAAGTTGCACCTGTGCCAGCCCCGCTACCTGCTTCGGCAGTGTATCCAACAGTGCAATCGCCATCGGGGCCTTCGTCCCAACAGTATGGTGTAGTAGTTGCTAGGCCTCCTCTTTTGCATGGCTCATATATACAAGGTCCTTATGGTCCTATGCTATTGCCCCCCGGCGTAGTTTCTTATCCAAGTTGGAGTGCCTATCCAGTGAGTGAATAGAAGCTACCTTTGTTTTCAAAATTTTTGTTGAATTCATGTTATTTTTATTTGAGTTACAAGGTACCTTTCATGGTGCAGCCATCTGTAAGTCCTGTAGCCTCTCCTAGTGCTCCGCCTGCAGTTGGGGCTGGTTCAGTGTATGGGGTAACGCAACTGTCCTCTTCAGCACCTGCTTATACTGGGGCGTATCAATCAATACCTACCACAATCAGTCCTTCCAGCAGTAGTCAGAAGGAACAGAACTTTCCGGAGAGACCTGGCCAACCTGAATGTCAGTATTTCATGAAAACTGGAGATTGTAAATTTGGGTCTTCCTGTAGATATCACCATCCGCCAGAGTTGATTGCACCAAAAGCAGATGTTATCCTTAGCCCCATGGGTCTTCCTTTACGCCCAGTAAGCATGTTCTCAGAACCATTCTTACATGTTACATTTGAATTGTATCATGCATTACTGGCTTGATGTCATGTGAAGTTGTCAATTTGCATGGTTATCATGGCTTTTGTCTGTTGCTTCCTGTTCTGGGATAGAACTGTGGAAAATATACCTGTGTCAACCTATGTGCTTACATGGTCAACTGCAGAGATCTTGTCTGGGTGGTTGATCATAGTTGTTTTTGATGTGGGTGCTATTGTGAAATATCACATATCTCTGGCATTGTATTCTGTTATCATTAGAAAGCTATGCTCCCCATTAATAAGCATGACCTAATTTTGAGGGCCAGTATGTGTCTAAACGTGAAAAAGTAAATGAATATTGCTACATTGCCTGTCTCCTAAACATCTTTTATTCAGCTTGATGTGTTATTTTCAAGTCAAAAGCCAGAAAAAGAACCAAAACTTTTATTTTGATATTGATATGTCATAGAAGAAAGTTAAACTTTTGGAATTATAGCCATTTCTTCTTCACTTTTGTGATTCACCTTGTTACTGTACTCTTAACATCGACTGTTTTTATCTCCAGATTCTGTTTTGCACGTTTTAGCATCATGGCATGCATTCCCTTCCCATACATCAGTCACTTCCATACTTGTTTTACCATAAGGGTTGCGTTAACTTGAAAGAACTTTTGCCATATATATGTCAGAGACTTGGAAGCACTAAAGGCAACATATAATTTAAGTAGTTTATCAAGAGTTCTGATATGGACATGAGGTTTCCGCTTCTTTGCTTTTCAATCTTTGTATTGGCTTTATGGCTAGGTTAAAAGAGAAGTTATGGTATGCTTTTCCTTAACCCATGGTATTTTCCTGCCTTAAATGGATGTACCTATATAAGATGTCAATTTGGATAGGAAATTCATCTCCACTTGCAATTTTGTGATGAAAAAGTTTTACTCACTGCAATATTAATTTATTGTGTCCATGAGAAAAATAGTGAGAGAAATCCGAAGAGGTAATAGATGGATTGAAGTTTCAAGTTATCATCTGTTTCCTTTGGTGGGACTTTTACTAGGGTAGTGATCTCAGATCGGTTGTTCTCTTATTCTTTCCTCCTTTTATCAAGATAACCAGTCATCCGAGCATACAAGAAGCTTTGTGTTACAACAAGACAATCTTTAACCTAAAATGGTAAAAGTATAGGATATTACCACCTGATTTGCATCTTCTAAAATAAAATATAATGCAAACACCACCCTCTTGGAGTTCTATTCAGGTTGGTCTATTCTTTACTTACTTGGCCCCGTGGATTTTATCTTTATTCAGACTTATGCTATTGAGCACAGATAGAATTTTACTGTCTGGTCAATTATGTTTGATTTCTGGCTTTCAAGAAGTTTGAGCTGATAAGCAAGGGATGATGACATTCTGTGCAGAAATCTAGCTTGGCAGTCCGGGATGCTAAAAGTAGATTGTTCTCATCTATTCCTCTGGCATTGCAGTTCATTATTTGATTGCTCATAGTTTGCTAATTTCTCATCTTGCAGCAGACCTTTACATCAGATGTCAAGGTCTGTGCATACTTGGCTAAAGAAAACTGAAAGAAAAAGTTTTTATCTGCATCCTTATGTGTTTTGATGCCCCAACATATTGGCAGGTTATCAATTTTTTTTAAAATATCCGGTCATTGGATATGAAAGCAGCTGTTTCGGAACCTACTGCAATGAGACTACATATAATTCACTATTGAATATACTATCTTAATGCCAAGTGCTGATCAGTTTATCATTTTCATTGAACATTTTCGTATGATTTCTTCAGCAGTTGCATTTGCCATGATTTGCTCATTCCATTAAACTTCTGTCTTTGTAGTTGTGTTTAAGCTTATCTCAAAAAATTTGCTTATCCTGCTTTTGCTAGCTGTGCATTTTCTCCTTTGTTTGCTTCGATTGAAGAATTCTGTTCTTAACATGTAAATGTTTATTCTAATACTAGTGTCATACTCGTTAACCCATTCGTCAGTTTCTTTGACACACCTCATTTAAGATCTTTTGCATATGTGTAGTTCATATTTTAATCCCTGCTGCTAATGCATCATCCATCTGATCTGATGTTGTTTTGTTAAAAATCAGGGCGCCCCAACTTGCACTCACTATGCACAACATGGACAATGCAAGTTTGGACCTGCCTGCAAATTTGATCATCCACTGGGAACTTTGAGTTACAGTCCATCTGCTTCTTCTCTTACTGATATGCCAGTTGCACCCTATCCCGTAGGCTCTTCCATTGGTACTCTCGCTCCTTCATCTTTCTCTTCAGAGTTGCGACCCAAAGTTACTTTAGGATCCAACAAGGACTCTAGTTCAACCAGGATGTCTTCATCAACGAGCATATCTACTGGATCGGCTGGTTCGATTCTTTCGAAGAGTGGATCTATTCCCCCACCGAGTGTACAACTCTCGAGCCTGGGTTCTGGCCCTTCAACCGGCAGCAGCAGTGGGACTGAGACCCGCAGCTCAAACTAAGAAGAAAACATCAACCAACCCTGTTCATTCATCTTTCTCATCAGATTCATGCAAAACCTCATATTTTTTGTTCAAGCTTCAAACGGGAGGCATCATCATCAGCTATGATGATTCCACGGTTCAGGTCTAGCACACATTATCTCTGATAATTTCTGTGTTTATATAATCGCATGGCCGTATTTTATATCGAATAAGCCCCGGCCAAACCCAGAAAGTTCACCAAACCCCATCTTCTACATTTCTGCGAATAGCGACAGAAGAATGCAGTTCCCTTCAGCAAACCTGCTTCAAAGAGGTGTTTTGTTTCTGTCACAATCTTTTTCCAGTAACGGAAAAGATTAGACCGCATAAATCTTTTTTCACACGTAGTCAGTCCCATGTCTGTAATCTCTACATGCTCTCCGGTTTGTGTGAATCTGGGAAACTAGCTGCTTCCAATTCCTCTAGAAAGGAATTGAAGGTGCCTTGTTCCCCATATTTTTGCTCTGGGGTTTCATTGTGAAAGAGGTGTAATTATAGGGGGATGTCCAAAGTGACAGCCTCATCGCTACTTTACATGTGATTAAGGTACATAATTCTGTTATGACAATTTAAATACTGCTTGACAATGCTATTGATTATTACCAAATACAAATATAATCACTCTTGACTCTGTAATAATCTATCCTCTTCCTACTTTGTTTATCTGCTTATACTTGCATATATGCAACGCATATCTGGTAAACTGTTGATATAATTTTACGTCATGACTACGTTGTAATACAATCTGCTGTGGACAAAATAGCTTGTCTTAAACAGGGCGTTGGATTCGATTTGAGTTCACATCTGGAACACCTGCCTCCCAGCTTGGTTTCCAGCTGAGCAAATCTACCTAGATATTGTCTTACATTACCCTTTCTTCAGAAAAAAAAGAGAGACAAAAGTGATGCTTAATGTCTTCTGTTTTTATGGATTACCAGACTTGAGTCAGAACCATCAGTAGAGCCACTTTATGAGAATTTATTGATGAATCCATGTTCTTGATCAGAAACTGTACGAAAATGTGGTGAATGTTGGGTCATGGCGTTTGTGCACAGGACACCTCGCAGCTTTTGGCTTGTGTATTATCGTCCTGACATGGTTATTGTCAGCCAGAATAGCTCGGGATCATTGCAAGATTGTTTTAAATCCTCTCATCCAAGGACCACATACCATTTTCTACCCCATTTTAAGTCCAAGTTAGAGGATCATTCATTTGAACCAAACCTTAAAAACATATTTTTCTACATAAAAATCACGTGCACCTATTTAGTTACAACCTTAAGTCTTGTAGGCGTGCTCCTACTCTCGATAATTGGGTTTAGGGGGCTTGGGACCAGGAGCTATGGACAAAGCTCAGTGCCTGAATTTAGGGAAGATGGCCTATCCAAATCAACCTAGTTCCCCCACTCATGGAGGCTATCTTGCACCTCAAAACATGAAAGCAATTTATGAAGACAGCTAATATTGGGACGCAGAGCAATCACCCAACCACATGGAGACAAGAAATGGAGCAAGCTACCAACGAGGTGTTGGCGCAGTGGTCTACAGCATACTGCATTCCCTTAATTCAAGGTATCTGGTTCGATCCGGAAAAATTACGAGGTATGGAAAGTGCACTGTTGATAGTGGTCCCACACAAAGAGGTGGATACTGTACCGTACCACTCATGGCTGCAGGCTAAATACCCGTGAAGTGAGTCGGGTGGTCGAGTCACGGGAGAAACGAGTCACCGGAGAGATTAGTTTGGTTATCGACTGGGATACTCTTCATTCTCAAACAAAAAATGGAGCAAAAAAAAAATGGAGCAAGCTGTAGCTGCAGGCATTATACCAAGTGCTAAAAGGGCTGTTTGCTTGCTAGCTATGCGATGTTCACTAATAATGAAATATAATGCACTTACTGTGCTCGCAGGCATCTTCCATGATAATGTAAACTTACCATTGTCGGTAAAAGATCAGGCAAATAGCCGAAAAGACAGACACGATGCATTCAATATCTTGCACGAAAATAATACAAACGCCAGGCGTTGCGTGGGAGAGGCGTGGTTACTGGAAGCGGATCCTTTTCTTTCCTCGAGGATGTAAAAACACCTTTTTCCGTGGTGGAAATTAGACTACTACAAAGAGAGGTTGTCAAACGATTTTTCATGGATATATATTATAAGTGATCGAAACGAATGCACGTTGGAAATTCTCTAGCTCAAGTGAAACTCGAAGGGTGATTATTACAGTAAAAGAGTTGAATGGAAGGAAGACGCAAGACAGTGGCATTAAAGGGACGACAATAGGACTATAATATAGGATCCCGATAGATACGGGCAAGTAAAAGTTAAAAAAAGGAATATCCAAGGTCAACCACATCACCATAAGCAGGAAATGATGGGGTGTAAGACTCTGAAGGAGTGGTAGCTTGAGGAACCAGTTCGTAACTAGCAGTGTTGTTGTCTATGCGTGGATACGGAGTTTCCATGCTCAAGCCTTCCACCATGGATGGGTTGTTGAGTATTACTGACAGGTCTCCTGAATTGAACTCCCATGGGTTCTGGTTTCCCCAGAATCCATTGCTCATGAAGTCATCAAAGCAAGGAAGGTTTCCGGGGGAGGATGGTTTGGTCGCTGCGCTTGTGACATCTAGAGGAAGTGTATGGCAGGTGTTGCAGTGTAACGGAGTTTGAAGGGAGCTTGTGGTCGTGGAGAAGTTCTGATCATTGGAAGGAATGAACTCGTTGGTTTTAGGGTTAGTATTTCTTGGACTGGATGGCGGCCTCAGGCAGCTGTCAGGAACTATGCAGTCCAAGTAGCCCGAGTTGGAATCTTCACGAGGGAAGAAGAAGCAATCATCCTCCGGTGCCAATCCATCCGATGTCTCTGCACGTAGGTTGCTGCTCGATTGGGTTGGTAGCGGCTGCTCATTAGGAGAAATCTCAGGCTTCCCAGGACAGTTCTGAGTAGTGCTGTGTTTATTAATCTGAGTAGAAGCAGGGTGGAAATGTGATGGTGGGAAGAAGGGTTGAACATCAAACGGGGTAAGAAGAGTGTCAAAAGAGGCATTATCAGTGTAGGCGAAGTTAGTCCTCGCTTGAGCTCCTTTCATAGAAAGTGCAGCCCTATCATAAGCAAGAGCTGCTTCTTGAGCAGTATCAAAGGTGCCCAGCCAGTGCCTTTCCTTGGTTGTAGGGTCCCTTATTTCAGCCGCATATCGACCCCAAGGTCGCCTTCTTACACCAAGAAACCTACCGGGTTCCGCTTGCTTTCTTCGACCTCTTCGCTCACCAGCTTGAGGTGGGGTTAAGTTTCGCTGAAGGAAAGCATAACCTCCATGAACCTCAATGGATTCATACAATTTCAAAGGCTTATCAAAGGGTTTTGAGGAGGTCGACATTGCTATAACTAGTGCAACAAAGAGGTTATACCTAGTTTAGGGATTGCAAGAGAAGAAAGACTGATGGTTTGATGAGTAAGTAAATCAGTAGAAAGTGAAGTCAAGTGCTTCAGTGATATGATAGTGAAGCTATGGATGGCGCCTTTTAAAGACGCTGATTTGATCATAGAGAAAGAAAGGACAGTACTGTTGTTAAATGTCATTCCATGGAAGACCATGCTTCCTTTTTCACCTACTTTTGCAATACCTTTTTCCTTTCCTTTTTTCTAATTTCTAGTAGACAGAAACAGTGATTCTCCAATCCTAGTCCTCACCCTTCATTCCCTCTTGACTAAAGAAAAGAGATAGCACCAAACAAAACAGTAAATGAATAAATAAATACATAGACCATAAACTAGATATATTTCGGTTCAGTTAAATTCGTTCTTAATTAATATTTATAAGACAACGAAAAAGATTAATCCGTAATCAGTTCACCATAGAATTGATATAAAAGCTCACAAACTGCTGTCATTTCTTGATGATCGATCGATCAATCTTAAATATTGCAGTAAAGATGAATGAGGTCAACATTACATCAGGTAAATGCAAGGAGGAGAATTGTTGCTAAGCATGGGATTTTAAAATTAGGCTAATCAATATAGTTGGACCAGTTCACGTGCAATCCAAAAGTAGCTAGTCAAGTTGCTAGATCGACGCTCGCTCTATATATAGCTACTTGAGGAGCTATACTGCTATAAAGGAGCCTTATGTATTACTTCTGTTATGCCAGAAAACCAACTTAAGTTGTCAAGGGAACATGTAGGAATGTCAAACTAGGAGGAACTAGAAAAAGAACCTGTCTTTGACTGACTGGTTGCTAGAGCCAAAATCTTAGATCATATAAGTCAAGTCCTGAGGCTTAATCAAGAAGATAAAGACCCGGACAGGTTTTTGTTTGCTTGTTCCTACTGGTGGGTATCGAACATTTGAATTCAAATGTTCAGTGCTGGTCTGTGTTATGTGGCTTGCATGCATTGTCCCTATGTTTATGCACATGTGGAATCCGCATTTTATGCAAAATAAAGCAATGGGATTAACCTGAAAGTTCTTGTCTGATTCATTCTTTTCAAAGGTAGCAGTTGGGATTTATCCCTCAGTGAACCAAGGAATTGGTCCGAAGAGATGTAAGATGCTCTGTTTGAGCTCCCATGTCATGTTTCATGCAAACAGACAAACATTTGGGTGCCAAAAACAAAAGAAAGGTTGCTTTCATGGAAGGGCCCATAAGTCAATAAGTGACACCTCCGTATTGTTTGCAAGTTTATAGAATTGTAATGCAACCATTGTGACACATTCTGATCAGCCCTTCTCCATATCAGGACCTACAAATGAACCTTACAACACTGAATTTACCATTGCAGCACCAACATGGTGATTTCTAAACCCTTTTGAATGCAGTAACAGTGACCCACTTGGCTGAGTTACTCTCTGTTTCTCTCTCTTTCTATATATATAGATATATAAATAGATATAAATACTAAAAGATTGCCTGGAAAACTGTCTTTTTGATGGTTCTTTTCAAGTGAATTCAGGAAGAAAGTGATTTAGAGACAGGCAGTACTGAAGTCTGCAGCTAATCTTCAAAAAGGTGAGCGAAAAGAGCTACAGTCAAAAGGGCGATCAACCATACTTGAAAGAAACCTTATAAAAGCCATGGGGATTAAACTGCAGAGCAGCAAAAGCCATGAGTGGGGTAGGAGATGGGACTGATACTATTCAATTGGAAGTTCCACAAGAGGAACTATAATCCTTTTGGCCTCTTTAATTGACCTGCACGTGGCTTATGGCATTGGGAACACCGTACACTATTACTCTAATCCATTATGGGTCAACTGCTTTTTCTTGATGTTAGCATTCCTCAGTTTCTATAAACATGCTTTCGTGGCTGATCATTATTGTTGCCTAAATCCATGTATCTTGAATATTTAATTATAATAATAAGTGGTTTCTAGATGAAATTGTAAAAAAAATTTATTATTTTGAGTTCGAATATTAGAATAAATTTGGATATCGGAAAATTAAAATGAATCATATAATCCAATAAAAAATATTCAATAATGTTAACTAGGATATTTATTCAGTAGTGTTTCTTTCTTTTAAGAATGGAAAGCTACGTCATTGAATCTATGACTCTTTGACTCTTACACTACACATTCGATGCAAGAAAACATATCGAATTGGTTCCATTTTGACCGATTCTTATCGAGCAGCGTCCATGTGGGTCTGGAAACTTCAAAACAGAGCAAAGAAATAAAGAAATCTTCCTTTTGTTCAAACCCACGAATTCTTCTAAGCAAAATGAATGGTGTGCCTGTGATTGCCAGCGGAAGGACGACATCTGTTTCCCGGCCATTGATTGGCCAAACATGTGTAGTCATTCCCGATTGACATGTACACTTGATTTGCCAAGAAAACAGAAGAGAATTGCCATGCAGTTATTATCTCATTGCTTCTGTCTTACCCAACAGAAAATACGTTCTGGAGTTATATATGTCTTTCTTTCCAAAAGAAAGGATTTGTTATGGGTTTTTACCATTTGAAGAGAAGAAAGCTTAGTCAAGCCCATGTATAAAAAGGCATCATTCCTAGTAGGAAATTAGTTCCAATGACTCTTCAGCTGTCTAGCCGGAGTCGGGTCTCTCCCTCTCTTTTCCTTTCCTTCCTTTCCTACTCACTCGACAGGGTTATGAATAGTTTTCTAGGTGACGATGAGTCCGAGATAGAAGAGAATTTTGCACATTCTCCAAAACAGTAGTCCTGTCAATTGTCATCGATGACAAATGGTCATCCGGGATTTGAGGGTAAAGAAAGATAAGGATGTCCTTTTTGAGGCTTTAGACTTTGAATGAGACTTCTTTGCTTCATTTTAATATCGGATTCCCACTTCCTTGGTTAAGACATACAATGGGTGATCCTCATATCATCAAAGTTTGTCCCAAGAAGCAAGCTTTCATGGTCTCTAGCCTTGTGTTGTCCAAATCCCCCCGGTCCCTCCCTGTCTGAAAACATGCTCCTGTACTCATTTGTTTTTAACAGAATCTTGAGTACAGTGACATCTGCACGGAATTTATAACTACTCCTTAGTTCCAATAGTGACAGATTGTTAATCTCTTCTCATCTCTGATTCCAAGTACTTGCATGCTTGAGGTGACAATAATAGATCGCCACGTGTAAATCGAAATCTCTAGAAAAATTAAATATTAATTGGAAATCTAAATTTATTAAATTTTGTACCATTATAAAAATTTAAATCCAATAGAACCAGGAGTGGTGAACTTGTAATGTAAGGTGTCCGGAGAAAAAAAGAGCATTACGTGGTGAAGAACGATTGGTGTACACAGATCAACCAATGGAGTGCGCCCACGTCGACCTAAACGAAGCAACAAGTACCTAGTTACAGCCAACCAAAGAGTGAGCTTAACCGGCCCACCTAGACGACGATTTTCAGTTCAGTACTTGCGAGCCGTACAGCCTAAGTGGTCCATATGGATGACGTGCAGGCCCAAATGTTGGGGGGTAGGGGGTCAGGCATCTGAGCGTCGATGGCAGCGTAGGGTTACGAGGTTAGATGTACGGGCAGGATTTTCTGAGGAACGACAACAGTTGTTTGATCGTTCCCGCAAGTGAGAAACAGTAAAAGCGAATCTCTAGTTATTGGTCAAAGATTCATTCAGGACGGTCTGATTTAGATTTGACAGTTTAAACTCAACAATAACAATTCCTCTGTCTCTCTTCTAGCTAGATCAACGACGGGATTGGGTCTGAGCTGTGCAAATATTTATATTTTTCGATTAAAAAATAGGAGTTAGAAATACTGTAAATTATTTTATTAATTTAGGATGTTTAATTATATGTGACGTCATTAATGTCATATCAATCGTTCCTCTGTCAATGGGCTTACGTTACTACCTTAGGCCCATTAATGATGGGCTATTTTTTAGCTCGCATAAGTCAAGAGACAGGCCCATTATCCGGGTTTGGATTCGTAAGTCCAACATCATGAGCCTACCAAGTCCATACAGACAAAGAACAAGAATCATCCTGGTTTGGCCCATTCCGGCATTTTAAGAAGTGAAAACGACGGCGTTTGGACTGTCTAATCATCTCTTCATATATAGTGTGAATAGGGTTAGCTTAGCCAGGAAGGCTAAGAAGGCGACGATATTTTGATAGGGTAACCAAAAAAATCAAAATGGGCCATTGCCCAAATCGTTGCAGATCTTAATAGTACAACGATGGGGTACAGGGGAATCTTGTGGGGTGAAACTGTACAGGAATCACCCCTTTGTTTATTTTAATATTGTTTTTTTCCGACAAAGTTGATATTTATAAACTACAAAGGAAATGCGTGTGGTGCCGAGGAAAAAACAGGTTGAGAATAAAAACAAAATTAGATTCTGGTTTTTGTTTGTTGCCCTTTTCCTTGACTAGACTTTGTATTTACAATTTCCTAGCTTTTCTGCAAGTTGTGTTTCCGTATACGACCGAAATACGTAGATTTGGGTTTATACATTTATCGCAACACAACACAACACAACACAACACAACATAAAGATAACGTTGTATTTTATTAATAATAAAAAATATATAATCGACAATAAAACTAATATTTTTTCGATTTGAATAACGTTATGAAATTGGAGTTAAAATTCATAAATATATATCTAAAGAAAGGGGTGGTTTTCCAACCAGCTGAAGCTGTCACTGAAAAATTATGTTTCCTGCACTGGGGTCCCTTTGCTTGCGTATTAAAAGTGGAGGTAAAGGCTTTGTCACAATCCTCCACTTTATGGTCACTTTCCACTGGAATGTCATTATTGACTTGAATGCATATATTAGAAAATGCGCAGACAAACTTTATAGGTAACCAGGAGAATTTTTTTTTCTTGCTGCTATCCATACGAATGTCTTCATAAATATAAACAATAAATATCGACCAAAATCCGAATTATGATCTTTCGTTGATTTTTGTTATTTTATTTATAATAGTTTCGTATATTATAAAAAAAATAAACACACAAGCTTGCACATGGACTTTTTTCTAACACGTTTCAAATCCCTGCGTGTTTTTTCAGATAATATACAGAAACAATAGCAATTATTTTTATTCCTATTGGTGGTGGTGTTAAGCTTAAGGTTGGTCCGACACCAAGACTTGTGGGTTGGGTGGGTTTGCGTCTTTTCCATTCTTCAGGTGAATAGTTCACTGCCTTTGATAAATGTAGACGTACCCTCGCCCATGACCGTGGTTAGTTCCATCTCTTTCTCCTGAATCCGCTCGAGTTCCTCGAGAGCCATTCCCATCTTCGGTCGTCCTCTTCCTGGGAAGGTCATGCATCGGATTGTCAGCCTAATCCAATCCCTGATTCCATCTGTTGTGAAACTGCGATCCAGATGTGGGTCCATAAAATCATTTGAGTTCAGTCTAGAAGCCACCTTCAAAATGTTAACACATCCCCTACATTAGCTGATGTGATCTTGATTGGATTAGATTAGATTAGATTAAAATCTCTGTAAATGAATCAAACTAGTCCATTCTTTAGCAGTACTTATGGTTTGTATTTTCATACCCATTGGATTAGGCTTTCATTGGATCCAAAGCAGTCCATATGCAATGCCTGTTTCCCGGTGATAAGCTCCAAAAGGAACACCCCAAAGCTATACACATCGCTCTTTTCAGTGAAGGAGTCTGATAGTTCTGTCCTAAACAATGGCATGTTCTTCAAATTCCCTCGCCGGAAACTGAGAAAAAACTGTACTTTGAAACAGAAATGAGAGGTAAATGGGAAGAGATTTTACTCTGGATCATGGAAATGATTTACACTAGATGCCCTGGATGGACCAGCTTCTTCTATCTTATCAAGTAGTTTGGAGATTCCTGCATCTGCAACCTTTACTATGAAGTTCTCATCAACCATGACATTGGCAGTTTTGAAGTTCTTGTGTATCAATGGAGGGTTAAGGCCGTGCAGATGTGATAAACCTGTACTATTTAAAACACAGTAGCACTTTTTTGTTTCAAAATTCTTCCCAGTTCTTATCCAACTCCAAAACCCATTCATCAGATTGCTTTGGATATACCTTTAGCTGCCCCAAGAGCGATGGATAACCTTTGCTTGAACTCTAGTTTTGTTGATGACTTTATTCCTGAAAGCCAAAACATGGTTATGCAGCTGCATGGATTATGATGCAGACGTAGTTATTACAAAGCTTTCCATACCATATAGGTGATTACATATGCTGCCATTTGGTACATATTCAAAAACCAACATCTGAGTTCCACCTCCCTGGCAGTATCCCAGAAGATTAACTAAATTCCGGTGTCGGATTTCTGACAGATACATTACCTGTGTTCCAGAGAAGAACATTACATCATCCTGTGTATATATTATGCAAGCTAAAGGCTGTTTAGAGCTGCAGATCATGTTTTTATTATGCAGAGATTTAGAGTCCCACTCTGACCAAAGAAGAATAAGTGAGTGATAGTCCAGATTATGCAGTAGTGAGCTAGGTTATAAATTGAAATTAAAGATGTATCTACTGTCGTCGACAATAATAACTAATCCTGTCTGTTGTATCGTAAACACCAACTAATGAGGTGTTTGTTTATGTAGGATATGAATGCTTATGAGCTCTGCTTGCTAGCTGGACTTACCTCTGCAATAAAATCATCTCGAGAAGCACCTGGGCGTCTTTTGATGGCTACGACAGTATCGTGAACCAAACCTTTGTAAACCGGTCCAAAGCTTCCATATCCAATGAGATTACCCTCACTGAATTGCTTGGTAGCTTGCTCTAGTTCTTCCATTGTGAATTGCCTCGCTCCTTGATGTCCAAATAGAGGATGGCCAGGGCCTGAACTCGAGCCACCTCTTCTATGCCACTGCTCTATCATGTGTAAGAAAAACAAGTCATTTCATGGCGTCAATACACAAGACAATGTGATAAAGGATTAGCTTGATGAAGTTTCTTCACATCTTGTCCTAGAAGAAACCTTACCTGGTGCAGATGGATCTGAGGAACCTGTCTCTGAGTTCATCCGCCGGTTCATTTTACGCCATTTCCTGCAGAACCATACAAAAGTGGCTAACATTGCCACTAGTGAAACCACCCCTACAGCACTTGCAACTATTACAGCGTATGAATTCGACATGTAACAAGGCCTTGAGTGTCTTCTCCGATAAACTTGATCATTTGAATCTGTAAGACAGAAGAATCTAAACCTTATCTTTTGTTCCGACAGGTAACCAATTTACAAACTGGCTGATCTCAAATATCCACCTGGGAGGAAGAAGTTGATTCAGAAGACAACTAAGTTGGTCTTTAGTAATACCCCACTGAGGTGATACACTTGAAGCTGGTTTAAAGCTGGCACGAAGGGAATAATAGCGTCCATATTAGACGATCAAGTACCTTTAGGAGGCAGAGGAGTTTAGATGCAAAAGAATTGATGAGTGGTACGTTCAATCTTTGTGCCTGAAGAGACCATTAACCTGACAGCTCCCGTCTGGAACCAGGGCATCACTGCCCAAGTGGGGTGTGTAGCTGTTGCTTACCAACTGTAAATTTTTTTACTTTCACCATCAAGGAGAGGACAAGCATGAAAGCGACCTGCGTTAGGCAAGCACTGGGAAAGACATAATTATTGGAGGGGATCAAAAGAAAAGGCAGTTAGCAGTCAAGCAAAAAAAACTATTGTCTTCCCGGAATTCACTCTATCCTTTTTGGCTTCTTTTCTGTCATCTGATCTGGAAAGAAGAGAAGGGATTCCTATTTTCGGAATACAGAGATGGGACTCTTCCTAAGATGGGGTCGATGACAGCTTAGATAATAAAGACATCGACACAGCCAAGTTCAGAACTTACTCAGTTTCTATAGGTAGATGCCTTGGTTTTATTGCCGAAGCATGGACATGCTGTTTCGGCAAAAGGGCAAGTGAATTTTCCCCCTTTACCCGGCTGGCCTGTGTTCTTGTTTTTCTCTCTTGCTCATATAGCTTTGCAGTGACCAAAGGTGGGAAGGATCGTTAACAAGTCCTCATAATTTTTCTCTCATTTATTCATTTTGTTTGTTTCCAGGCAATTGTTGGTTTCTGCTCCAAATTAAAGAGAATCTGTACCACTTTAGGCTGGCCCTTGTGGGAGGTCAAGTTGTCTCATGTTATGCAGGACTACAGAGGGGTGGGATATGCTTTGTTGGGAAGGGCAGATTTCTAGAACTGCTTCCTGCTTGGATCTGTCGTATCAGGCTATGGCAGCGAAGCAAGTTGTAATATTTGTCCATATCATGAAGGAAAACATTGTTTTCTTACTCGCCTTCCTCTGTTGAAAATATTGTGTTTTCTCTCTTAAGGTCTGAATCAAACAAGAACAGGCAAACAGGAACATGTGTCCCCAGTCCGGCACAGAGTTTTCAATTAATATATACCATTTCTCCTGATCTTCATGTATCGAGAGGCTCCTCTGGTCAAACATATTCATCTCTCCATTGCAACGGTAGCAGACCTGACTCAGCCACTGACTGCTCCATCCGCCTGGAATGAAAAGGAGATCTTCTGATGGAGGGGACCATCATGGGGTGTGATCACCAATCTTGGTATGCATGTAGTTAATGCATTATGAACAAACAAACCAACCATCATCTTTGTTGTTATCGTACATCTGATGATGGGAATGTCATTATTGCTGCCTCAGTATGCAGACAAAACATTGGGTTCGATCCTCTATTTTCTTACCATACAAGAATGATGAAGCCCTCACAGTCTTTTGAGCATCTACGTCGATTACTAATGTTATCCTCCATGGTAACATAGACTAATACTCTCCGCTGTATCGTAAGTACCAAGTCGATTATTAGTTGGATGGGGCCAATCCTGCTGCAGCTTCATCCCAGACTATCGATAGGGAAATTCACCTTTGTCCTGCAGAATGGACAGTCGTACCTAGGATGGGCCATGTTCTTATTCCTACAGTAAAACGCCAAGGAAATAAGGCAAGAACATTTATCTGCAGAATAAGAACAAATGAACAGCTATAGGAAAAAGACCATAGCTCAAAAAGCTACAAAAACCGCAGAGAAAGAGCTAGAACAAAAGGACTCCTAACTCGTAACAGCACCAGTAAAAAAATATTGACATCAGATGAACCTGACTGATACAAGGAAAGAACCTTTCTACTCCTCTGGTGGGTCCTAATTTCTGCATCTCGATGCCCAGCACTTCAAGCCATATGTGAACAAGAGCAGGGAATTCAAGTTTCGTTTGATGTAGAAGAAAAACATTAAGCATCTATTTCTCTTTTTCCTTCTTTACTAGGAAATGTCTAAAAGTCTTTTCAGACAGGTTAATAGTAGATAAGATGAAACTCATTATCAGAGAGACAGAGAGAGAGAGAGAGCAGTTGCAATCTATTCGTAATGATAAAAAGTAATCTAACGAAAAAGTTGGTTACTTTTCACACATTAGGATTGTCTGCCATGTAACCAAAAATAAGGTTGGCAGAAACCCAGATTTTCAAATGTATTTTACTGCCTTCAGATTCCATCCTCGCCCAATTAGATCTTCTTCTTTTGTTACACCGGTAAGAAGATGTAAGCTATATGTCAGAACAAAAAAATGTGTGCAGAGAAGAACACAGCAGAGGACACTTTCCCCTAGGTTCGGGTTGCACATGCATGAGCCCTGCGCGAGCCTTTCTAAAAGAAATGGCAGAGATATAGAGCCCGTGATGATACGAGGAAGAAGTCTTTGAAGAACAAATGGGTTATAAAGACAACAATGGCGGACAGAGAGTTTGTTTTCAAATTACTAATTCTAACGTCCACTTTTATATCGGGCCGAAATTGTTGGTGTCGGTTCAAATTGGGTTACTTAACAAAACCCAATCTGAAAAAGTAGGAATACTTCAGGCCCATTTCCTCTCTCAAAAAGCATGGGTTGGGGTTTAAATTATTGAAAGTATAGAACTGGATACCCTAACCGCATACATTTCAGGGGTTTATATAGCCTTTTTTTTTAGAATAGTATCCCTTATAACCATGAGTGGTACGGTACAACATTCATCTATTTGAATGAGACCACTACCAACAGTGTATTTTCCATATCTCGTAATTTTTCTGGATGGAACCTGATACTTAGGAAACGCAGTATGCTGTAGACCACTGCGTCAACACCTCGTTGATTATATAGCCTATTTTAAATTAAGCTTGTCCTATATTTTCGATATCAGATATATTCTAATACTCTCTGTGTCTTTATCCCTCTTCCATTTTATCTTTTTCCGCATCTTTATCTCTTCTTTTTTGCATAATCACTAAAAAATCCCTTAAGATCTATGAAAATAATTCAACAAAATAGATAATAATTTTTATTATTTAATTATGAGATTAAACATATCTTTATTAATAAAAATATTATGATATTTAAACATGTCAAAATCATGAATGCTATGCTACGTGATTCAATCTTCTCAGAGGAAAACTCTGTAGTTTCCTGCTTGTAGTACGGGAGCATGTTCTGCAAGTCTCATATCTGCTAAAGAGAAAATCAGTAGATTTGAGAAGAACTAACCTGATTTTTACAGACCCAAGTCTTCTCCCATATTATAACTTTGACTGATTTTATGTTTCATAATTATATACTTATTCGAAGATGAAGCCAGCTATCCTAGGACAAGAACAACCCTGGCAGATCTGCTAGCTAGTTATTGATCATCAAGAAGAATAACCAGAAGCAAAGTACTATGCTGTCGAAATCAGTACGAACACTTGGATTTTCGTGAAAACAAAGAGGATTAAATGGAAAGTTTGATTTTAACATATCGCCAGCCGCCAGCAACTTATGCTTCCATGAGGGGATGACAGTTCAACACAGTTTGTTTATGTCTACCTGTTCTTAGTCTCGAGGGGCTTATAGTTCCAATATTGTGTCCAAAGTCAGAAGGAACAGTGATTGCTCTTCAAATCAAAATAACCGTGCAGTGCTTTTGCCGATACAAAGATATGTACATCAACCTTCTAGTGATTTTTCTTCAGCAATGAAGACCAAAATTACTAAAGCAACAGAATCACAGTTGGTTCTTATTGGAGCAATCAGCTTTGTCTGCACAGGATGGTAGTTTTACCCAAGTGCTTTCCACACCCCATTGGTTTCTTGCAAGAGGATGACATCAATCAGACTTGCAAGCTTTTCTCCTCTTCCTAGTCATGGAAAGGTTTTCTAGGAGTGGGAATCCGGTTCTCCATAGATTGCAATCTTTGTTTGAGATGAAAGACTTCAACCTGCATAACAACAGGAAGTTGTGGGAGAAGAATATGTATAACGAGGACTTAAAACTACAATGCAAGTGTAAAGAGGGAGAAATGTTTTGTAGCTGTATTATTGAGTCTTGTGTTACTACCTGTAGTTGGAAAGCTCTAGCTCTTTCTCCGGCAAGGACTCCCCTGGTCGAATGCAGCTCCTGCGATATGCAGCCAATTTAGTCAAGGAGGCAGAAAACAAACTAATGGTTGCATAGGAAACAGCGCCATACCTTTTGGGTGTCATCCAGAACTGCTTTCAAGAAAGCTACGTCATGCTCAAGCCTTACATTGTCAGAATGGACTATGTTTGATAAATTGTTAGCCTCTTCTTGAGCCAGCTCTATGCCACCCAACTTCTCTTTGAGCAAATCCATCTCCCTCATCGTGTCTGTCAACTTTTTCTCCATCTCTTGTCTGCTCTTCAAAACGGAGGATAAGTTTTTCTCAGTGGCTTCTTGATTTGCCAATGCAGCTCCTAGTTGTCCTTCAAGAATTGCATTCTTTCTTATCAGAGCAGCTATCTTGGTTTCATATAGTTGATATATACTTGTGTGAGCCACTCCAGCTAGGCAATCAGTTTCTGGCAATGCTTTATCCTCATGATCAACTGTAAGGTGTCCCGTTCCTTGGTTATGGTTTGAATTTTCAGTATCAGATGCACAAGAAACCTCTTCTGCCATTAATTTAGCTCCTGAGTTACTAGTCTCCCTAAACGAATCAGATTGATGCGTTTGCTGTTCCATTGCCTGAAATCGACAGTGTTTGCGTTAATAAAAGATGTGTTCATAACCATGGGAATTGAAGATCTATTCAAGCAGCTAATACAGCCAAATATTATTGATTTTTCACACAGAACAGGTAATCTCAACTTTTGCTGATGATGGACATCTAATGGTCGGAAACTTACTGGTGATGAACATCTTCCATCTTCTGAATTCTTTGTCACCTTGATGACAGTGGGGCTGTCTTCTTCTAAATTGTGAAATTGCTTGTGAAGAGAAGAAACATTTCCAGAAACAGAATTCGGATCCACAAGCAAGGACTCTGATAGAGATCTTCTACCAGAACCATGCTTTTCAATTGCTGATGCCAAATTTTGTCTTGAAGTCGAATCAACTGAATGCTGGGATGAAACGTTACTACTAAGCTGAGCAGCCAGTGCAGTGGATGATGGCGGATTCTTCTTGAAGAGTGAGTGACCCGGACCTTTACCGGGAGCTGATCGACGACCCATAGTCAATTCGTTCTTCTCCATGCCTATTACTTCAACCTACGGAAAAATATAAACCAAGATTAACATTTTTGAGAAATGAAACTACTGGGAACATGGCATCAATCTCCAAACCTGATTTGATGGCTCCTTTTTGGATCCTCCAAAAGCAACAAGAAAATCTTTTTCCTTGTGCTGCACAAGTACCAAGCTGAATCCCTGAGAATAAAGTAACACTTCAGATGGATTGCAGTGGTAAGAAAATGCATGTGTCTTAAACAGCAAACCATCCTTCTGAAAGAATTTTCAACTAGTAGAAGCGATCAAGCAAATTCACCATCCAAATCATTCATTACTCATCTTTACTAATACTATCTCTTTTACAAGTTGTCTTAAGGAGGAAATGTTACAGATTTACTGCTAGAAAAGGAGTGCTTATGTCCTGCTAAGTCCACATCTCCAAAGGGAATATATATGTCTTAAATCCAAAGCACCTAACACTTCTCGGTAATCAATGGAATTTCTATGATCATACGCATGGCTTTAAATGTACAGACTAGTCACCTACCTCACACTGCCATATAAAAGAAGTGAGCAATCAACCTTCTTACCTTGTTTGTTGTAATAGAAGATGATGGCGAGGCAGAGGCTACAGACCACTCCGTTTTCAAAACATCAAAAACCAAAGTTTCTGAATGTCCTGAAGATATGACAACAATGTTAACAAAAAGACCGCATTTTAGATCTTTTTCGTTAATTGAATTGCAAAATAAAAGGAAAACAGGTAACAGCGGTAGTCATCTATGACTGTGTATCAAAATGCTTACTTCTTTTCCTGGTTCCACCCCCGGCAATATACCACTTAGTTCCACATAAAACTCCACAGCAACCAGACCTAGGAGATGGATGGAAACCTCGTATCTTTATCCTTGACCACACCATCTGGCAAAAGCAACAGAAATGCATACTCAAATATGATAGCATGTTCAGAGACCTAATACTTTTGAAGACAAAATAATAAAGAGAACTTATGCATGGCTTTAAGCACCGTCTCAAAATCGAGTGAATATAAGTCATTCAAAGTCCGTGACTTGGATGCCCCTCCAAATATGAAAAGTGTTTTATCATCATAGAGAGCCGCAGTATGGTGGGATCTAGCAGATGGTCCAGTTCCTCTGTACATATATGGCAAAATGAATTGGAACCCTTCAGAACATATCTGTATTACATAGTCGATCTCAGATAACTAAGCCAACAACTCACGTGCAATGGAGAGGCAGCCATGTTAAAGACTTCAAATCAAACATATGCAAGTCATTAAGTTTCCTCCTTTTTGAATCTTCTCCACCAAATAAAATCAAAACAGAGCTGGCCCTGACTACTGTGTGACTGCTGCGAGCAACCTTTGAAAAATATTGTAATGCTCATAAGTATAGCATAAATGATAGGTTGAAGAATTCAAGAATAAGGTTGTGACACTAAATCGAGAGTTAATCTTACTGGTATGCCTCCTTTTGCTTCCACAATGGACCAACACTGAGTTTCTGTGTCAAATGACCAAACTGCAAAAGCAAGAAAGAGTCTGGACTAATTCTCAAGTATTTAGGAAGAAAATGACGAGAGCACTGTAAGAGTGTAGAAAGCAGTTAGTCAACCAGAAATCCTATCTGTCCCGGGATCCGTTTTTCCTCCTATTAGCAGTGCCTTCTTCCCCCAAGAAACCTGGGAAAAGAGAATAGTGCAAAGAACTTTCAGATACCTAGTGACATATGGTTTCATCAGTTAAAATGTCGCATTTTGAGAAATATTAGTAAGATTTCGATAATAACAGAAATGAAGAGCAGATTTAATTCACATTTATACATCAGATTCCACTCTCATTAATCCATCAAATTTTTACTTGTTATATTAGTGATTATTTTTCAGTCGCAACTTAGATTTCTTTGACTGAACCCACAGATGGAAACAACCTTCTAGACTTAAGATTTCATTTTTCTAAAGGAATCACAAATCTTGGTCTGGGGAATTCGTCACATGCCAAAAGATTGAAGCGTTAAATGCACAAGTCTTGTAGAAAAGTGCCATTGAAAAGTTACACGGCATTACCAGACTATGGCCCTTGCATGCAGGGATCTTCAAAGGCAGACTGCTTGGTGACAGGTACAGTTTCGATGAAATTGCAGTCCAGGTAAATTGGTCAAAGTTGAGTACCTTATATCCCAACAGAAAAAAAAGTATGTAAGCTTTCGCTGCACAGTTTTGTGGCTTCTTGAATGTATGGTCAGAATGGTTACATCCGTATCCAGCATTTCCAAAAACAAAAGTAAAGTCATGCCCATTGGTTACATGGAAAGGACCTCAAGGGAGTTTCACATAGATAAAACAGCTTCAGGTACAATGAAGTCAATGACCACTGGTGTCCAATGGTGTTCTCCAGCCTTAAGGCTAAGGGGCTAGCAGGATTCTGGGTTCAAACCTATTCAGAGTGGTCCTTAGGAAAGACTAGGGGAAAAGGATAGGATCATCATCTAAAAATATTACAAAGAAAAATTCTCCGTACCTGTACATCATCCAACAATCCACTTCCAGATTCACCGCCAACCACAATCATCTTGTTCCCTATGACAGTTGCTGCATGCTATTTTCAAGCAAAAGTAAAGCTTCGGCTTTCAGCATGTAACACATAATAACATGAGACATCCACCCACAAATAGACACCTCGCAAGAAACTAATCATACATTAAATCGAGGAGCAGGTTTGTCCCCAGCAACAGACAACACCATCCAGTTCTCAGAATTCCCCGTTGTCGAGCTATTAACCTGGGGTGGAGCAGACGACGAGCGCTGACAGTCAAGCTCATCAGAACTAGTTGTTTTGGGTGCAACACCTTCACTCTACAAAATAAATTCACCAAACTTAGAAGGTTGCGCATAGAACCATCACCAACACTCCTGAACCTTAAAAGGGTCCTCACATTGTCATTATTAAAACGTTTGGGTGGCCTAATAGGACTTCTAAGCCCCGGGGTTGAATCTGAGAGTTGCACCTTCTTTACTCTGACCAGCAAACAACCAAATTTAGAAACCAGATATAAATATGCTTAGCAATCAGGTGCCAAGGCAATGATTGCTTTAATTGGAAAGGACATTACCTTTCCAAAGTCTCAAAATCAAATGGTTAGTGATAAAGTGATAATAATCCTAAATAACTGACAAAAAGAAAGAAAGAAAAAAAGCAAACAGTAAGATCTGAACAAAAAAGGCACAAAATAAGTAAAAGAACTGACCTGCCAAGTTTCATGCGTCTACGAGAGAAACCAAACATTTTGTTCATCTGGAACTAGAACCTTATCCACGCAACTTCAACTGTCTCTTCATCGACAAAAAGCCCTAAATATCACAATGCATCAGCTTCAGCTTCACCATCGGCAAAAATAGAAAGAATAAAAAAACAGCAAAAGCTCCCAAAATAGAAGCACGAAAACCCCCCAACTTGAGAAACCCAGACAAGACACGGAACAGAGAAAGATAGGCAATGTGAGGCAGCAACAAACATGAGAAGCAGGACCACTCTGAAACCATACCTGTCAGGAAGTAAACACAACGAAGAAATCGAGCTCTCTGTTTGGTCGCCAAGCCAGAAAAATAAAGAAAAGAAGAAAAAAAGACGACAGACGGAGGATAAAACAAAAAAACAAAAAAAAACGAAAGGCAGGTCTTGCACTATCCGTTACACAGAGGTTCATACATTTGGTTCGTGTCAATCATTGAGCTGTAACTGGTAGGAGAAATGGCGATTACTACTCGTGAGCTGTAACTAAAGAGCGAGTGCGTGACAGAGCGCGTGACGCTGTAGTCTTTTGCTTCATTTGTTTTTTTCTAGTAATGACATGGATTGTCCTAAACCTGAACTTCTTTGCCATTACCATTTCTATATCTCAGTGTTAGAGAAAGGTCTGGTGGAGGTCATGGTCTGTAGTTGGGAAGTGAAACTGCCAGCAAGTTTTTCTTCTTTTTTTTTCTTTTCAGTTGGGTTTTTTTAGTGTCTGTCTCGACGCACGTATCGAGATCAGGGGATGTGATTTCTCGCGTGAGAGCTGATCCATCACGTAAGTGTACGAGACAAAAGGGCCTGCATACATTTATTGTGTGCGGTAGTGGGCCCAATGCTCCGCTTTTTGGGTTTACGTATTGGGACTTGAGCTCGGCAGGTTGATCGAATCTGATCTTCCCACGTGTTTTTTATTGGCGGAAAGTGAATCTACTTTTCTTTCTTTTTTTTTTATTTACAAATGTTGGGCTTTAACAAAAAAAAAGTACATGTTGGGCTATGGGTAAAAGCCCATATTATTATAAAAAAAGGAGTACATCGCTCACGTACTGAGATTATTTCATTACAAGCATATATTAGTAAAGTGATAATGAGCCATCTGAAGCTTAATTTATTGATTGGAGGGGTGATGGGTAAGATCAAATTACTAGACCCATAATGCCCCGGCATTTTTAAGCATAGGGATGAGGGACCGGTTGAGGTGAAGGCTCATGACCTCGTTGGACCCTCCAACGAGTTCACCGCCGATGAACACCACCGGCACAGTTGTGTATCCGAGCTTTGCCAGAGCTCGCTCAACTTCCGGGCCTCCGGCCATCTGATCCAGTTCATGCACCGCTGGGTTCACCCCAAATTCACTGAGGAGTGTCCTGACAGTGTGGCACATGCAGCAAGTGCTCTTGCTGAAGATGACCACTGGCCTCTCCGATGCCAACTCTGTCAGTACTCTATCCATTTGCCCCGTAAGAGAAGTGATGTTCTGAAGAAAAGAAGGGCACTGTAAAGGAGGAAATGCTATGTGAAGTGGTCAGGACCTGTGAGGGAAGGTAGAGGTTTTTGGTTTGAGATGCTTGAGCCTCATGGGACTCATATATATATGGGTTTTTTTTTTTTCTTTCCTGGAAATGGATTGGCATTGGGGAGCTTTCTTTGTCTGTGAAGCAATACGAGAACGTTTCATCAGATTTTAGTCGGTTTCAAATCGCTGCATGATTGTTACAGGACAGAAATCCGAACGCTGCACCACAAGAAAAAAGGAAAGGAATTGAACAAGTAAGAATATGCTATTAGCTGCCTACTTTTCTCTTTTTTTTTTACTCTTCATTTCTATCCAAATTAAGGATTATTTTCATGCAATTCCCTTGATATGGAAACTCAAACGCAGTTGGATTATCCAATGGCGATCGATCGACCTTTTTCCGAATGGCAATAAGATTCGCTTTCAATTCCACAAGACAACACGGGTGTCCAAAAGTGAAATGGGAAGGGACACTACAGTATTTGGACAGCTACATCCAAAGAACAGGAAAAAGCTTGGAAGCATAAAAGACAATCTTAAGTCGATCTGCATTTGTTCTTTCTTATCCGATCATCCTAAATTGAACCGAAAGTGCCCCATTGTCAATATTTCTTTTGCTTTCCCCTAACAGAAATCCAAAAACTGATCAACAAGTTTCAGGTTAATCCATTAGCAAGAGAGCTAGGGTTTCAAGAGAAACTATAAACTTGAGCAAAAACACAGCCATGACGATCTGCATGATATAAAAATAAAAAAAATTCGATCTTTAGAATTTTGAATTGACTGGACCCGTCCACACAGCAGAAGAGGAGATTAGTCATTCATAATTCTTGCTTATCATTCAACAAATCTTTCTCTTTAGTTTTATGTTCTCATGTCGCTTTTACATGGTTTTTTTAATATCTGTATCCTTTGCATAATATATAAATCCAATTAACAATCCACAACTAGAAAAGGGTTAATAACTTAAAGAATTCAAAATATATCTTAAAGTTGTACCTTTTCAGCAGTCATGATACCCGTTTAGGACATTAATATGCAGTTAGATATTATATCCGTTGGTCTAGGAAAAATCCCAATGTAAATAATACAAAACTAGTTCCCTTTGTTCTTTCTACCTTCGTCATCTATTCTTGAATCTTTGTGCCGTACAGATTGTAACATAAAAAGTATATGTTTTATTTATATCGTAATATATTCTTCACGAACGATGAGTAATTTTCCATGCACTTGCTTCCATACGAATTGCTTGCTGTACCTTTACCTTATAAATGGCTCAATTCATACGCCAAGAGCCATTCTTCAAAATTCCTCCAGGCAGCTGGGTATCTAGATGGTCCTACGGAATACCACTGCTTTTTTTATCTTTTCCATTAGATTCGTATGTTCTTTTATAATTGAATATTTTCAATATCTATAATCGAGAGATACATAAATGAGATGGTAAGAACTCTCTTTTAACTTAATCAAATTTCCGAAAAGGTCATACCTTACATTTATAGTAGATAACAATGATTAATCTATTTTATTTTATTACATTGTTTTTTTTTGTAATTACGAATAAATGTTAAAATACACAATATATAAGAATTTTTTAAAATATGAATTTGATGACAAAGTAAAGAACAAATTACATAAAAAGTTTATACATAAAATTCTTTGCATATAGGTCCATCCCTAGATTTAAATTTTAGAATATTGATTCTATTAGCAAATACAATACAGAAGTGGATAAGAACCATATTGAAGAATTGAGGGTCGCAAGTGGAAAAAGAATGTCAACTTTTACGCACAAATGATAAAGAGGAATGCGAGGACGGATCATGGCATCACATTTTAGGCACTTGGGTTGGGTACGTGGATGAGGTATTCGGGGGGGGCCTGTCCACGGATTGCTTTTCTCATTATTCCTTTGTCAGCTTAAAAGAATTAAAGGAAAGGTAGAGGTACTCCCTCGTTAATTTCATGATCTTTTTTTTCCCTTTACTGCTAGCTTTTATAGATACGAAACACAAGGAATACACATACATCCGTCCAATATCGAAAAAGGCCGAAAAAAGAGAAGATTTGAATTATATATCTCAAGCTCGAATCTATCTGGTTATCGAACAAAATATCACCAGTCACTTGATAAGGTGCATGATTCACTAGCATATTATCCATGAATCTGAAACCATGCTTGTTGCCGTGTAGTTGTTATTCAATGTTTTTTAAGTATTTAATCAGATTTGAAAGATTAAAAATATGAATAAAGATTGATAGGGTATCTATATTGAAATTCGAAAATAATTATGATTTCAACTAGTATGAAATTGATGAAAATATAACTATCCATTATAATCTCACGATATGGAATTAGAATCAAAGGTGATTTTTTATGATCACTGGTATCATCATTGACTAAGAAATCGCATTCATAAAATATATCCCTATTACCGTACGCAATTAAGAGAATAGAGTCGCACATGAAAGGTCACTAAACCTTTTTGGAAAGCAGTAGAATATGGGAATCCAAGTATATGTAGCATTTAGCATCCTTTCAACGTGGTTTAATATACATCATTAGTTCAATTTTTATTCAAATATAAGATTTAGTCGGTGGATTAAGATTAGAAATATTTTGTGATTAGATCCAACCCATATCTGATTTTAGTTCATAATGCATATATATATATATATAGAATTATACAACAATTTCAAATTATAAAATAAATATCCATGAAGATAATTATTAATTATTAAGATTTCGTAATTTAAATCTGGAAATAAATCAGAATATCCTACCCTTATTATCATAATTTAGAATAATTTTAATTAATTTAATAATATGCAATAGAGAGAGGGACAGAGAGGTACAAATATACTAAAGAGGCATAGATCGAATTCATATCCATTATATCATATCAAGGTTTTGTTAAAATTAAGTAAGAATTCCAATCAAAATGAATCAAATCTTAATTAACACAAAGAGTTTGGATTAAATCGTCATTCATAACACATATTCTATCAAGTGCCCGAATTTGTATTTTTATGATGTGCGATACTTAAGCTAACTTTATGCTCTTGCGATGCTTCATCTCACTTTATGCTCAACACAAGTCAAACTCAACTCAAGCCCATGTAGAATTGTAGACTGGATAACGATTGACCATTCTTTTCTTCAAGTTGAATTCTCGAGGAAGTGGAGGGCAAACTGAAAACCACACTGGCCGAGATAGATTCATTTGATCAGCAAAGAAGTAATATGGGGATGACGCTGAATACCAGATATCATGAGTTACACCAGCAGAAATGGGATCTAAAACAAAAGCTGGAATCGATGTGGAGGCAAAAGTCAAGACAACAGTGGCTCAAGATGGGGGATAAGAATAGCAAATTTTTTCATGCAAGTGCTACGTTACGGCGTTCTTTTAATTTCATCGGCTCCATCAGATTTCAGGACAGGATTCTTACCACTCCAACGGAAATCAAACGGGCAGCAGTAGACCACTTCCAAGGCTTCTTTGCGGACGATGGCCAGCGCTGGTTGGGGTTGGGTAGGTTAGAATTGCCACGCATATCTGTTACAGCAGCAGAACAGCTACAATTTCCATTCCTTGAGGAGGAAATAAAAGGTGCAGTATGGGAGTGTGGTAGTCATAAAGCACCAGGACCAGACGGTTTCAATTTTTATTTTATTAAAAAAGCTTGGTCAGTGGTTGGCAAGGATATAGTTGCGATGGTGACTGAATTTTATCACAGTGGGATTCTTCCTCGAGGGGTAAATAACGGTTTTCTGATGCTTATACCCAAGGTATCTGGTGCTGATGAGTTCAATGCCTACAGACCTATAAGCCTTATCAACGGAATGTATAAAATTATAGCCAAGCTACTGTCCAAGAGGCTTAAGAGAGTGATGGACCAATTAATCTCTCCATTCCAAACAGGGTTTATGGAAGGTAGATATATTGCTGATTCAATTATGGTGGCAAACGAAATTATACATAGTATGAAGACATCCCATCATAAAGGCTGGTGTCTGAAGCTAGATTTTCAAAAGGCCTACGATTCTGTGAACTGGTCTTTTCTGATGGAGGTTATGTTACAAATGGGGTTTGGACAGAGGTGGCGTACATGGATTCACAGTTGCATATCGTCTGCGCGGTGCGCCATTCTCATTAATGGGGCACCAACAGAGGAATTTTCAGTGCAGCGTGGTTTGCGCCAAGGCGATCCACTCTCTCCTTTACTCTTCAACCTAGCCGCTGAGGTACTGTCCCGAATGTTGATTACAGCAGCAGATGGCCAAGTATTTCAGGGGATAAGTATTGGTGGTATGCGTCTCACGCACTTGCAGTATGCCGATGACATCATTCTCTTTAGTCAAGGTGATCATTTGGAGATTATTCGCCTACAGAGATTGCTGAGATGCTACGAGGTTCTTTCAGGATTAAAGATCAACTTCCATAAATCTGGGTTGGTCGGCATTAACACCTCCAATTCAGAAGCAGCGACCTTGGCAGCAAAGATCCACTGCCGATTACAGGTGTTACCAATCTTGTACCTTGGTGTCCCTCTTGCTGCGCAACCTCAGCGACGAAACACGTGGCAAACGGTGGTGGACAGATTTAAAAGAAAACTCAGCGCGTGGAAGGGAGCCCTTTTGTCACTTGGAGGAAGAATGATCTTGATTAAGTCTGTCTTGAACAGTCTCCCCGTTTATTATATGACTTTTTTTCAGATACCGGCAGGTGTCCGGAAGGTGCTAGAAAAATGGATGCGACACTTTTTGTGGACTGGAAAAATTGAGTCAAGGTGTTTATGTAAAGTTCGATTGTCGACGGTGGTCCGGAAAAAGGAGAGGGGAGGAGCTGGATTAGGATGCTTGCGGCTCAGAAACCAGGCACTCCTCACTAAATGGTGTGTACGACTTGTCACGGATGACTGCTCTGTGTGGAAACAGGTGATCATGCTGAAATATAGGCCTCGTCTCAGTCATGCGGGAATAGAGAATTCAGTGAGCAATGTGTCGGCAATATGGAGAGGGATAGCAAAAGCCAGCAGGATTTCTTTCGCTGACGGCCAAAGCATTTCCGAATTACACAGATGGAGAGTAGGTCGAGGTTTGTCTATTGCTTTCTGGAGAGATTGCTGGTGTAGTAATCGTCCGTTAATGTTGTTATTTCCAAGATTGTATGATCTCTCCATGGATAAAGAGGGACCCATAAATCAGTTTGGAGAGTTTATAGGACAGGAATGGGAGTGGAGGCTGATATGGAGGAGAAGGCTATTTGTATGGGAGGAGGAGGAGGCGCACAGATTGCAGGACCTATTGAGTGCTTTTGCACCGAATTTTTCTCAGGAGGATGCATTGAGGTGGGGAGAACATCTGAGACCATTCTCGGTCAGTAATTGTTATAACACTCTGGAAACTAAGATGGATCAGTCCAGAGATTCGATGATCCCAAACGTCTGGAGACGCCTCGGAGCTCCAAAATGGCAATCTTTCATGTGGCTTGCGTGTAGGGAGAAGCTCAATACTAAAGGTCACCTGATTCGACTTGGACTACTATCACAGGCTGAGGGTGAATGTGCGGCATGTGGACAACAGGAAGAAGATTCAAATCATATTTTACTTAGCTGTAAAGTCGCATGGAAATGTTGGTCACTGCTATTCCACAAATGGGGTTTATGCTGGGTCCAGCCTCGTTGCATGGCAGATATGTTTGTGCAGTGGGAAGGCTTTTCTATTCCAGGCAAATGGCTGGACCTATGGTATGTTTTACTATTTGCATTGACATGGAGCATTTGGTTGGGACGCAATGCACGTATTTTCCGCCACGTCTGCTGTAATACGAATGAGATATTTTATAATGCTATTAGACATGGTTTCTGCTGGGCTAAATATAATCTGAAGGAGGGCTGTCCTGATAGCTTATCTGTGTTACCTACTGGGGACTTTCTTGCATTGCGGCTTCCTTAGGTTCTGCTGCCAAGGGGCGTGCCTGGTGAGAGCGCTGCAACAGAGAAGGCCACAGATGCAAGGGTGTAAACATGAAGTTGATAGGGTAATCAACTGCTTGTTGTATGGATTGCTGAGGTGAAAACACTCTTGCAGAGATTAGACTGGCTAGTTTTGATGTATCGTTGATAAACTGGCTAAACATTTGAGTTACTTCTGAAGGTTACAGATTCAGGGCTATGATGTTCGATTTTTCCATTGAGTGTGGACACAGTTTCCTTGTCCAACTCTGTTGTACTATTAATGACTCATCATTATAAATATACATATCGATATTTCTTCAAAAAAAAAAAAAGTTGAATTCTCAGAGTTGCCGAGATTCTGCTCTCCGAATATAAAAGATTTGAGCTGTTTTAGTTTCTTACAGTCTTCCTTATAATCATCAAACTGTCACAAATTCTTAATCCACTGATCTGATAATAAATACTATCAATATTTTTTTATATGAAAGAGTATTTCAATTGACAATCAGACTAATTTTTTTTATAATTGATCATCAGTTTGATTTTTTCGGGGTCTAACTTGGAATCATGAACTATACGGTATCACTTCACACCTTAGGTATACGACCACTCCCAACACATATGTTTTTCATATTTCGTTAGAATCACGGTTTGAATCCGTGACGTCCGAGTTATACAAAAATCAATATTATAGCAAGAAATATCATCTAGTTAGCTAAGAACGATTGATTAATAATCAAAAGATTGTGGAGTGGTAAGACTTATCTATAATTAAGGGTTCAAGCAATCGTCTAATTAGTTAAGAATGTTGGTTAATAATTAAAAATGTGTGGTTGAGTGATAAGATTTATGCGGTGATCGGTGATTAGGGGATCGAACACCTTGCTTTTAGATATATAATATGTAAAAATTTTCAATAGGACAAAGTACTTTGAGGAATCAAGAGTTTTATTAGCTTGGAAATTTGTATTTTTGTTTGAAAAATATCTCTATTATATTTTCTCAAACTCATTCATTAACAATATGGGTGAGAAGATAATTATTAGATATTATTCTATTCGTATCTGTTAGATTCAACGAAACAAACAACAAATAAATTTGTGAAAAAAGAAGAAGAAAATGAGTTTACCAGTTAAAGCACAGAGCCAAAATTATAAAATGGATGTACGATGTTTTTTTCCTTTACAAAAAATGGAAGGCAGAGTTAGATTATTGATCCACACTTCGAGTACCACAGGCATGGTGCTTACAATAGTAACAATACCCACATAAGCGAGCACAATCCTCCCTAATACCGTCTCCCAATGTGTGTGGTTCCTTCATTTTTTGAAAACAAACTGTTATTTGGCACTGTGCGTAGCCGATGGAACCGAGAAGAGAAGTAAAGAGAAGAAACAGAGAGATTGAGAGAGAAGCAGGGATACTGCTGCTCAAAATTTTGAGACTAAAGCCATAAGGCTCCAGCTTCTCTGAGCAATTTCTTCAAGGAGCCATTGAGCTGAAGGGTCATGACAGTGTTAGCAGAGCCAACAAATTTGCCCCCGATGAAAACTGCCGGCACAGAGGGGTTGCACCCTAGTCTCATAAGAGCCCATTCCATTTCTCTCCCCCTGACTTCCTCATCCAGCTCGTAAATAGCAGGGCTAACTCCTTGTTCATAAAACAACCTCTTGATTGCATGGCACATGCAACAAGAACTCTTGCTGAAAATCACCACTGCCTTCTGGGACGCCAGTTTCGCTACTCGATCCATCAAATGCAGCTATATGTCCCTGAAAATTAACCAATGGGTTTATCTTGTGAACGATATTGGTTTCAGATGGATGATCTTATATTTGGTGTGGTGATGAACATATACAGAGGTTTCTGGAATATATAGGCATGACCTGTAAGGGTGCATTGAACATATGCATTATTTAATCCAAAGTTACGAAAGATTCCAGGAGATGTTTGGATCGATTCCCCGGGAACTAAGTTGATGTGATAGTGACATGTGTGATTTACTGCTACAATATATATTTAATTAAGCCAATTGTGCCTAACCCAGAATCTCAAATAACGCATATGGATAACCCAAATGCTGCCGAAAGTAAAAGTGGGAACTTTTTATATATATCTAACGTACTGTACACTAGCTTTTCCAAGGCACAAATAAGGCTCCCGTTTGCATGATCTCACCGGAGGGTGACCGTGCTAAAGTGGCTACGAGGCAATGTGGGAAAGAATGTCAACTCAGGATAGAATGATAACGTTGGATTGAGAAGGATCGATGTAGACTAAGCACAAGGATATATTTGTGGCTTTGAATTTTTTGAAAGAAATAGAACTTGTACAGGAGGATAGCCATTCATCCCTTCGATCAAATAGGAAATTATACAATCACATTCCAAGACTTTAATAAGAACCGAAAGAAATGTAATTGGGTAATAATATTTATTCATCTTTAATTATAATTCCATTAATTAGATCCTAAGAAAGAGAATTAATTATTATTATGGATGATGGATATTTTTTTAATTTCAAAAATAAAATAAAATATATATCAAAAAAGAATAACAATAATATATCTTTTTGGCTTTAAGAGATGACTAAAAGTAACTATATATGATGTAGAAGCAATAGAAACTTAGTGATGAAATACATAAAACTAAAAGATACATATGAATGAATTAAGGTTAAAATAGACATAAAAAAGGAAATAACTAAAACATAAAATATGCTCTTGAAGAGGAGGCAAAACAAGAAAACAAGAAAACAAGAAATTCAGATGCAAAGCTTTCGATCATTTGTCTTTTCTCAGTTAAATTTTTTGACGTGATGGGGCCAATCTTGTATAACCAAATTGTTGGATATTCAAATTTTCACATCTGCATTCTTACTGGATTTAAAAAGGAGAAGCCAACTAGGTTTCACCTGATGATGAGATCATTTCTGGGACGACGACTTTAATTGACAAGGTGGTCTTGTCACTTTTGCAAGAGATAATTCTATATCTATATTGCTTCATTCCCGGTGGATGGATTTTATTCCCTTTCCATTTTCTCCCATGTGAAGATCATGTGGTTTCCTCCAGAGTAATGATACACATAATCAGATGCTTAAAAATCAAAAGAAAAAGTGGGGTTAGCTACGTTATGTATAAACGACTTTTTGGGGTTCTAAAGGAATAGAAGCAGGTGATGGCTGACCCACTCACGCAGGATATTTCCCATCACACCGAACGGTCCATCTATTTCATGCATCAAGATTCCGATCGAGGAGAGTATGTTCATTGTAACTAATTTTACATCGGAAAAGAATGAGATAAATCTTAAATTTATACATATTATGAAATAAAATAATATATTTTTTAGACTATACAAGGATGATCAAAAATTGATGCAAGGGAGGTAGTGATCATCCAACTAACATTAGATGCCTGAAAGAGAGAAACCTGAGTGACTGACACTTCAACTTTTTCTTTTGTTGGATAGATAAGCAAATATTCATGCTGTCTAAGGTGTGTGAAGGAATTTATTCCACGCTATCTTCAAATAGAAACATAGAGATATGGACATGTACATGTACACTCCTCCCACAAACTTCAAGTCATCATGTCGGGTTAATACATAAAAACTCGTCCACTACAAAATAATTTTTTTAAAAAAATTTAGATCAGTACCAATTAAAATAATTATTTACCGTGAATATCAAAACTAATATTTTTTTAAACATAATTTTTATTTTATAACCTTAATGACCAAAACCAATAATTTCGTATACCAAACACTCAATAAATTTTTAATTGATATTTTTAAAAAATAATGATATAATATATTATCTGATTATAAAATTATAAAATTATATATATTCATTTATTTGATATTTCAGTTCAGTAGTTTACTCGTGTCATCTTGTTGTTTATTTCTGAAGAATAATGACAACAATTGTCATAATTTGAGAGATATAATTAAATAATAATAAAATTCACTCATTCCAAATTTCAGAGAGACTGGAGCATCTCAATAATACCTCTTATTTTTTAAAAAGAAAACGACCGTCAGTTCTGTGCATGACTTACCGTTTGCATTGTCGTTTCTCTATGGTCATAGATACAAGCTGGTCGTTTTTTTCTGCAAACAGGCAGTGGCAAATGAGGAAAGATGTTTTTTTGAGTGTTGACTTTCCGATAATTAATATCTTCGGTGACTAATTTAATAAGATAATGTAAAATCTTTGTGGATGACAAATTTTTTTTATAAAATTAATTCTGTTATATTCTCGTACTTGAATTCTTGTTTAAAACTAACCTATGATTTTGGTATATCATGTTTCAGCCATCCTTATTGACCCAATCAGAATAATCTGACATGGCAGGCCTGCTTCGTTGCTGTATCCTCACAAAATGCGCATTCATGTCGCTACTTTTGGATCGACCATCCATATAATTGACTTCCCAATCAACAAGTTTTGTCCTTGTAGCCTTGCAGGTAAGAGGTCCACGGTCCACCCGTGCTTCCACATGGTCCATTTTGTCTTCGGAGCAGAGATGGCAATTTGGACCAAATCCATACTGACTCCCATCCGTATCTAGTTCGTTACATCCCATCTATATCTAATTAATTCTGACTTAGTCCCAATTTATTAGATTGGATTTGACATAAATATACGCTATAAAATTGAAGATTATTTATATATCCGAATCTTTTTCTGTGATAATATATATTTATGAGTTTACTTCATTAATTATCAATAATTATATAAAAATAGTAATTATATTTTCACCCAACCCACTCCATTTCACAATAATTTATTTATTTAATATATAAAATTATCTGAATTAAAATTCTCAAAATAATGCCTTACAACCATCAAATCTTCATGACATGACATTTAATTCTAACACGGATCTGATCGTCCGGTTGTCCAATACAAATGCACATGCTACTTTTGGTTTTAGGATCATAAATATATAATAAAACATGATTAGTAAAATAAAAAAATTATCCAGGACCAATAATCTTCTAAGGACGGCTTTGCGGTTACAACGTGAGAGCTGTCCTTATATTGGCTGTGCAGCAGTCAAATATTTGACCACCGCTGTGGTGCGCAAGTGTTAGTTGTGGATAACATGGACGGTGACCGTGACACGTGTACAACTGTCTTGCAAAGGGTAGGGAGGGGGGTTGTTGGTTAACCGCGGGACTAAAACAAAAGGAACATGTTTCGAGCCTGGATGGAATTTTAATACTAAAATATATTTATAATGTGTCCTTTTTTGACAAAACATCCGACAAAAGCAAGCGATTTTGAAAGCTGGATTTGTAAGCTCGAGAAATTCAAGAACAAAAGGTGTTATGTGAAGATCTGACTGGTTGGAGATAAAGTAGTTGACCGGTAGTCTGTTTCTGCTTTTTTTCCTCTGCTACGGCTAGTCGTCAACTTTGAAAAGTTGGGTCTAAGATTAAGATTTTTGTTTATCATAAGATAGCAACTTTGATTAATTTTACAATTTATTCAATATAATAATAAATATTAATAATTAATGTTATTGATAGGCGTAGAACAGATGTATGCTTTATGACCAGTCGAGCGGAAACCTTTTTGGATTTTGAAATTAGGAAATTAATTGTTTAGGAAGTAATATGGAGGTGCTTTTGATTTATGATGATGGTGGTTGACTGGTTAAGGATTTAAGACTACATTTAAACATGATTTTTTAATCTTTAATCATTTAATTAATTAAATTAATTAAATTTTAGCGTAAAACGAGGATGGGTTGGTCAAAACCCCTAGCCTATAGATTAACTAATCAAACACTTCCTTTCCTCTAGTTTTGATTTGGAGAATTATTGTAATTATAATTGTTATAAATACAATTAAAGAAAAATATTAGATGATTCGATTGCTAATTAAATTATCAAATCTTAAAAAATACATTTATATCTTGTGAAGATTTCCAACTCAAAATCTAGCCAATCAACTTTACCTATTTTTTCTCCGCCATATTTATTATGGAAATTATAGATTAATATTCTAACATAATTATTATTTAGTGTTAAACGGGTTAATTTTATTATCATATTAATACAAAATTTATAATTAGAAATACTTTTACTAATAATTATAGTTCTAAAAATTCTAAAGTAATCGCACTCTTTAATCAATATTAATCATAATTGATGATTTTTGTATTTGAAGTTGTTTACGTCGACTTAATAATTCCAATATATTCAGAAAATCTATTTGAATTTATGTTATCAACACGTGTTTTTTCTTAAGCAAATAAAGAAAAATCTAGGAGAAATAAATAATTGACTGTTAAAATCGGAGTCAATATTTCCAAATTAAATTACTTGACATAGAAATGTTTACTCCCTATAAATTTTATGTTATGAAGAAAAAAATCCTCGTCTCTTTAATACATTCATTATCTTCAACATAATTAAGATTTCAATAAAAATTTCATAATTACTCGTCTCGACACTTATTGAGATTAAAAAATATTAGGCACATTGTTTTTATAATTATAGAAAAAAATCATTTTATTCAAGTAAAGTGTGAAAATAATTTAATATGGATAATAAAAAAAAAATTCATTTCAACGGTCACAATTCTTACTGCCGACAACGAGTTTCTCGAACGTTAATGTCGTTCTCATCTTCTCCTTTTTGCTCTTTCCATTCAAATCTTGTTGGATCTGGACACTACCAAATAAGCCTGTGATCCAGCGGTTCAGAAACCCTGCAGTACATTCACACTAAAGTGCACCTGATCGCAGGGGATCACACCACGCCATAACTTGTCTTCCCTTTTACGCGCCCCTTTGAAACGTATGTCAAGGAATGTCGATCACAAGTGTGGTAAGCACATCCCTTAGAGTGGGGCCCACGCGGCCCCTACTGTGATGATGGATATTACCTCAATCAAACCGTAAAGGGTAAAACCGTAAAAGTAAAAAAAGTGAAAAATCAAAAGCAGAGGGAGGGGATGAAGACTTTAATGGCTTGTCATTTGATGGTCATCATCACTAGTGGCATGGCATATTCGTAGTAATCTCATTAGCTTTTATTTTATTTATTTAAATTAAATTAAATATGAATTTATGGTTTGACAAATCGATCGAAATTAATGATTAATTATTAAATTAAAAATAACTTTGACTCCGACCAATAACCTTTTTTATTACCTAATTTGCCATGTTTTACTGATTTTCTCTTTGGTTGAGGTTTTCTTTTTCTTCCTTTTTCCTTGTCTCTTTTGGTTACTTCACATCAGCTTCTTCGATTCGTTGATCTAACCCTTTAGGTCTTTCGATCTTTTCTTTCAACGGCCGCTGAAGATCAAAACTGTCGGGAGACAAAGCTGAAAAGCAAACGCAAACTGAGTGACTTGACTGTGAGCTGTATGTCGTCTTTGCCTTTTTCTGTTGAAGATTGCAACTTGGGAAATTTCTTTCGGTGTTGTGGCTGTTTGAAGCTTCTTGGGCGGGTTAGATTCGCTTGGATTTGATATGGGTGGATGTTTTCCTTGTTTTGGATCATCAAACAAGGAGGGTGGTGGCGGTGGTGTTGTGCAAGAAGTAGTCAAGAAGGATTCAGTGAAAGAAGGCTCAGTTGCTCAGTCTCACCATGTTAGTAGAATCGATTCCGGTAAAGTTCTCATCTTTCGTAAATTGTTATCTGGGTTCGTTTTGGAAATTAGAATTCTTATCCGTCAGGTCTGAATTTTGTGTTTTCATTTGGTTTCCTTGTAAGTGTTTCGGTGATGGGTAGCAGGTGTACATTTTTTTCTATATGATCTGTTTTATTTATGTGTCTTTCTGATGACTTGGTTGGCCATTTTAGTTTCCTCTATTGAGATTATTCGATTAATTGATGGCTTGTGGATTTGTTTTTATCTTTTGCTGCTTGATTATCAGTCTAGTAGAATAGTGCCGGGTGTTATTCTTGAGATCTGCTGTTCCTTTTAGGAATTTCATCCATCATACTTGTTTGCGTTTCTGTAATTATGTCTTCCTTTCTATGATAATCATCTTCCTTGAATCTGAATAGGATGCTAGTAAGCTTATGAACTTCCACTCATTAAGTGGTGCAAAATCCTGTTGAATTTTAATACTGAAAACTTTTTCGAAAAAAAATTGGATCACTTTCATTACTAGGACAGAAAAGAGAACCTGGCGGTAGCAAGAGCAAGTATTACAAAGAATCAATCAAGAGCAATCGTCTATTTTCTGCAAAAGTTCCTATCTCCATTTCACTTCCTTATTCTCACGAAACAAACTTAATACTGAGTTTGTGCTTATATGGAGAAAATTAATGGAAATTGGGATTCACTTGGGGCTTTAATTTTACATTATCGTCCAAGTTTCACTGTATTGTGAAGGTTTTATTTATCAGAAAACTGCCCTCTGATGTAAAAATCCAGTAGCAATGTATTATAAGGTAAAGTTTCATATTGCTGTATAGAGCAATATCCATGGAAGGCCATTAAGCTTTCATGTGTAGTATGTCAACAAATGAGTAGAACTGTAATGACTAACATGTCTTCCCTACTCTTTGTGCTTAGGATGGTCATTTTTATATTTCATACTTGGGGAACATCTCCTCTGTTTATTGTCTAGATTTAATTGCAAAACAGGATTAGTATAGCCTTTTTTTTTTGACTTATGTCTTCTCTTGCTTACTTATTCTTGTAGAGAAATCAAAGTCTAAAAATGCTTCTGATCTTAAGAAGGAGCCATCCATTCCAAAAGATGGTTCAACCGCAAATATTGCAGCACAGACATTTTCATTCCGAGAGTTGGCTGCTGCCACTAAGAATTTTAAACCAGAGTGCCTGCTAGGTGAAGGTGGTTTTGGACGTGTTTACAAGGGTCGCTTAGAAAGCACTGGACAGGTTAGTTGCGATTATTTGATTAGACTACACTTCTGCTCTGTCCTGATGTATTTTGTCCATTTAGATCTTGTGACTTTATTAAGTTTTCAGATTAACGGTGTTTCCTTATTTGACCATGTCCAAGGACTGTGATTGCTGTATGATATTGCCCCTTAGTAACAGTTCATGTTTGAGATTAAATTACATTTGCAGGTAGTTGCTGTCAAACAGCTCGACCGGAATGGCCTTCAAGGAAATAGAGAATTTCTGGTGGAAGTTCTCATGCTTAGCCTCCTACATCATCCAAACCTTGTCAACTTGATTGGTTATTGTGCTGATGGGGACCAACGTCTTCTTGTTTATGAGTTTATGCCATTGGGATCATTGGAGGATCATTTACATGGTGAGATTGTGTTCCTTCATTTACTTCAGATTCGGTCTTGATACCTGTAAAACTTTTCCTTTGAGTTCAATTTTTAAGCCATAATGCATCAGGTGATCATGAACCAATATGATAGTTAATTAGCTCTAAATCAATCTTTTTTTCGTAGAAAAATATCATAACATTGATTTTATGGCAACACGGATCAGTCTGTGGGAAATTTGAGGTCAGGATGTATAACGTAGCAGAGAAGTCATATCTGCACTGTGGTTTATTTATGTTTAGAAATGCATGTTTTGTGTTCTGCTTAGCCATAAAGCAAATTGGATGCATAAAGGCTACCGTGGCTGTAAAATTGAGTGAATTGTGCTGAAAAACAAACTTTTAATTGTTTAAACATCTCTAATGTTATAGTTCAGCTGGCATAGGGTGATATGAGGAGTACTCCAACTTTTACTTTTGCTTATAGTTTGTATTCATGATTCCGATCATATAACTTGAGAAGTTTGTTCAACATCTTATGACTGTGTTGATTGGTTTTGTTAACATTGAAATTTGTTGCCAACTTGTGCTTCTTGAAAGTTGAGTTGACTGTTTAACCAACTTGATTCTTGGTGCATTAACTACCATAAAAGAATCCTGGCTCCACTATTCATGGTTTTAATAATTCTGGAACTTTCCTATGCAATTGTATATAGCATGGTAGGATTCATTGCCATTTGGTGACAACGGAGAACTGCTGTAATTGGATGTTGTGTAAACCTCCTAACAGCTAATTGGTACACTGTTTCATGCTAAGGTTAATCTTGGAAGATAGAAGCACTATGTGCCAAGCCTAAAATGATATATTCTTCTGTTTTTCACTCCATTTGTTCTTATTATTAAGAAGTTGGAGCTTGTTCAACACCAGAAATCTATGTAAATGTATGTTGATGAATGCTAGATCCAGAGCAGAAGCTGCCTGAAAGTTGAGAGGAGTTTATGCAAAGATAATTTGCTGTTAAATTCTACATGCTACATGGTTGTTTATGTCGTTGAAGTGGATGAAACCTTGGAGCTTGCTTGAGTTGACCACTTCTTGTTAATAAGAACAAGAAGTAGATAAGGATTTTTGAAGGGGATGATCATCTGTGTACTTTATTTGTCAAAGTAAAGGATGAGATAATTTGGTATACAGAACCTTGGCTGTGAAAGAGAATTCAAAGAAAATAGTTTGAATGACATATACTGAGATGAACAATACTGTAATCATGAGTGGTTTGACAGAGGAGTGGCATCTGTTTGTGAGATGTTGAGGAAAAATCGCATGCAGAATTCTAGAGGACTGCATTGTGGTTGGATTCATCTGGAACTTATGAAAAAGAACTGCTTAAACTTACAACATCGCTTGGATAGAAATGGGAATGGGGATAATTGGGAAGGACATGCTTGAGAATACTGTTCCGGGTAGATATGAATGCCAGAAGAAGCTTTTTGCTGATAAGATTGAGGCTTTAAAGAAGTAGGTGCTAATCAGTCTTATTTTTTTATACCACTAACGTTGGAAAGTTTTTCCAATCTAATGAGTAGCCTTTTCCAGCCAAGCCATTATGGTTCCTTTGGTTCATCTGACTGACTTTATGTGAGGTACTGACATGACAGGGAATTCCTCAAAAGGTTTTTGAGGAAATAGATTGAATGACCAATGACAGTCACAGGATTGTATGCATCTGCATATATAAAATACTAAATAACTAATCTAGTTGACATGTCAGGTCATAATCTCAATAACATGAACATCTGATATCTTGTGGTCATTCAAGTGATGCTACGCTAGTGCCTTTATCTAGGTTAATCTATCATTCATTCTAATCTATATGACACCATTTCCCGTAGATCTTGTGGTGTTGGGTGTTGGAATATCTGTGCAGTTCATACACCACAGAAGACTGATGCATTTTGAAATAAAATACTGCTCTTTAATCTTGAGCGCAAGTGTTTGTTCTTTGCTGCAATTAGGAGGCTTGTGATTGATAACATTTTGTGAGGGAATTTGATCATAGAAAACTTGAAGAGCCATTATCTTCTTAGCTAGAAAACATTATCACAACTGCATTTAATCGCACCAACGTTTCTGTCAGACATGATAAGCCTGTGTAGTGATATGGTACTTCTTTTGTAGCTGTCGCAACAAGAGATTCACAGTTCACAGTGAGAATTGCATCAAAAATCAACTGATATGTTCCAGTAAACCTAATTTCTATTCTCTTATCGTTTTTTAACATCCGAATTGTGAATTATTTCTGGAACAATCTCTTATTAATTTTAATCTTTGTTTTAGATCTTTCCCAGAACAAGGAACCTTTGGACTGGAACACAAGGATGAAAATCGCAGCTGGTGCGGCCAAGGGTTTGGAATATTTGCATGACAAAGCAAACCCTCCTGTCATTTATCGAGATTTGAAATCTTCCAATATCCTCCTTGATGAGGGCTTCCACCCCAAGTTGTCAGATTTTGGACTGGCAAAGCTGGGTCCTGTTGGTGACAAGACTCATGTCTCTACTCGTGTGATGGGAACGTATGGATACTGTGCCCCAGAATATGCGATGACTGGGCAACTTACTCTAAAGTCGGATGTTTATAGCTTTGGAGTCGTCTTTCTTGAACTTATTACCGGACGCAAGGCAATTGATAACACACGTGCTCCCGGGGAGCATAATCTTGTTGCATGGGTAAGTCCTTATCTTGTTTATTCTTGGATGTTCTACCTTGAATAATTGCATACAGTTGTCTTCACTTTTTTTGTGGTAGAATGAGCATGAAGGAAGATTTTGTTCTTTTTCTTTTTCCCTGTGGGATCTTGGGGATTTTTAGGCACGACCACTTTTCAAGGATCGAAGGAAATTTCCCAAAATGGCTGACCCTCTGCTTCAAGGCCGTTATCCGATGCGAGGATTATATCAAGCTCTTGCAGTTGCAGCCATGTGTTTGCAAGAACAAGCTGCCACAAGACCTCTAATTGGTGATGTCGTAACAGCACTCACATATCTAGCTTCCCAAACCTATGATCCAAATGCTGCCACTCAAAGCAACCGAGTCGGGCCGTCTACTCCTAGAAACCGGGAAGATAGGAGGAACATGGCGGATGGGCTGGATAGCCCTGATGAACATAGACGTGGTGTACAGTATGGCTCCCCATCTACTCACAGAAATTCACCCGACTATAGAAAGCGGGATCATTTCAGGGATTTGAGCAATGGAGCCGAGTCGGGGAGGAGTGAAACTGGTGGTGGGTCAGGCCGAAAATGGGGCTTGGATGATTCCGAGCGATCAGACTCTCAGAGGGATAGCCCTGTTAGTATTGGCAGAGTTAGAGAAACCCCAAGGAACCGTGATTTGGATCGAGAACGTGCCGTTGCAGAGGCTAAAGTATGGGGTGAGAACTGGAGGGACAAGAAAAGAGCAAATGCAATGGGTAGTTTTGATGGTACAGATGAGTGAATAGTACAGGAAACAGTGGTCTTTCTAGGCAGTAAATGTCTTATGCTCAGCATGAGGTAAGCTAAGTTGCAGATACAAGCAACATTGTTCACTGTCTTCATCTTCGTTCTGGCAGTGGGAAAATAAGACATGTTGTATCCAACTTTTGCTGTTCTCTCTTCTGTTGTAGCCAAATATGGAACTGAAGGCTTCAATTCTACTGTGGAACGACGGTGATGCAGAGTCGAAGAGGGGTTCAGGTGACATTTTCAGGGGTTTCAGAACACCCATCAGTGGAAAGAAACGATGTTACCGACATGTTTATCTACGTTACTTAGGGCTTTCTTTTAAAAAAAAGGAAAAAGTGTTGGAGTTCCGGAGATCTGGGAAGATAGCTGATTTTTGCCCCGTGTACTGTTGTTGTATGGGGAAACTTAGTGGGCTTGTTGTGGATGTCTCATTGGTGTTTTTTTTTTTTTTAAAATCTTGTATGGATTTCTGAGTCGGTCATGTTTCGGCTTATACAGAAAAGTTTTCACGATATTTCTCCTTTGTATCATCCTGCCACTATTCTCTGTATCTAATGTCTTATTCCCTTTGTTTTATTCTTATTGTTGGTAAATCGATACAACTTTGCACTGGAACACGTTTGGAATTGGTTTAAATGTCTTAGAACCATTAATTTAAGAATTATTGGTTGACTATATTTGAAAAGAAAATAATTGATTTTGATGTTTATTAAAAATAATTATTTTATTCTGTCTAATTATATTATTAAAGATAATAGATAAATATTGATGTAATGTTTAAACGGAGAACAATTTAGATAATGAAGTTTAGTTTTATAAATAACAATATGCACGATCATTTGTAAAATCTTAAGTAAAAGGAATTAAAAAATCAATTAACATTACTGAAGGATACATCAGATAAAATGATAAAAATTCTTTTCTAATCTAATCAAAATTTCAAATTTGAGTTTTGAGAATTCATGTTCACACCAGATTAATTAGTTATCAAAGGTACAAGATACCAACGTAAAAACTCAGATCCAGAAAACAAGAATAGCCATCAACTAAGCCTTACAGAATCGATGTATGAAACCAGGTGCTTTGCCTCCATTCACAATACAATCGCTACGCCAAAGGACAAACTGGATTCAAAAGGGACAATGCAAAAATGGGAGATAACGTTTCTAATTATTTTAGTTATTGCCATTAAGTTTTCTTTTTATATAAGAAAATATAAATATCATTGCAAAATTTGAAACAGTTATTTTTTTCTACTCAACTGAGCTTCTATTATAATCCAATACGAGTCAAATATTCCACAGATACATCTAAATTCTAGTCATCTACTGTCCCTCTATACCTGTAAGATCGATCCATTGGTTGTGACCCTAAATTTGGTACACAACAAAACGAGGGGATTCGGGCATAATCACCACGGTATTTCTGCTAAACATAACGCCGTAGAAGTTTACTACTACTACCAAAGAAGTTTACTACTTTCTCCTCTTTCCCTGCGAAAACGATATATAGAGCGGGTTTAACCTTATCTGCACACATGCCAAAAAAGAAACAAGAACACCATTATAGGAACTTAATTGTTGCAAGAAACTTACAGTCAAGTATTCATCCGATTGCTTCCGTTTCTTCACAGAACTCGGACTCTCAATTTGCCTTCCCATTGCACGCTTAGATGGCGTCAAATTCTGGGAGAGAAAAATGACCAAAATGAAAGTTTCAACATGAATGCGTGACAATGGTCCAATCTCTTAAAAACTAAACGAAGCCAAGTATGAAATCTCAATAAAGGGCAATTAGCCTAAGGGGAATAGATAGTTGTAAACAGAACCTTGGCAAGCTTCTTTTCTTTCCGGGCCTGCCTCTCCCTTTCATCATATTCTTGGTTTTCCTTCTCCACCAATCTGATAAGAGTATCACATCTCCTTGCAAGTTCTTGAGTTGTGCGAGACTTCACAAACCAATCAAAACGAAACAATGGTGATGTACGGAATGCTGCCTTCAGCTCATCCCAGTTCCCGTACCCCAGTTTATGAACCATGCATATCTGCAGGCATGATTGTTTGATGATTAACATTCCTAGAAAATGGGTCAGCGGTTAATATAACAGAAAGTTCAAAATGCAAAAGGAGAATCCCACCATGAAACGATCACATTCTTCATTGTACAACTTCCCTTTGTTCTGACCATACTGAATTTTCAACTCAAGCCATGGATTCTTGTAGCGATCCAACTTCTTCCCAATTGCTTTCATAATCTCATCCTTGCGTGAAATTCTGGCTTCCCCTCGTTCAATATTCTTGATAATCCTATCATAATCTGTCAGCACACCAGTGAATAAATAACTAAACATAAAAGACTCTTATAAAGCCTAACAAGGGTTGATCTAACAAGAGCGGATCCATCTATGGTCCAACATAAACATCATGAACATGAACAGAGAAACAAAACCAATAGAAAAGAGCGTAGCAACAATACAAGAGACAAAGAACAGAAGTTAACCACTGATTGCTGAGATAAAGAAACAGAAGTCAACAACTGATTGAACAACCAAATGAACCATTTCTAAGTGTTTAATTCAACACATGCAACAACCATTTACCAGTCTGGAGTGCACTTCATCAACTATAAAACAACCATCACAGCAATCAATTTTATTCCACAGGCACAGGACTTGTCTAGAATAAGAGTAGCATAAAAAATATTGACACTTACCATTCAACTCTTTGTATCGCTCTTTAAAAACTTTAGCGTATCTTTCAACTTCCTCCTCTGTTTTTCCTTCAATTTCAGAAGCAATATTTTTTATATCATTTCGACCATACTTCTCACAAGCCCTAATAAAGGTATTGAAGTCTCTTCTACTCCATGAAGAAAACCCCTGAAATTTACAAGGAATGCTCAGAAATGCAACCCAACGAGGAAATTATGAACCTAATCATCATCAAGAATTTAGTCACCTCTTCCAAAAGTCTCTCCTTTTCTTCCAGTTCTTCTGCAGTCAATGGATCCCCAACCTCTGAATTTCCAATTATGAGTCAGTGGACGGATTGGCAAAAATAAAAAACAGATAGAATAGAACTTAACATACCTTCAGGTTCATCTACTTCAATTGTATCTTTCACCTGATTCTTTTGATGAGTTTGCTGTCAAAGTAAAGAATAAACATATATTTTATGCACACAAAAAACACAATAGGTTAAACGAGGAACATTAGAAGTTGGCAAAACTATGCTGTTACCAACCATGAGATAACGAACTTCTTTTTCATACAACTCACTAAGTCTTTGGGTGTTGAAAAACTGGAAATCATGCCTGAATCCAGTATGACAGAGCATTAGTGACACCCAACTTCAAAATTCAAACCCAAACAAAGCAAGAACAGGAAGTGCTTACAATTGAGGCATGCGAGGAATTCGAGGTTCTTTTGGTTTTGCTGGACCCCCTTGGCGCATAGTTTGCTTAAAATATTCAGATTCAGAGTAACTGATCAAAGAAAAGATGAGGAATTAGGCCTTGTACAATCAAGAACAAAACTGCAGAATACATGAAAGAGTGGAAACAGTCTTACTTGCGCTTTCTTTCTCTTTTTGGTGGTTCAATCCAGTTTTCACTGACAATCTTCTTAAAGTCAAACTTGTTCTCATCCTTCATAAAAAAACAAAATTCACAATCAACAGTGCCAGAAAAACAAATCACAAAAACTCCTAAACGAAACAAACTCAAACAGAATATTCTCTGAAGGTTGAAAAAACACAAAAAAGATGGGGAGAAAAAATCAGATGTACCTTGTCATCGTCAAAATCGTACAATTCAGCAGCTGCCAAAATACGAAATAAATATCATCACAATAAGCACCAATAATGCACTAGGATAACAAGTCAAATAAAAGAATGAACATTAATTAGTAAGAGCTCTCATTGTGGATTCACATACTATCATCCATTTTAAATTTGATCGCATCTTCTGTAAATTTCTTCATCTTGGCATCAAGTTCTGCTGTTGTCTCTTCTCCTTTAGCTATGATTCTGTCAATATCCTCATCTGTAATTGTGCTATCCTTTGAGCTGAAAACCATTTCAGCACCAAACCTCACCATTTGGAGCAGCTCGTCCTTGTTAACAGCTGTGTGAAACAAAAAAGATGGACATGTTAGTAATGCAGATCTTTAACCATTATTTATGAATAGTTCAAATGCAAACTATTCTTACTTTTTTGTTCTGCCAGTCTTCCTTGTTGGATTACCAAAGCATCAAGTGCAAGCTTTTTGTAGGCTCTCTCAATCACCTTCTCCTCAATGGTGTACTGTTAAACAATACATCAAAACAATAGTTTTAGCAGAGATCAGTTTTAACATATTAACATCAAGAGGATACAAACCTCAGTGCAAAACCGAAAAACTTGGACTTCTTTCTTTTGGCCAATCCTATGAGCACGATCCTGTGCTTGCAAATCAACTTGCGGATTCCTGCAACAAAAACCTGGGCATCATCAAACCAGACAAAAGAAAGAAAGCAGCAGGAGAATGAAATGCAGAAAAGCTCACCAGTCACTATCATAAAGAACTACAACATCTGCAGTAGCAAGATTAATACCAAGTCCTCCGGCTCTTGTAGACAACAAGAAGACAAATTTTTCACTTCCTGGCCTGTTAAAAGCTTCAATAGAAGCATCTCGATCATCTCCACCAGTATTACCATCTATGCGACAATAAAGATACCCACGAAACATCAGATAATCCTCAAGAATGTCAAGCAGCCTTGTCATCTGCATTTTAAAACCAAAACATAACAAGAGATGAGAACATGAGTAACTACGCATAGTATCAAACATAATACAAGCTTTAAATTAGTTCACAGCATTTGCATAGATACAAACTTAGACAAGATAAAAAAAGATTTAACAAAATGTCTAAGCTAGAAAAATTGAAGCGATTCTAGCCACTCAAAATTATGAACAATTGACCTGTGAAAATATCAATACTCTAGAATCACGCTCCTTTAGCTTAGGAAGCAACTTATCTAACAGAACCATCTTCCCTGTAAAAAAATATGGATTGAATCTTTTCGTGAGGCAATAAGAAAGAAACAGTACGGTACAATTAATCTTAGCAAAAGACAACTTACCAGCATTGGTAATAAGATGTTCTCCAGTTGTGTAAGGTGGACCAGGTTCAGCGCCCTGGAAAAGATATGGATGATTGCAGCATTTACGAAGCTGCATTGCTATGTTCAGAAGGCGCTTACGCTCTCCTCCAGCATTAACAACTTCAAGATCTTTTTGCAGCAATGCCCTGTAGTACTGTTTCTGCATCTGGGACATGCCAACTTTGAGTATTGTTTCCTTTTTCGGCGGTAAACCTTTCTCAACATCTGATTTCAGTCTTCGAAGAAGAAAAGGTCGAAGGACCTTAAGGAGAAAATTTGGTAAAACCAAGATATCAGATGACAGAAGAAATTTAGAGTTAAAAAATGAGAAGGCAATAAGACAACCTTGTGCAGTTGTTGAACAACTTCCTGTTGGTCATTTTCTCCTGAAATTTGGAACCATTCATCAAAAGTCTCAGCTGAGCTAAAGATTTCTGGTAGTAAAAAGTTGAGTAGAGACCAAAGTTCATGGAGGTTGTTCTGCAAAGAAAAACAAACAGAAAAATGTTAAATTTTATACCCACAACCATGTATGATGGGTTAGTTTGAATAAAATAAAATAGTAAAACAATAGACGAAGCAATGAATTAGTAAGATACTATTGCCTGCTTACATCTTAGCTTAAAAATTTACACACCACTAATGACAGTAAAACATACCTGAAGTGGAGTACCAGTGATGAGGAGTCGATAATTGGTGTTAAAAAGTCTCATGGTTTTTGAAAGAAGAGAGTTTTCATTCTTGATTCTATGAGCTTCATCTATGATTATGTAGCGCCAGCTAAAGCGACGCAAAGCAGACTTCTCTTTGATGGCCATTTCAAAACTAGTGACACAGACATCAAACTTTCCAGCAACCAGTAACTCCTCGCGTATTTGTCTCTGAGAAATTTATAAAAAAAGTTGCAACAAAAAAAACACATAATATTATTATTCATTAAATATTCCTTGAAAAAAAAAACACATAATAACAAAAAACTCACAAAAGTATGCTTGAAGAAACTTACCCTTTCATCAGGATTCCCAAGAAACTTTATTGCTCGCAAAACAGGGCAGAATCGTCGAATTTCATTCATCCAGTTACCAAGAGTAGACTTAGGAGCAACTACCATATGAGGACCAGTGATTCCACGAAACTCATGCAAGTAGCCCATTAAGGAGATGGTTTGTAAAGTTTTCCCAAGACCCTATATAGCAAGTTGTTGTTAAAACAATTTGCAATACTAATTGGAGAACTTATGATTCATCAAACAAAACTCCAAGCTCTAGAATGATCGAATGTAAATAAAAAATCAACCTCTGAATCATAACTCAAATACACACCATTTCATCCGCGAGGATTCCATTTATACCATTTTCATACAACCTTATTAGCCAGTTTAGTCCAGCAAGCTGGTAGTCTCTCATCTTCCCCTGAATACCTAAAAAAATAACCAAAGGTATTTGATGAATATGTTTGCTCATATACGTAGCCTGAAAATTAATTAATCAACCACCCAATGGAACATCATGGAGCAACAGCACAAGAAAGTACATACAGGAAGGTTGTGCCACCAGGCGTGTGTTTCCTGCCCCTGACAAACCATCTTCTTCCTCTTTCAAGTATTCTTCATCTTCTTCCTCTTCTGTCAGTTTTGATGCATGCCGACCCCTAGATTATATCAATGGGAAGAGTTATTAATAATTTAATCCTGCACACAAGCTTATTTCCAAGGAACAGATGTCGATAGATACATAGATGATTATTCAGCAAACATTTAAGCACACGTTGACATCAGAGGGTGGCTGAAGAATGTTAATGCAGCAAACAGTATCTTCAGGGAAATATTCAGTACATCACTAACTAGAATTTTGGAATCGAACAATGGGCAGACCTTCCTTTTGCCTTTCTCTGATTTGCAGGTTGTTCAGGCTTGGCAAAGTGAGCAAACAACTCTGTTTGCTGCAGCAAGTACTTCAACCGTCCCTTCCCCTTGTTATTCTTCAACCAAACAACACATCATTCAACTAAAAACCATAATCCAAATATTTCTTCTGGATAAACTAATACCAAGACATATAGGATGCAATAAATAGCATTAGTAATCAAACACACCATGTCGGCATCAATAGCAGCATTTTGCTGATCCAGTATTTCTTGAATCTTTTGCTTCTTAACTTTCTGAAGCTCTTTGAGTCGTTCCTTTTCACGCTTGCTTAGTTCATTGTTATTCCCATCCTGCATAACACAACAAAAAAAAAAAAAGTCTATGATAGAAGAGAAGGGACACACGGTATGTTTATGACTGAATAAACACACAGCAAACAAGTCATAACTTAACATAACAGGTAACACAAGGCTTAGGGTACCTATTTTGTTTGATTTCACTGGTGAAAGACAAACTAACACACAATTTCGATACCATACTTCAAATTTTTGAATAAACAAGCAATGCCAAAACTAACTCTAACCAAAACCTTATACAGTAGCCAAAACCACGTCCAGATCCAACACAAGAATATCAACAAGTGAAGCCAGAAGCTACCTCGTCAGCCTCGTCGGAGTCGGCGTTCTCATCATCAAAGGCCGCGGGTTCATCCTCGTCGGAGTCGGCGGTGCGCGCGACGGCCTCGAGCTCCTCCTCGTCATCTACCTCTTCCTCGTTGATTCGCTCTTCCTCCGACGAGCTATTGGAGCCGTTGGAAAGCGCGTCATCAGACGACGACGACGAGTGCTGCTTTGAGCTCTTCGCCATGGTATGTGCCCTTGTGGTTCGCAATTAGGGGTGAAATGGAATTTCCCGCCTTCCCTAACAATAATAAGGTTTCCCGCCCACCATGATTAGGTCGGAGGGCGGATAAAATTTTTTCATCCGCCGGCTTTCAATACTTTTTTTATTAAATATTAAAAAGTATTTTAGTCGAATTAATTATTTTTTGTAACGATTATTCAGTGTTGATTCACTTGCTAAGATGACACTAGAGACAAGGATGAGTATAGGGGCTTTTATATTATCTAATATTTATTTTTATCTTAATAGTAATAAAAATAATATAATTTTAATCCAAAGATATCTAATGAGGTAATAAAAATTATTGGATATAAATCTTAAAAATATAATAATTTTAAAGCCTTTTAAATCCTCACTCGTATTGAATTAGTTAGTTAGATATTGAATACCAAAAAATTGATACTAAAAAAAATATAATTTTCATTGGAATTTTCTTACTATATCCATGCATGACATTGGATAGATAGTGAGATGTGCAGTGCAATGGTTATCTGGTGCACTCTTTTATTACACAAAAAATATATCATTTATAAATATTCATTGAGAAAAAAAAATCTTCAATATAGTAAAATATTGAAGAATTTTGTTTTTCCATGGTCCGTTTGTTACACTGAATCGTAAGATTGATTCAATTCTGCCTCATAGACAGCGCGATCATTGTCACGCGCAACGCTGCGACTACAAATCCAGATCATTCGAATCACCAGGTGTACCTGCACAAATTTACAGGTAGGTTTCCGTGTAACTAACGGACTATGGATAAAACGAGGCCATTTCTAATGCCCTGGCCCACAGAAGAGCAAATTACAGGTTGCGGTTATAACACGTAACGCTATGGGTGAGGATTGTGAATTTCCCAAACAACCCTTCACACTGCAGCCCAGCTACCCAAACCGGAATCTCTCGCCTACAATAGTGAAATAGAAACCCGAAACGCAACATAAATACCCCAGAGCGATTGAGGATTGTTTCTCTGGCCCCTCGTCGTCTTCTCCGTTCTTCTCATTAGCTTTTTCTACCAAATTATATAAAGTTATTTTCAGCTCGGACGAAGACGTGACGGTTGCTGTACATCAATCGGACCTGTTACTTGTAAGTGACCTCCGCCGCAGTTCCGATTCTGCTGGAGTTTGTGTACTTTTGTGATTAGTTTAAAGATAAGTTGAAGAATGTTGCTTTTTAATTCGTTGAGTTTATTGACTGTGTGCGTTTATTGATGCAGAGTATTCTTCATGGGGCAAAAGCGGTGGTTTATATTCGCAATTTTTGTTTGCTTGATTGGCTTCTCTTGCGGGAGAGGTAATTTTCGGTTTCAATCCAAGTTAACATTTCACGCTCATTCGGACAGAAATGTGATATCTCTTTAATTTTCAGCACATAAGTGAGTTGAATGAATCCTACCTGGAATTTTGTTCTTTTAGAGTGAATTTTCTACTTTTATTTGTGGATGTCCGATTTACTTGATGGAAAATTCTTGATTTCTGCCAAAAGAAGGGCTAGTTCAAATATGATTACTTGATTAGGTGTGTGAAGTTATTCTTTTGGTTATTATTTCTTTGCTGCAGAACTTAATGTCAAGCACAAGCATGTAGATCATCTTCAAATTTACAATCACACACTAGCTACAATATTGGTGCGGTATGCATCTGCGGTAAGTTCAGCATGATGATAACTATAGCAGCTGTTAATTGGGTTGGGCTGTAATACTTCCGCTTATTATGAATGCTTTGTTATTGACATGGCATATGAATTTATAGGTTTATATGTCGGATTTGACGGAACTGTTTACTTGGACATGCTCTAGATGTTCCGGGTTGATACAGGTACTTGAATGGATATTATGTCTGTGTTTTGTAAGTTTAATAATGTACATCCCGTTCTGATATAGATGGTATGAAAATGTGGTTGATGAAATCAGGGATTTGAGATCATAGAGTTAATTGTTGATGTTCAGCACTGCTTACAGGTTCATTATTGCGTTCTCCTTTTCCATTATACTTCCAAAATGTCCAGATAGTTTTTCTGTTGCCAGTATACTGATTTTGCTAAGCCCATCTTCTGTCAGGGATTTGTTGGAGTAGCAGAGGACCTTAATGCTGTTGTAATTGCCTTTCGTGGAACTAATGAAAAAAGGTATTAATACTTTTTTGCCTTTATTGTTTACAGATCCACCTTTTGTATTACTTTTTGCTTTTGATGGTACTGAAAAAGAATATGTAACACAGTTTAGTCTTTACTTTCTATTGTCTTATATAAATCTCAAAGTTGGTTCCTTTCTAATGTCATCATTGTACACAGCATGCAGAATTGGATTGAAGACTTGTACTGGAAACAGCTTGATCTAGATTATCCTGGAATGCCTGATGCTATGGTTTGTGTTTTAGTTCCTCTGGGCATCCGGTTAGTTTTATGCAGGAGGAATTAATTTCAATCATTACTCTTGTCTGTTGTTTCAGGTGCATCATGGATTTTATTCCGCCTATCATGACACAACAATACGCCCTGGAGTTGTAAATGCTGTGACAAGAGCACTGGAGTATTATGGAGATCTTGACATCATGGTGACAGGGCATTCCATGGGAGGGGCTATGGCTTCGTTTTGTGGACTTGATCTAACTGTAATCACTCCTTTCTTACTATGTGTTTGCTATAAATATAAAAGAAATGTTTCGTTTCTAGTTTTATGTGCTTCAATTTGATGACATTTTTCTGTTTCTATTTCTGAACAAAGTTGTATCCAATCGTTATTTGTCAATCCCAGGTTAATTATGGAGTGAAGAATGTTCAGGTTATGACATTTGGACAGCCTCGAATCGGCAATGCAGTTTTTGCTTCTTACTATAGCCAGCTTGTGCCAAATACAATCCGAGTTACTAATGATCATGATATTGTTCCTCATTTGCCTCCATATTATTCATATTTTCCTTCAAAGACATATCACCACTTCCCAAGAGAGGTAATCTTTGCTTTCTAAGCCAAATTTTCAATCAGTTTTCTACTAAAATGGTGAGATTTGTGCGGTAAGGTTAACCAATATACCATTAAAAATTGCTTTGGCTGAGTTGCAACGAATTGAAAGAGATCCATGCCTGCAGAAATCAGTCCATCCATATTGGATCTTTTTCTTGAATATGCCTTTGACAACCATGTTGGGCTTGAGCTTTTACAATGTCTTCCAATAATTTAATTGTTTTCATATCTTGGGATTTGGAGTGGGAGAATTGTATCCTCTGTTGGATGCCTCACTTTGCTTTTTTCCAATTCCATCTAAAATTACATTCGCACAGGAGTGCTTTTCGGTGATTGCTGGAATTTTCTTTTGCTTGCAGGTGTGGCTACATGGCATTGGGTTTGGAAGTCTGGTTTATACCATAGAGAAGGTTTGTGATGGTTCTGGTGAGGACCCGAAATGTAGCAGGTACTTTTCTACTCACGTGAGTGTAAGATCACTTAAAATTTTAAATTGGTTTCCTATTAAAAGCAGAATCTTAGTGTAAATTATTCTGAAAGAAAGAAAAAACCAAGAATCCCTTTTCAGCCCTCTAATTTTATGAACTTCTCGCTGCCAGAAATAAAAAAATTCTGGTTACAAGTTTCCATTCTCTATAGAGCTGATACAGTCTCAAAAAGTATCATCCTCAAAATCCACTCGGTTTCCGAGTTGGTACAACTCAAAATCATCATTCTCTTTGGTTTGAACAACCAAAAAATTATTCTCAGACTCTTCAGTTTTGACATTTTTGTGCAGGTCAGTTATGGGGAACAGTATTTCAGACCACCTGGAGTACTACGGAGTTGAGTTGAAGGGACCATCATGTACAGATTGTGAAAATATGCTAGATTCTTCCATTAGCGGCTATGGAAGAGCTGATGCAAAAGGAAATATTGTTTTGTCTAGAGACCTGTCCTCTCCGATTCTAAAGTTAAGAACAGAGACAAATATTGGGAGCAATCCCTTTTAGAATTTTAATATAATCAAAATGGCTTAGAGTCCACCTGTGGGTTCTAAAACCCAAGTAAGTTCCTAATTACTCTCGGTTTGGAATCCATCCTCTAAACAGTTTGCTGAATGTGTGTGGTGGTGTACATAGACATTGACTTGTGTAAATTCCATCCTTGTGAAAATGAAGACAGACTCCATACGGTGTAAAAGTGGCGTTGAGTTTTGCTCTATCTTTATACTTTCTGTATTCCTGCCCGCCTTCTGTGGTTGCATGGTGGTCCCTTTTCTGTCGATGTTCTCCCTGAAGAAAGCCAATTTCGCCTATGTACAGGTAAACGATTCTTGGTCCTTACGCAACAACAATCTCATATTAGTAATAGTTATCGGTCCGTGCAAGAGTTAAACTACATAACAAACAATCGTTGTTGATGTGAAAGATAACTTCTTTACAATTCAGCTTTGTGTAAGGAAGGCATCACAAAATACAAAACAAGTAGGAATTTGGAACAGGAAGTGCATGGCAGAGAAAAATCAATTAAAATGAAATTTTTATGCTGCTGTTTCTTCTTTTCATATTGCCTTCTGATCCATGGTTGCCGAAACCTCTCGCTTATCCTGCACCAAACAGTTGTGTTTTAGACTCCTCCACATGGATATCTTCAAGGACTTTATATCAATACCTGCTGAGAGTTGTTCTCATCAATCTTTGTGGTATTGATAATGGCCTTAACCTCTTTCTCCTCTTCCTTTACAGTGGCAGGTTCTTCTGTAATTGCCCATCAAAACAAATTAATTAATCAAGCAAACAAATTAATGACATGATTTACAAGGCTCTGCGGTATTAGCTAATGAACCATTTTCTGTAGCCTTCAACGCTTCTTTCACCAACGTTTCCTTCATAAGATCGTCCAACTTGCTACTCTCAGTGAATGGAGTCTCCTTGCCCAGTGGTCCAACGCGTGGAGAGCTGTATTCAGATTTCTCAGAACTGGCCAACCCTTCCATCTCCTCGTCCTTCCTCGAAGAGAAGAAATGGCTTGGTGAGTCTTTCGTGATCAATCTCTCCGGTTCTTGCCGTGGTGGTTCAACAGCATTGTGTTTCTTTTCTGTTCCTTCATCGGCTTCTAATTTCTTAGCTTCCTTATTATCCGTCGACGCCTCTACCGCATGAGCAACAACAGCCACCGCGTCATCAGCTGATATTTCCTTGCTCTCCTCTTTCTTCTCTTCTTGTTTTTTCTCGACAGGCAGTTTCTTTTCCTGTTTCACATGGGATGATGAGCTTGTCTGGCGATCAACTTTGGCGCTCGTTTCCATGGGGGTATGATCAACTTGGGCGTTTGTTTCCTTGATGGTTTCTATGACTTTGCCTGAGATGCTACCAGCATCAGATTTCTTGCGGCTGATAGTATTTCCTTTGACAACATCATGCTTTGATTCTCCACAACCCATTTTTGTGTGTTTTGATAGAGATTTGAGTGCCAAAGAAGAGAATTCGCCTCCCTTATTATCGAGGGAGAGAGGTCTTTCTCTGTGTTTTTAGCTGTTGATCGGTTTGTATATTGAGGACGTCCTTTTGCATGGCTCTATATCTTGGTGTTTGTAGGTTTTACTTTTATATGAAACAGTTTTTTCGGTTATGTTTTGGAGGGCTGAGACTAATGTATTGTCTGCTCACTATGTTGGCAAGTTTTATTTTTAGGCATACGTTCGACTGCCTGCCAGAATTAATGGTTCACTGAGCATTTTCTGGTTTTAGCTTAGGAGTTAGCGTTTATCTTTGTTGTATCGTATTTTTTTTTTATATCCAAAATCCTTAAAAATGATCGAGTTTTTTTTTAATTTGAGGACTCAGGTTCATAGACTACAGACTAGAAACCTGGACAAAAGAATTAGAAATCTGGACGAAAAATAGAAACTCTTTTATCAGCACTCAACCATATTCAGCGGTTCACTCAATCATACTTATCAAATTTAACAACCTCTTACTATCTGTCTCTAGAATTATCTTCTTGTATCCACCGGTCTAAGCTAGCTTGAGACCATGCCATATTTCAGTTAATTCCGCATGCAAAACTGAGATGGCTAAATTTGTCTTTAACTGCAAACCCTTTTAACCAGTTTCCACCGTCATCTCGCATGAGACGACAAACTCCAACTTCATTTGTGTTTTCAAAAACCCATCTGTATTCAGTTTTACCCATCCTTTTGGGGTCTGTATCAATCAATCAGATCTTCAATTTTCCCTTCTTGTACTCTTACTACTGTAATAATATCAGTGTACTTTTTTAATTTTAAAGGCAGACCAAATTACATTGTCTTCTTTTCCAAGAAAATATTTGTTCTTGCTATGCCATAGCTTCCAGCAACAAACTCAAAAAATTGTATCCGTTGTGTTGTTAAAAAGTCCAAATTTTGGGTCTTGATCTTTATTAGTAGGCAAGGAGAAAAAAATCTTGAGATATGATTTAGAAATTTAATATTAAGTTACAAGACAGATTTCATTATTGGAGTCAGAATAAAAATCTTGATAATATTAAAAACATATGTTAGTTGACTGTTATCGTAAGTCACACAAATTAATACCTGTTCTTCTTGATGGGTAAAATACAAGCAGAATCGAATCTTCTGGAGAGCTGGGATCAAGCGTGATCGCAAAAGATTATTTCTGAGCCATGCCCTCATCTCTTTAGAAATAAAAGTTGAGATCTAAGAAAGGATGTTATAACTAACAGAAAATTTTGTAAATAAAAGGGAGAAATTGAACTTCATCGTAGTAGTGTCTTTGATTGATAGTATTGTCTAGTCTCGTCAATTTTGTGTCACCAAGCCGTGATCATAGGCTGTGCAAGATTGTAATTGTCTTCCGATCAGAGATCTCCGTCATGACTACTAGGTACGACTATGGCACTCTGGGGACTCGGAACGATTAGAGACCTTTTCGCTTGCCTTCCTTTGATTTCAAGACCTCAGATTGCTAAAGTAATCAATTCTCCATCTTACCTGCCCTCTATTGTATCACTCACCAACAACTGATTCACTCTAGCTCACCGTCGATGTGCACTCGTTGGAGGGGACACTTTAACTATTGCAAACTGGTATTGGTTTTGATTGCAAGATATTAATAGGTAGAATTGATCAGAGACTATAAACGAATATACTTTGGAGTTACATAAAGGGTAAGATAAACTGAATATTCAACTATTGAAATAAAAACGGAGTCTCTCAGAGGGCTCGAGATATTTAAAAATTATAGAAACTAGATCAAGAAGTCTAGTTGGACATAATTAATAGCAAACTAAAAGAAACTAAATATGGAAACTAGAATTTGTTCTATCTTGCCGTAGATGGCCAGGGCTTTATATGGATCATGGATTATGCAGGATCCCTAGTGATAAAACAAAAATTAAAAAATTCAACTGCTCAAATTTCAAAAAGTAAGAGATAAAGACTATCTTCCGGAATTATTTGAGGTCTCCAATGAGCCCATATATCGGAGGTTACAGCCAAATCTGACATTCTCTCTCAAAATACCCCCTAAATTCTTATAAATATCTCAAACATAGATTGTCAAGTCAATTTATCAAAATATAACCAAATCATAACCAAAATACAACTTTTAAATCAAAATAACTTGATAAATAGTAAATAAAATGTGTAAAATAATGTGTTATCAAATATCCTCGTACTTAAGTGATGCATGCCCTTAAGCATACATCATGTAAAATAATCTGAATCTACAAACCACACAACCATATAGTCAAATCTACCCTCGGTTTACTCATCTGAGACCTTGGGTCATTCAAAATATCAGAACTACCAGTATGTTCAATCATCTACACACACTTTGGATAGTCAATATCTTACTGAATCTAAGGATCGGTGTTTAAATCTCTCAGTATCAATTCACAGTCAATAGACTATCATATGCTTGTCATCATACCTAAACTCCACTTCGCAAAATATTACACATAGAAATCAATGGGTCTTTCCTTTGGTTGTAATGAGACTGTGGTTAAGGTGAGTCGAGGGCTCTATTGAAGGTCAAGTAGTCAGTTAAAACTTTTCCAGATCATACAAGAATGTAATTTTTTCTGAATGAGCATAATCTTGTAGGTTGCGAGACAATAGACTATAATCTTGTACCATATATTTTGAACAAGAGCATTTGTGCAGAGACAATCGTGACCTTGGGAATCAGGGATGAGGTGGAGCTCCTCGTGGCTATTATAGGTTGGACACAATACTTCAATATTGAGCAACCTGCATATGCTGAGCTTGCATAGGAGTTTTACACCAACTTCCACTATAAGAAGACTGCTTGCTATACTTCCAAGACCCCTAATTTGGTTTGCTTCCGACTCCTCGACTGAGAATTTAGTATTTCATATGCTGAATTCAACAGTCTTTTCGGGTGCACAACCAAGAAGGGGATTGAGACCATTATTGCTGATTTTGATGCCAATGTCATATATCAAGAATGGAAAGGGACCATGATTGCCTACAGCTCTGCCACAACCAAAGATTATGACTTGCTCTTGCCACCCCTCCAATACATACACTAAATACTGGCATACAACTACTTGGGTCGCACCAACTCGGCCTTGACCCTAAACAAGAAGGAACTCTTCCTTCTATGGTGCATGACCTCGAGTATCCTAGTCAATTTGGGGGTTTGGCTGGCTCCGCAGTTCAAGAGGGCCAGAAAACAGGGAAAGCCTTTGCTGATGGGAGCCGTGGTAACACATATTGCTATTCAAGCAGGCCTGGCTATTCCTGCAATGATGCGGGTAGTCCATGATCAAAGTTCGCTCAACATTGTAAGCCTCTTCAGTATGGGGTTGATCTATCAAAGGCTTGATGGCACCTACGCATTCACCAGGGCTGGGAAACCACAATAAAGAGACGCAATGACAGTTGGCTACTTACCTGGGACCTCTGCTTCATTTGACACCATAGCAGATTTTAGACTCGCACTCTCCAAGATGGATATATGACTGGCTCGGCTGGAAAACCAACTGAACTTGATTCTAACTACCCATGATCTCAAGTAATGCTTTGTTCCAGTACAAGAAAGAATCATTTCATGATTATTGGGAGCCTTACAAGAAGCTATGCTTGGCTTGTCCTACTCATGGATTCTCTAACAAACAGCTTACTCAATATTTTTTCCGTGGCTTGGCTTGACTAAAGTAGACAAACTGATGCTAAATTCACACACTGGGGGGAATGTAATGAACTTAAATTATTAGAAAGCTCGGGAAGTCATAGCTAATCTATCTTCACAAGCTCAACAGTATACTGACGACGAAGATGAGTCCTCACAACTAGTGATAGAAGGAATGTCAAAACTAAAAAACCAAGTAACTCAATTAACTTTCATGGTGAAAAAAATGACCGTTGGCAATCCTTCAGTAAAGATGTGTGGTTATTGTGAAAGCTCGGAGCATGATACTGACAATTGTCCAGCTATGCCTTTAGGTGAACCACAGACCGTTAATGCATACGAAACTTACGTGTCCCCAAATAAGAGGAATGATATGGATAAAATGTCATATGAACAATTGAAGAAATACCATCCTGGACTTCTTATACTCCTCAAAGTCATGAGCCAGCATAGAATTTTCAGCCTTTAATGGAATATGCACCTCAATTGATTTTTCAACCGCAACCAAATTACTCACATCAAGCAAACGGTCCTTCACATCAAAATTATCAGAATTATCCTCCATGAATGTAACACCTTTAACCTGGAAGTGGGCTACCCAAACCGGAGACCTCTATTGAAGAAACCATGAAACGACTGATTGCGAGTTAGCAAACACTAGTCACGAGCCATCAAACACTATAGACTTAGCTGGGATAGAAGGCTTCAGCAATCAACCGACTTGAGGCTCAAGGAAAATTACCTTCTCAGCTAGAAATCAATCCCAAGAAAAGTGTTAGCATGATGATGATAATAGATGATGAGCAGCAAAAAGAGGACTCTTATGGACTCAATGTTACGAAGAAAACCAAAGTGGGAAAATCTTTTATTCTAACAACGGATGAAGAAAGGTGGTCAAGACCATAAAAGAACCAGTTTCATCCTAGTTCCCGAACGAGAATTCTATGAAAAATTCTGAGAACTCAGACCGAGCTGAGGCGTCTAGTAGCAGAGTAAGGAAAGACAATCAGGCCTAGAGTAAACAACCAATTAGTGAGCCAAAAACCAAGATGGAAATGGTCTTGCAACCTAAGATCACCATCCCTCCTCCATTTCCCTCTTGATTGGCAAAGACTTGCAAGATGGTTGAAACATAGGACATACTCAAAATCTTCAGGAAAGTGAAAATCAACATTCCACTCCTGGAGTTCATAAAAAAAATTCTTAAGTGTGCCAAGTTATTGAAGGAATTATGTACTAATAAGAAGAAGTTGAGGGATAATGACAAAGTCACTATGGAAGAAAATGTCTCGGCGGTCTCGTCCCAGGAAGTGCACCTATCCAAGTACGTTTTCTGTTCCTTGCAGGTTTGGAGGAAAAGATATACTAAAGGCCATGTGTGATCTCGGAACATCTATCAATGTTATGTCACTATTAGTATATAAGTTCTTAAAGCTGGGGCAGTTGAAGAAGATCGGAGTCCTAATACAATTAGCTGACCGATCTCTCGTACATCCTATAGGGATCCCCGTGAGTAGGTTCACAAATAAGGCCTCCCCCTTCTGAGGCTTTCCAACCCTTGTAAAAGCGTGGGAACCATCTGGCCTCTGATATATCAGCCCCATATTAAGGAGGCTTGATATATTTAGTGAGTTGTGGTCTTGGGAAATCTTCATTGTTAAGGGGATATACAGACTGACTTGAATGGCAATGTGGGTGATAACGGCTCCCATCAACAACAACTTCTCCTGCTTCTGAGCCCTCTTAAGTTGCAGAGCCAGCCAGACCCCTAAGTTAACTGGGATACTTGAGACCATGCACCAAAGAAGGAAAAATTCTTTCTTGTTAAGGGTGGAAGTAGAGTTGGTCCTACCCGAGTAATTGTATGCTAGTATTCGGTGTAAATAACGAAAGGCTGGAGAAATTAGATCGCAGTCCTTGGCTGTTGAGGAACTATAGGCTACCGAGGTCCTCGTCCATTCCTGGTATACTACAGTAGCGTCGAAATCCAAGGTTATAGTTTCGATTCCCTTCTTTGATGAGAACCCAAGGAAGGATTTTATTCAGTATATGAAATGCTGAACTCATGCCCCAGCAACCGAAAGCGAACCAAATCAGAGGTCTTGGATATGAAACTTGTCACGACCCGGCCCCCGGACCCTTGGCCTAGCGGGCCTGGACTTGTATGTGTGCGTGATGGATCACAACTGCAACGCTCAGTTGAGATTTTAACCACAGGGCCCAAAAGGTGCATCTTGTTACAAATGATACCATCACACAACACATATAAGCCCAAGACCTCCCTCGCTCCTTTCCGATGTGGGATTGAGTAACCTGACCCCCCCTACGGGCTGGGTCTCACAATCTCCCCTCTTTATAGACCTCGTGTCCTCACGAGGGGAGCACAAATATAACTAACTTGGGCCCAAAATCACGGGCCCAAACGTGAACACAACACGACCCAAGCCCACCCAAAAGAGGGAACGAGATCGGCTCCGTTACCATTTGTCACCACCCAGCTCCCGGACCCTCGGCCCAGCGGGCCCGGATGTGTATGTGTGCATGATGGATCACAACTGCAACGCTGAGTCGGGCTTCTAACCACATGGCCCAAAAGATGTATCTTGTTACAAATGATACCATCACACAACACATATAAGCCCAAATTCTTCCTCGCTCATTTCCGATGTGGGATTGGGTAACCTGACCCCCCCTACGGACTGGGTCTCACAAAACTAGCCAACTTTTTATATTCTGTCCACCCGATGTTGTTTATCAGCAGCTTAACTGGGGTTCATGATGCAGATGCTTTGTATAAGTTTGGTGGCCTTTGTGAAAGGGTTTGACATAACTCCTTTGAGTCATAGTCTTGGAAGTACAAATTGTTTGCTGCAAAAGAGGTGAAACTGGTGACCTTCTTCCTCCCCTTAATCTTGGAGCTTGATATCTCGATGGCACCCCCATGTATCCTCATACTTGTTCTTCATGGAGGATCTATAAAAGAGACCACCTTCTTCTTTTTTGGGCTCGGCTCTGGTGTTTTATCATAGGGTACCAGCGTAGGATTTGTATGTGCAGAAGCCTCATAGGATGACAAAGTCCACGATAGAGCTAAATCAGCAGGGACTTCTAGAGGTGGGATAGTAAAGCCACCTATGCTGCACCAAGCAGATTGAGCAGGAAAGTCGGTATGGAAAAATCAATGGTTGGCAAATCGAAAGACTCAGGAGTAGCTTTATCTTGCGGCTCTCCAGTGGTTGGTTTATCAGATGGAGGGCTCGAAATAGGTTCTTCTAAGGGAAGTGTGGGCGAGGTGACCTGAACTTCCCCTTCAACAACAATTTCATTTGTCGGAGGGACTGGAATATCTTCATCCACGATAATATCTTCTTGCTCTCCCTCTTCTGGCACACCCATCCCTCCCTCTAAAATATTGGACAGCATGGGTGGTATCTCATTGGGCTCAGGAATCGACGATAACTCCTATATTACCAAGGTTTCGAGTGACCTCGTAACAACGTGAACGGAGGCCTCGACAGCCTCATCCTCCCTAGGAATAGTAGCAGCAATATCAACTTGGGAAACCTCCTCAGTAGGCATACCTTTCACCTATTTTACTTCAAAAGATACTAGGTCGAGGGGTTTTGTCCTCTTAGAGGAGTTGGAGTCTTCTTCAACTCTTTGGAGTAGTTTAGCCAGAGTTGTAGATGAAGCAGGAGCAATGGTATCATTTACGTTGATAGTATGGAATCCTCTACGAGATTCTATGAGGGAGGAGCAATGTCTATAGGTTTAGATGTTTGAGAAGCCATTACCATGCCAGTAAAGAAAGAGATGCATTTGTTAAATTGCCACATTATCTCCTCCCTCTGCATCTCAAGTTCTCGCAGGGCAGAAACCAAGTCAGGCACTATAGCTGGTGCATTAGAACTGGCTGATGTTTTGCTGTTCGGGTTTATTTGTTTGGTTAGTCAGAGGGTTAAGAGTGATAGAATCTCTGGGCTCTATATTTTCAGGAGCGTGGTTTATATTGGGAACTAAAGGATTTCTGAAAATTTCTATGCTATAGGTGCCAACGGAGAGTTAATATGACAGGATGTTGATTTGATATCATGCAGTTGTTCGTGCTTTGGATTATGGACACGTGTCTACCCCCTGCCCGAGAGCAGTTATGACGGTATCCCCCTATCTGCTAAGTGTCCCACTAAATCTCTATTTTCCCATTCACATCTCTTTATCTCCCCCTTTTAAATCTTCTAACAAACCATACCCTCCAGAGTGGTTCGTTGGTTTAAGGTCTCTGCCGGTGATTGTTGCCCCAAGATCTCCAATAATAAAATATTTAAGGAATTCAAATAAAAAAAAGGTTAGACCTAGGTTGTCTCCTAGTAGTGCTTCATTTATTGTCTGTGGCTGGACTTGGCCAAAATCTTCACTGATAATCCAGAATACCTAAAAGATTTTGCTCAACAGTATGAGGCATTTGGTAGAATGACTTCAGATGAAGTCCGTTTACCTTAAATACCTTCCTAGTGTCTTCACTAACAATTTCTATAGCCCCATTAGAATAAATTTTTTTAACAACATACGACCCTATCCATTTGGATCGAAGTTTTCTAGGGCAAAATTTAAGCTTGGAATGAAATAATAACTCCTTCTGACCTACCTCGAATGTCTTCACCCGTGACCAGAGACCATGGAATATTTTGGTCATTTTTTTGTAGGTTTTAAGAATGTCATAAGCATCATTGCGAAGTTTTTCTAATTCTGTAAGATGTAGCTTCCTTTTTTAGCCTGATCTTTTGAGATCTTGATTAATCATCTTCACTACCTAATATGCTTTATGTTCCAATTCAACAGGAAGATGACCAGTTTCCCCATAAAACATCCAAAAAGTTATAGTTCCTATGGGGGTTTTGTAAGCAGTTCTACATGCCCACAGAGAATCATTTAATCTTAGACTCCAATACTTGTGTCTAGGAACAACTATCCTTTGAAGGATATTTTTAATCTCTTGGTTAGAGATCTCTATTTACCCATTAGTCTGTGGGTGATAAACTGTGGATGTTCTATGGGCAACCTCATACTTGGCCATCAAGGTTTGGAAAATCTGATTTTAAAAATATATACCTTGGTCATTAATGATGGCCTTGGGAATACCATACTTGGTAAAGTTATGAGTTTTGACAGAATCAACTACTGTTCTAGCATCATCTTTTCTGGTGGCCTTAGCTTCAACCCATTTGGAATTATAATCAACTGCAAGTATGATATATGAAAAACCAAAGGATGACGGAAATGGGCCTATGAAGTCAATACCCATGCACCAAAGACCTCGTATACCATGATCAGAGTTTGGGGGCTGATCCCTATGACTGAGTGATTCCTCAGTTTGATATGTTGTACAAGATCTACAATATTTGGCTGCATCACAGAACAATATAGGCCAATAAAATCCATAATCGAGGATCTTCCTGGCTATCCGTTGTGGACCAAAATGTCTACCATAGGCCTCAGTATAGCACGAATTGGGATTCTCGAATAAGCTTAGCTCTTTGGTGTCTCGACATATCTTTAGGTATCTGCCCGGTTACCAAGTATTTACTATATCTGTGAACGAAGGGACTGCTCAAACATTGAATATGTTCTCATCGGGGAAGACCTCTTTAATTAGCTGGTCATCGTTAACCTTGGTCAGGATTCAACTCAAATGATCTGGAGTATAATTCTCAGCACCCTTCTTATCTTTTTAAATCAAACTCTTGGATCAATAAAATTCACTGGATTAATCTTGGTTTAGATTCCTTCTTCTAAAAAAGATATTTTAATGAAGAGTGGTCTGAATAGATAGTTATCCGAGATCCTAGGAGATAAGATCAAAACTTTTCCATAGCAAAGACAATAACCAAAAGTTCTTTCTCGATACTGGTGTAATTTACCTAAGTTGCATCAAGCATTTGGGAAGCATAATTGCTCATGTCACACATGATCTCGAATGGGAGTTGTCAATCTGGAGCTTTAAGTATGGGTGCAGTGACCAACATTTCTTTAATTGAATCAAAGGCCCTTTTGCACTCATCTGACAACTCGAAAAGAACATCTTGTTGGAGGGGTCGACACATAGGTTGAGTAATTTTAGAAAAATCCATAATAAACCGTCTATAGGACCCAGTATGTCCTATGAAGGACCAGATCTCCTTCGTACTCATAGGATAAGAAAGTGTTTTGATGACATCAATTTTAGCCTGATCCACCTCAATACCTCTAACTGAAACAATATGTCCCATTATCAAACCTTGGTCTACCATAAAGTGATACTTCTCATAGTTCAATACCAGATCCTTATCGATATAGCGCTTCAATATCTTGGTCAGATTAGTCAGGCAGGACTGGAAAGAATCCCCATACACAGTAAAGTTGTCCATACAGACCTCTATTATTTCTTCCACATAATCAGAAAAAATATTCACCATACACCTCTAGAATGTAGAAGGTGCATTACAAAGACCAAATGGCATACAATGACTAAGCAAAGGTCCCAAAGGGACAGGTGAAGGTGGTATTTTCCTGGTCTTTAGGGGCCATATAAATCTAATGACATCCATAAAAACATCAAGAAAAACAATAATGCTTCTTTCCTGAGAGTCATTCAAGCATCTGGTCAACAAAGAGTAGTAGGAAGTGATATTTTCTTGTGGTCTTATTTAATTTTCTGTAGTCAATACAGACTCTCTAACCATTCTATACTCTAGTGGGCACCATTATTCTGCTGAAATCTTGAACAACCATGACTCTTGTTTTCTTAGGAACAACTTGAATAGGGCTAACCCACTTACTATCCTAGATGGGGTAAATCATACCGACATCTAGTAATTTCAGAACTTTCTTAACAACCTCGATCATTAGAGGTTTTAGCCGTTGGTGAACATCTTTGGTGAGCTTCTAATCATCTTCCATCAAGACAAAATGCATACAAGTGGATGGTCTCAACCCCTTTAGATCCATAATGGTCTAGCCGATGGCTTCCTTGTGATCCTTGATGACTGCCACTAATTGCTGGACCTGTTCTTTTGATAATTTATTGGAGATGATAATGGGGAAGCTTTTATTTTCCCCAAGATAGGCATATTGCAAGATGCTAGGAAGTTTTTTGAATTATAATATAGGGACCTTCACTATGCTTCGCTGAAGTTTTTCATGAATAACAAGTAGGGCGATATATTGAAGATATTCAGTTGGTACTTCACACTAGAGATCTCGAAATAACATCGCATAACCGATCATCAATCTCAAGATTATTGTTCACAAATTCCCCCATATTCCAGTTTTCTTCAATAGCTACTTATAATTTGTCTGAATATATCATTTACGATACCTCTTAGGCGAATGGTTCAATAGTATCTATCATAGAAATAGAACTCTCAATGTCTGGGTATTTTATGGCATCATAAATGTTGAAAGTCACTATTTCTTTGTCAAATTTTATGGTCATGGATCCACTATGAAGATCTATCTTTATCCTGGAAGTCTTAAAAAACAGGCTTCCTTATAGAATCATTTGAGCATGATCATTTTTCGTTTCAATAACAAAGAAATCAACTAGGAAAACCAAACCTTCAACTGATACAAGCAGATCCTCTAAGATCCCTACTGGATGTATTAAGGATCGGTGGGCAAGCTACATCAAAACACCTGTCTTCTTCCCAATTTTAAAGACTTATACTCTAATAATGGCATGACATTGATTAAGGCTCCGAGATCATATATGGCTTGTAAAACTTCCTTCCTTTCAAACTTGGAAGAAATAGAGAACATGCTCGGATCAGCATATTTCGTGGGAAACTTTCTCTATAGAGTTATGGAACTATTCTCTTTCATAATAACCTTATCACAGTTTTTCAGCTTTTTTTTATTAGTGCATAGCTCTTTCATGAACTTAGCGTACTTGGGAATCTTCTTGATTGATTTGAGAGCGGGATATTGATTTCCACCTTTCTAAAGAACTCGAGTATGGCCCCTTCTTTAGCTGCCTTACAAATCTTTGCTAGCCGATATGGGAATGGAGATGTAATAGTGATCTTTGGTGGTGGGATCACCTCCACTTCAGCTTCTAGCCTGCTAATAGATTGCTTGTTTTGGGCTCGACCATCCTTCTTCATTTTGTTACTGGATCATTTGGTTCGATCCAGGATCTTGGAATTGTGTGTAAAAACCTTATCTGTAGCCTTGACTGGGATTGATTCCTTTGTAGTCTTCGCTGCTACCAGTTCATCTATGGTTTTGGTGTCTCATCGATAGCATCAGAGACCACCATTACCGCATTAGCATTCTCTTTAGGATTGAGCTATGGCTGAGAGGGTAACTTCTTTTATGCCTCTAACCGACTGATCGCTGAGTTCATCTGCACAAGCTGGGTTTGCAAAGTTTGTTGAGTGGTGATTAATTGCTTAGCTGTGTCTTCCATAGAGGTTTCGGTCTTTGATAGTCCGCCTCCACTCTTGACGTGATACATTCCAAGTGGATAATTTGGCTAATAATTCTGCAATGGCAGAAAATTCTGTTGATGCTGATAGTTTGATTGTGACTGAAAATTTGGCTGAGGTGAATAATCTGGTTGCGACTGGAAATTCTGTGCTGGTTCATGGCCTTGAGGGGCATAAGATAGTCTGGAATGATATTTCTTACGCTGCTCTATCATCTTATTCATATCATGTCTTTTGTTTGGGGATATGTGAGTATCATAAGCATTGATAGTTTGGGGTTCTCCAATGGGCATGGATGGGAAATTATCTATAATATGGTCTATCCCATTACAATAGCCACACATCTTCACCTGGGGGTTACCAATAACCATCTTTTTAATGATGGAAGTTAGCTGAGTAAACTGGTTCTTTAGCTTGGAAATAGCCTCTCTCACAGATTGGGATGATTTGTCCTCATCGTCAGTGTATTGCTGAGTTTGTGATGCCAGGTCAACAATGACCTCTTGAGCTTCCTGGTATTTCAAGTTCATGATGTTCCCTCCGTTATGTGAATTTAGCCTCAACTTATCAGTCTTTGTCAAGCCCCCACAAAAGTACCAAATAAACTACCTGTTGGAGAATCCATGACAGAGACAAGCCAAACATAACTTCTTGTAACGTTCCCAATATTCATGGAATAATTCATCCTTGTATTGTGAGAGCCGTGCCCCGAGCACCAGACACTCTCCCCATATCAGGTATTGTCTGGCAGTAGCTCGGCGTTCACCCCAGGCTGCAGCCTCTGGGAGTTGAACCCGCGACCTACTCCTTTTGTTGTTTCCCGGAACACGCCTCTCACCAATTCAGCTGCAGCTGAATTGGTGAGAGGCGTGTTCCGGGAAACAACAAAAGGAGTAGGTCGCGGGTTCAACTCCCAGAGGCTGCAGCCTGGGGTGAACGCCGAGCTACTGCCAGACAATACCTGATATGGGGAGAGTGACTGGTGCAGCCTGGGGTGAACGCCGGGCTACTGCCAGACAATACCTGATATGGGGAGAGAGGCTGGTGCTCGGGGCACGGCTCTCACATAAAAGGCGTAGCTGAATTGGTGAGAGGCATGTCGGGTTCGACTCCCAGAGGCTGCAGCCTGGGGTGAACGCCGGGCTACTGCCAGACAATATCTAATATGGGGAGAGTGGCTGGTGCTCGGGGCACGACTCTCACATGATTAATCAAGGTTCACTAGTTACAATAATATCATGCATGCGGACTAGGGAATACATATCATGTACAGCATATACTAGCGTCTATAAAGTATACCTAACCTTGAATCATTTAAATCCTCAATCGAATATCTGCCCGAAGGGATGCCACGATCATGCTCAATCATATTCAATCTTGTTTAAATTCAGATCACAAGATCTGATAGAAACCTGCCCAGTGAGCGAACGAAAAAAATATGTATAACATAACATATGCATACACACAAATAATATTGGGTACAGAGGCATATGAAATACATCAACTAGTCACAGTCAGCACGTATACAATATCCATGCACAACAAGACCGTGATTGGGCTTGGCAATAATCCACAGTCCGTTCAGCGCCAGAAGAAGTGCTGAGATCTGTCAATGGTGCTTCACGCTTACCCTCACTATTACTCACCATTGCCCAAAACCACTAATGATACCAGGGTGTTAAGTAATGGTAGCTCAAGCTAAATAGTCTCCACTTTGCAGGATCCTATCTTGTGTCCATCGACTTGCTCGGTAGTTCATATCCCGCCTTATCGCTTCGTACTTGGCATCTCCATGCCTCGCTACTAGACATGGAGATATCTCAAGTGTTACATAGGTCACCCTATGCAACTTCATGCTTTGCATACTCTTACCCAAACTCATTCGAAGCATTATATGTGTTACAAGATAACACATAACAAAGTGCATTCATATAGTTCACAACATGACATAAAATGACAACCCATACTAATGCATTTCATAGCAAAGCAGTCAACACACGCATTACTCAACAAATTTCATATCACATGTGACCATTTAATTTGTCAATTTATTTTTTTTTCACTTGACTATGATCATTCTAATTCTTTTATACTAATATTCAAAATATTAAAAGATCCATCCACTCAAGGGTTTTGAAGCTCACACACGCATCGATGGCTTGTCGGTCTGATTCCTCGAAGTCCTGCCAATTTAGGTATCTACGTATGCATAATTATAATCAATATCTTTAGAAATCATACTCAATACATAACAATACATAAAATTATGCATCTAACCCCTTTAATTGACACAATTCTACCCCTGTATCAATACGAAATTAAATTGAGAAATTTTCCTATTTTTCGGAAACTTGCATGATTTATTTTACCTATCAAATTCAATAATTTTTATATCACTAGATTTCTTATTGAATTTAGTATTTTCTGTATTTTTTTCCAAACTTTTCTCATTTTTTTTTTCCATTTTCTCTATTTTTCTACATCAGAGCACGTCCGGACAAGCCTCCGAACCTCCGAGGCCGTGACACACATTCCACTCCCCCCATGTGCCACGTCAGTCAAGCCTCAGGTGACACCCAGACTCCAGCCTTGAGCGACAATGTGGAACCCCGTCCTTTCGAGTGCATAGGCAGCGAGAGAGAGGACAATTAGCATGGCTAGAGTGGTCGAAATTGTGTTTTGGAGGTTTGGGTTTTCAAAAGGGGAAAAGAAGAAGGAGAAAAACTCTGGTTTCTGGTGTGGAGTCGTGGGAAGCCAGAGGAAAGAGAGAAAATGGGGAAAAAAAGGAAGAAAAGGAAAAGAAGGAAAGTGGGCTGGTCCGCCTATGGGCCCGGCCGACCCGATGCGGGACCCGCAAATCTCGAAATTCAAAATACGTTTTAAAACGTTCAGATGCACCCAAAAAAATGAAAATATACTTGAGAACTAAAAATAGTGTTTCTAGCTCTTGAAACAACATTGGAACTAGTGAGTAGTGAACGAGACCGTTTTTGGCAAAATCGACTCAAAGGCTTATGGCCACCCAAAACGGACCTTGAATGCATTTACGGGTGCATGGTAATGGAATAGAATTTACGCTAAACTCAACCTCAAAACACCCTCTAATCCCACTTAACACACTACTGTTTCCTATGACTATATCCGAGCTATTAACGACACTTAAGTCAGCTAACTCGATCGACTAATCAAACGCTCTACGTCGACCACTCTAGCCATGCTAATTGTCCTCTCTCTCGCTGCCTATGCACTCGAAAGGACGGGGTTCCACATCCTCCCCTCCATATAAAATTTCGTCCCCGAAATTCTCTTACCTTATGCCTCAAATAGTTGCGGATACTGCTCTCTCATTGACTGCTCAGTTTCCCAAGTGAACTCCTCAAGTCTATCATTGCGCCATAACACTTTCACCATCGGAAAACTACGACGACGAAGCTTCCTCACGGCCCTGTCCACAATTGCAACTAGCTGAGAAGTGTAAGTTAAATCATCCGCAATCTCCACTGGTGGCATTTCTAACACATGCGAGGGATCCCTAATGTATTACCTCAACACTGAAACGTGAAATACATTATGAATCCTCTGAAGATCCTGGGGCAGATCAAGTCTGTAGGCAACGGATCCAATCCTCTCAGTAATAGCATATGGACCAATGTACCTCGGAGATAACTTGCCTCGTTGCTGAAACCGGATCACACCCTTCCATGGTGCCACCTTCAAAAATACCATGTCACCAACTTTAAACTCGAGGTCTCGCCTGCGGTTATCAGCATAATTTTTCTGTCTGTCTTGGGCTGTCTTCAACCTCTGCCTAATCAATGTCAATTGCTCTGTTGCTTGCTCAATCAGCTCTGGACTATCCAGCTTCCTCTGACCGACTTCATTCCAACACAAAGGTGTACGACATCGCCTACCATACAAAGCTTCGTACGGTGCCATGCCGATAGAAACCTGATAGCTGTTGTTGTAGGCAAACTCAGCTAAAGGTAGACTCCGATCCCATGTCGCCTGTCTGTCTAAAACACATGCTCGAAGCATGTCCTCAAGAGTCTGAATTGTCCTCTCTGATTGTCCATCTGTTTGAGGGTGAAAGGCTGTACTGAAATTTAATCGAGTGTCCAACGCACTATGAAGTTTCTCCCAAAATCTGGATGTAAACCTCGGGTCTCGATCTGATACAATTGACACAGGTACTCCGTGAAGTCTCACTATCTCATCCAAGTACCTAGATGCCAATTTTTCTGGTGTATCCGTCACCCGAATAGGTAAAAAATGTGCAGATTTGGTCAACCTGTCCACTATTACCCAAATCGCATCATAACCTCGCAATGTCCTCGGTAATCCTGTCACAAAGTCCATCGTCACATGTTCCCATTTCCACTCTGGAATGGGTAATGGCTGAAGTAGTCCTGCTGGTCTCTGATGCTCTGCTTTGACCTGTTGACATATCAAACACTTGGCCACAAATTCTGCAACATTTCTCTTCATCCCGGACCACCAATATTGTTCTCGCAAATCTCTGTACATCTTGGTGCTACCCGGATGAATAGAAAATGTCGAACTGTGAGCCTCTTCCATAATTAGTTGTCTAAGGCTCTCATCATTCGGAACACACACTCTGCCTCGGAATGTCAACATGTCATCACCTCTAACTCGATATTCACTGACTGTACTGTTACTGCTTCCGTCATCTTCTAACTGCTGTCTCACTCGAACCAATACTGAATCCTCAAGCTGCTTGGCTCGAATATCCTCTATCAAGGATGGTCTGACCACAATTTGTGCAATCAAGGCTCCTGATTTCTCACAGTCAAGCTGGACTCTTGATGCCCTCAAACACATCAACATTGGCAAGTATTCAGTTCTGACATAGGCTAAGGAAGTCTGAGTCTTCCTACTTAATGCATCAGCAACAACATTTGCCTTGCCCGGATGGTAATCAATCACAAGATCATAGTCTTTGATCAATTCCATCCATCTCCTTTGTCTCAAATTTAATTCCTTTTGGGTGAGAAGATATTGGAGACTCTTGTGATCGGTGAACACTTTGCATGTTTCACCATACAAGTAATGTCTCCAAATCTTCAATGCATAAACTACTTCTTCCAACTCTAAATCATGAGTCGGGTAATTGCTCTCATGTGGTCGTAGTTGTCTTGATGCATAAGCCACAACCTTCCCTTCTTGCATAAGCACACATCCTAATCCCAATCTCAAGGCATCACTGAACACAACATATTCTCTACCTTGAACCGGAAAAATAAGAATTGGAGCTGATACCAATCTAGTCTTCAATTCCTGAAAGCTCTACTCACATTTTTCAGACCATACAAAAGAAATACCTTTGCGCGTTAAACTTGTCAAAGGACCTGCCAAAATTGAAAAATCCTTCACGAACCGTCTGTAGTACCCTGCCAAACCAAGGAAACTGCGAATCTCGGTGATATTCCGAGGTGGCTCCCAGGATACAATCGCTTCAATTTTCTTGGGATCAACATGCACTCCTTTGGCTGACACCACATGGCCTAAGAAACCAACCTCTTGAAGCCAAAATTCACACTTAGAAAATTTTGCATATAGCTGCCGAGTTCGAAGTATGTCCAACACTGTCCTCAAATGATTTATATGCTCCTCCTTTGACTTTGAATAGATCAGAATGTCATCTATAAAGACTATGACAAACTGATCAAGGAATTCCCTGAATAACCTATTCATCAGATCCATAAACATAGCTGGAGCATTAGTTAACCCAAACGGCATCACCAAAAATTCATAGTGGCCATAACGTGACCTGAATGCTCTCTTCGGAATGTCAGCTTCACGTACTCTCAACTGGTGATACCTTGATCTCAAATCAATCTTTGAGAACACCGATGCACCCTGCAGCTGATAAAAAAAATCATCAATCCGAGGTAAAGGATACCGGTTCTTCACAGTAACCCGGTTTAATTGCCTGTAATCGATGCACAACCTAAGAGCACCATCTTTTTTCTTCACAAACAAGACCGGTGCTCCCCAAGGAGATACACTTGGTCTGATGAATCCTCTGTCCACCAAATCTTCAAGCTGAGTCTTCAGTTCCTTTAATTCTGCTAGTGCCATTCTATATGGAGGAATAGAGATAGGAGCCGTACCTGGAAACAACTCAATTTCAAACTCAATCTCTCTCTCTGGTGGCAAACCTGTCACATTCTCTGGAAATACATCTGAATACTCCTTCACCACTGGTACTTGACTCAATTCCGGAGTCTCCACAGTCACATCTCTAATATGTGCCAAGAAAGAAACACAACCTTTGCTGATCATACGTCTAGCACCCAAATAAGAAATCAAACAAGATGGAAAAACACGTCGATCACCTTCAAAACAAAACTCTGCCCCATTCTCCAAACTGAACCAAACTTTCTTAGCAAAACAATCCATTCGTGCTCTGTATTTGGCCAAACAATCTATCCCCAGAATAACATCCAAATCGCTGATATCCAAAGGGATCAAATCTGCTAAAATCTCCACGGAACCCATCTGCAACACACAACCTAGGAATACTCTACTACAAATCAACTTCTCACCTAATGGGGTTAAAACCTCAATAGGTGGTTCTAATGGCAACTGCTCTCTATCTGCATTCTTAATTACTCTAAGACTCACAAAAGATCTATTCGCCCCGGGGTCCAAAAGAACTCTAGCACAAGTGGAGAAAACAGAAATATTACCTGTCACCACATCTGGGTTGGCCACTGCATCTGCATCAGCTAACGTGAAGAGACGAGTCTGATGCCTCTGTTGTTGCGGTGGTTGTTGTCTTTGAGATGGTTGGCCTGCGGTCTGACTACCAGTTGGCCTACCTACCTGAGTCCTCTGAGGTGGTCTAGAGGAACCTTGAGAACCCAAGTAGCTGTTCCCTGACTTCTGAATCATTGAAGGTCTGAACTGAGACACACCCTGTTGAACTAATCTAGTCCCCGGACACTCTCGAGCCGTGTGTCCAAACTGATAGCATCTATAGCATCGAACTGGATGCGGGCAAGGAGGTGGGTGAGACTGCTTGCAGTTCATGCACCCAGGTTGTCCAAACGGTCTGCTCACCGGCCGAAATGATTGGGTATGCGGGGAACTGTTTATTACTGAAGAAACACCTTGTGATCTGGTCTGAAAAGAAGGGTATGGACCAGATGTCCTACCTCGAAACTTCTTGTCAAACCTGAAATTTTGTCTTATTGGACCCTTTCCAGAAGAATGATCCTGGCGCCTTTGATTTTTCTTCCTTTGGCCCTCAAGGATAGCCTCGGCTTTCACTGCTTCAATAACCAGTTCCTCAAAATTCTCACTTACTCTTGAACCCATTATGCCGCGTACATCAAAGTCAAGCCCATCTTCAAACTTATTGGCCATCATGTTGCTCGTTCTGTCCGCTTCTGGTACAAACTTGGATAGTGCTCTTAACTCTGCAGCATACTCTGCCACTGTCATACTCTTCTGACGGAGATCAAAGAATTCAGATCTCCTCTGATAACGGAAGTAGGTTGTGTAGTACATCTGATCGAACTCTCGCTCGAATTCCTGCCAAGAAGGTTGACCTTCATATCTGTCTCTCGTAAGTGACCACCAATTTGCTGCATCTCTTTCCAACAATCGGACAGCTAAAGTCACCTTGTCTTCCTCAGACAATCGTAAGTCTTGAGCAGCTAGAATTACTTTGTCCTTCCAGTTCTTAGCTTCCACCACATCATTGGTGCCATAGAAACTCTCACACCCCAATTGCCTAGCTTCAATCAGCAATTTTGACAAATGAACTGGAAATCTGTCAACTTGTGCTCTGTTTCGCTGTGCCCCTTGCCCAATTTGTACTTCAGGCTCTGCAACCACTTGAGGTTCAACTTGTGCTTGTTGTGCTTGCGCCTGTGATTGTTGAACTGTCACTGTATGCAACATTTGCATTATCTGCTGCATCTGACCCATAGTATTCTGCATTGCAGCCAACATCTGAATCAATGTCGGATCTGTAGCTATAGGAGCTCCTTGAGCTGGTTGTGCCTCTGGCTGTACTTCTGGTGTAACCCGTGGCTGCTCCACATTCACTGTCGGCCCTCTTGCATCAGACGTCTCTTCTAACTGCCTGGTATAAACACTTCGGACTCTTCTGATTCTAGCACCACCACGGCCTCTACCACGAGCCATTTTTAACAACTGGATACATAGTGTCACGCCCCGGTACTCACAAGACATGACGCACCCAGCCATGCTCACCTTCACACACCTCCAAGGAGATATGATCGGGTTCACACGAAGCTTAGCATATTAACTCTTTTAATTTAAAACTCGCACACACATAAAGATTAGTTTAAATGAGCACGCGGAGAAAACATAAAAATAATTACACATTATATGAAACTTTAACAACAACGGAAGTCTTTATTTAAAACCACGCAGCGGATATTCATAGAAACGATGCACTCATACAAAGAAATATGTCATGAGTTTCAAAGGTGACTAGGCCTAAATAAGTTCACCAAAATAAAAATACATGATATGCTTAAGGAAATAATATGTGTGCTCCTGTGTGTGCTACCTCACGTACAGTGCCACCAGCAGCTAAACGACCAACCAGACAAGATCGCTAACCTCGAGCTAAACCTCAACTCGATCTAACCTGAAAATCACAAAGGTGAGAGGAGTGACATTCGCTAGGAATCTCAGTGAGAGGCCGAACGTCATATCAAAATCCGGAAATGGATAGTAGCAATATCATAAAACTATCAGATGAAGAAATATTATTTATGCACAAACTCATTTTTGTCCATTCTATCATGAATTCCTATACCATGCCAACATGCTTAATTATATATCTCGATAATTAAAATATTGTGTGATATGATATTATGTAACGAAAACATGCATGTTCAAACATGCACAATAAGATTCAAATCTCAGTAAGGCATAAGGCAAACTGCCTAATATCTTCTCATCAAGATGAGTAATGGTCTGTTTCACCCACTTGTCATCTGAAACTAAATAGAAGGACAGATGAAACTATCCGACCATAAATCATCACTAGCATTTAATCATATAAATAAGCAAGTGAATCACCATATCCCTCCAAGTCTAATCGTGCCTTCGGATAACTCACCGGTATGCCTACCGTGCCTTTGCTACACGATTGACTAAGCCCTGGCCAGTGCTAACTTATCTCATACTTCGAAAACTCATAAAACAAAGGAGTCCTTACCACTCCTTATATCATACATCATTATATTAAAGATATAACACTCATAGGTCTCAATGACCATATCTCATATCAGTGGAATGTTCAATGCATGAAACAATATGTATGCAGCCTATACTAATTTTATAGACAAGTATTTCCTACCTCGGATTATCCTACACTCGGATAAAGAATTTTGATTCAAACTTACGAATCTAAGGGATTAAAATTTTTAAGTCTTTTAAATCCATCTTATATTTCAATCTTAAGGTATAGAAAAATTATTCTAAGGATTCAGGATGATTAGAAAGTGATCACAAAGGTTTCTAGTTACAGTTGTTGTTTTGAAATAACAACAGAGGCTAAAAACATTGAAAATTCTGCATAAAAATTTCTGCAAAGAGTTTTCAACCACCCATAATTTGGATACTGAAAACCTATCTTCCACGACTTCAAATTCGACAAAAGTTTTCATGTACAGAGACTTACATAGCCTCTTTCGAATGCAAAAAGAATCAACTCAAAATAATAAATAGACAAAAAGTTACGGGGTGTTAAAGTTGACCACAAAATAAGAAAAGTGCAGATATTTCGGCAAAATCTGTTTCATTCACCCAACTTTGGGATAACCAAAAACTATGTTATACAATTCTGAATTTTACTAAATTTCGTACACTAATAGGCTAGTGCACAGACTCTACAATGGACCAAGAATCACTCCAAAAGAATTATTCTACACAGAATTATGAAGTGCCAAAGTTCATCAAAAACCATATTTTTTAGCAAATTTCCAGAATTGATTCCTCAATTCAAACTTCCAATCAACCCATTCTAATCTATAAATTCTGCATACTCAACTCACGTACTACCTAGTATGCAACACATGCATTCCAACAACGTCAATGGTAATGTCATTTGCATTTAAAATCAGACATAAAACCAAATTTCACATTTCATATCACACATCATTTCAAAGCATGGTATGAATTCTAATGCATTCAAATATATTTCAAATGAATTGCTACTATCAAAACATTCAATTCACTTCCAGTTTTAATTATCAAAACACAATGTTTTACCATCAAATAATATGAAATTAAGTCTGCTCACCTCTCGATGCGTGTGAAGAACTCGGCTCCTTGCCTCGGTTCTCGACACGTTCGGAAACACCTAAACCACACCAGATATCGGATTAAACTCAATCCGATTAACTAAAACAAAATAAATCAGAATATCCTATGGATTCCAAATGCTGCCCAACAATTCCAGAACCTAAACCAAGGCTCTAGACTTAACCAAAAACATCTCATTACCCCATAAACAACCCTCACAAACTAACTCAATGATCGGACAATCAAACCCGACATTAACCCAAAATTATCAAACCTGAAAATTCAACTAGAACACCAATCTTGTGTTCACAATAAAACTAAAGAATCCAGTGACATCAACAGGTCACAATAAAGCTATCTCAACCAACAAAATATCGCAATTTACGAAGAGATAACAAAATTCCAATCCAAACTACTCTGAAATTTTACCATCACAGAATCTCACGAAATTAACAGGATAGCTATTCCTAACCATCAGTAATATACCCCCAGAATATCAAGTCAAGTAACTGAACCAAGAGAGAAAAATTTGGAATTTATCCAAATCTGGACGAACTGAAAATGGCTCACTGGCACCGGAATAAGATGATTCAGAAAACGATTCTGGTACCAAAAGAAAGCTCTCGCCCATACAAAACCGTAGCAACAAGAATCACTCAATTCTGACTTACGGTTTGAGAGTTATGGTGATTTTAATTTTGTAGGACAAAACAGTATTCTATTTGAGAGAAAATCGTGAGAGAAAAACGATTTTCAGAAAAATAGACTGAAATTTGCGGGTTTTTGGGCTTTTATAGTGTTTTCGGATTTTGGACCAAAGTCGAAGATTATTTTTCCACGATCTCAAATGTGGAAACGGAATATCAAAAATCAATATAGAATAGTCGTACGGGCTCCGGGAAATAAATTGGGCCCGAAATCGGTAAATGGGCTTGTAGGCCCAAATGGCCCGAATCAACAAATGGGTACGAAAGCCCAACATGCACCTCGACACGCTAATTAAAACGCAAAGACTAACACATACCCAAACCCTTATAGACACACGCTCTAAATTAAAGGGTACGAAAAACTCAGGTTTCACATCCTACCCTCCTTACAAAGAATTTCGTCCTCGAAATTCACTTACCGATAATCTCAAATAATTCTGGATGCTGCTCTCTCATAGACTCCTCTGTCTCCCATGACTCCTCTTGAAATCTGTCATTCTGCAACACAACTCTTACTATCGGCACTGTACGATTCCTCAACTGCCTGTCTGCTCTATCAACAATTGCTATTGGTCGAGTGGTAAAACTCAAAGTATCTGTTAACTCTACCGGAGGTGTCTCGAGTACATGTGAAGGATCATGAATATACTTCCTCAAAACTGATACATGAAAGATGTCATGAATCCTCGCTAGCTCTGGTGGTAAAACCAACCGATATGCAACCGGTCCAATCCTTTCTGTGACCTCATAAGGACCAATATATCGAGGGGCTAACTTTCCTCGCTGTCTGAATCGAATCACTCCCTTCCATGGTGCTACCTTGAGAAACACATGATCGCCTACCTCAAACTCAAGGTCTCTTCGACGATGATCGGCATAACTCTTTTGTCTATCTTGAGCTGCCTGTAGTCTCTCTCTGATGATCTTAACATGCTGGACTGCTTGATCAATCAACTCTGGATTATCCAATCGACGCTCACCAACCTCATCCCAACACAATGGTGTCCTGCACCTACGGCCATACAATGCCTCATAAGGTGCCATACCCAAACTAGCCTGGAAACTGTTGTTGTATGCGAATTCTGCCAAAGGTAACAAACGATCCCAAGTAGTCTGGAAATCAATCACACATGCTCTCAACATATCCTCCAAAATCTGTATCGTCCTCTCTGACTGGCCATCAGTCTGAGGATGAAAAGCTGTACTGAAACTCAACTTGGTGCCCAATGCATTGTGAAGCTTCTCCCAAAATCTAGATGTAAATCTTGGATCACGATCGGATACTATCGAAACTGGAACTCCATGAAGCCTCACTATCTCCCGGACATACAAGCTAGCCAACTGCTCTAGTGTATCTGTGACTCTCATCGGAAGGAAATGAGCTGTCTTTGTTAGTCTATCCACGACAACCCATACTGTATCATGACCTCGTTGTGTCCTTGGTAAACTTACAACAAAGTCCATCGTCACATGTTCCCACTTCCACTCCGGAATGGGTAATGGTTGTAGCAATCCTGCAGGTCTCTGATGCTCAGCCTTAACCTGCTGACAAGTCAAACACTTAGCCACAAACTCTGCAATTTCTCTTTTCATTCCAGCCCACCAATAATGCTCTTTCAAGTCTCTGTACATCTTGGTGCTGCCAGGATGAATGGAGTAGGGAGAGCAATGAGCTTCCCTAAGAATATCCTGTTTCAACTGGTCATCATGTGGCACTACCACTCTGGCTCTAAACCCAAGCAAGCCATCATCTCGAATGCTATAATCTGTAACATTCTGCCCTTCTAGTATCTGTCGTCTAATCAGAATCAACCTCTGATCTACTAACTGTCTAGCTCGGATCTCATCAAGCAATAATGGTCTAACTGCAATGTTAGCTACCAAGGCTCCTTTGTCATCACTACTCAGGTCATATCGCATAGCTCTCAAACAAGCTAGCATAGGCACATACTGTGTCCTCAAATATGCCAAAGGAACTGAACTCTTCCTGCTTAAAGCATCTGCCACAACATTGGCCTTTCCTGGGTGATAATCAATCACCAAATCATAATCCTTAATCAACTCAAGCCATCTCCTCTGTCTCAAATTCAACTCTTTCTGAGTGAGAAGATATTTGAGACTCTTATGATCTGTGAAGACTCTGCATGTCTCACCATACAAGTAATGCCGCCAAATCTTTAATGCGAAGACAATGGCTGCCAACTCCAAATCATGGGTAGGGTAGTTAACCTCATGTGTTCTTAACTGTCTAGAAGCATAGGCAACTACCTTTCCCTCTTGCATAAGCACACAACCCAAACCATTCTTTGAAGCATCACTGAACACAACATACTCTTTTCCACTGATTGGCAAGGTCAATACCGGTGCAGTAACAAGTCTGTCTTTCAAAGTCTGAAAGCTCTGCTGACACTTGTCGCTCCACTCGAACTTCACTCCTTTACGTGTTAAACGCGTCAAAGGTGTAGCTACCACACTGAAGTCTTGTACAAACCTCCTGTAGTATCCAGCCAAACCCAAAAAACTACGAACTTCAGTCACACTCTTCGGTGGCTCCCAATTAACAACGGCCTCAATCTTCTTAGGATCCACAAGTATACCCTTTTCCGAGACTAGGTGTCCCAGAAAACCAACCTCCCGTAACCAAAATTCACACTTAGAGAACTTGACATACAGCTGCTTCTCTCTTAGAATTTGCAGAACCATCCTCAAATGCTGGTTATGCTCCTCATCTGATTTCGAATAGACAAGAATGTCATCTATGAAGACAATGACAAACTTATCTAAGTATGGATGAAACACTCTGTTCATCAGGTCCATAAATACTGCTGGGGCATTGGTCAAACCAAATGGCATCACTAAGAACTCAAAGTGTCCATACCGTGTCCGAAAAGCTGACTTCGACACATCTGCTTCCTTGATCCTCAACTGATGGTAACCCGACCTCAAGTCAATCTTCGAGAACACTGATGCTCCTTGAAGCTGGTCAAATAAGTCGTCGATCCTAGGCAAAGGATATCGGTTCTTCACTGTAACCCGATTCAATTGCCTATAATCAATACACAGTCGAAAAGTACCATCCTTCTTCTTAACAAATAAAACAGGAGCTCCCCATGGTGAAACACTAGGTCTAATAAACCCTTTATCAGTCAAATCTTGCAATTGAACCTTGAGCTCTTTAAGCTCAGCTGGTGCCATCCTGTATGGTGGTATTGAAATTGGTGCTGTACCAGGTATCAGCTCAATCTCAAACTCCAACTCTCGCTGTGGTGGTAATCCTGGCAAGTCCTCAGGAAATACATCTTGATACTCACTAACCACTGGCACACCCTCCAAGGTAGGCTCCTCTATGCTAGTATCTCTGACATGAGCAAGATATGCTGGACAACCTTGTAAACAAGACGTCTAGCATTGATCCATGAGATCAAACAGCTTGGAACCACCCTCCGTTCACCTTCAAAAACATGCTCTGTACCATCATCCAATACAAAGCTGACCCTCTTTGTGAAACAATCCATTGTTGCTTTATATGATGTCAAGCAATCCATCCCTAAAATCACATCAAAATCTCTAATGTCCAATGGAATTAAGTCTACCTCAATATGAGATGTACTGTTCAAACTAAGCTGACATCGAAGATATACTGTGTCACACTCCATCTGTTCCCCAAGAGGTGTCAACACGACAATGGGTGGGTCTAAAGGTGATAAGACTCTCTCTACCCATCTAAGAATTCTAGGACCAATAAATGATCTATGGGAACCCGGATCTATCAAAACACGAACAAGATGAGAGAATAAGGTAACCATACCTGTCACCACATCTGGACTAACCATCGCCTCTGCTTCCGCTAATGTGAATAGTCGTGTCTGAGGTCTCCCAGCTGGTCTCCCAACCGTCTGACTAGTAGAAGCCACTCCTGATGTTGCTCTATTAACTGGTGGTGTTGGCCTTTGTGTTACTGACTGACTACCAACACTCCTCTGCATACCTGACCCAGATGGTCGCTGCTGAGTCATATGAACATCATCATCTCTAAGGGGACAATCTCTGATATAATGCCCTGTCTGTCCACATCGAAAACAAGTTGCTCGGCTCCCACAAAAAGGAAAGTGCACTCTACCACAAACCCGACACTTAGCTCCTCCTGTCTGATGAGTCACACTAGGTGCGGATCTTACTGGTTGTTGTCTTGTTGTCACTAACTGTGAGGCTTGAGTTTTAGCTGGCATCGAAGCATGAGATCCAGCTTGCCTCTGTCTATCTCTATCAAAATATGGCTTCGGCCTCTGAAACTGTGACTGCAAAGAAGAAGAAGAAGATCCTCCAAAGTGCTTCCTCTTCTGCTGAAATTTCCTCCTTCCAGCCATCAACTTCTCTGCCTTAACTGCCTCAGAAACCAAGGTCCTTAAGTCACGGCCCTGGAACATACCTATTTGCCATCCGAATGTCATAGTTCAAGCCTGCCTCAAACCTTGAAGCCATAATCCTATCCTGTGACTCCACATCTGGCACAAAACGAGCTAAGTCTTTTAGCTCCTCCTCATACTCCACTACTGACTTGCTGCCTTGCTTCAATGCATAGAATTCTATTCTCTTTTCATCTTGTACATGGACTGTGTAGTATTGCTCATCGAACTCAGCCTTGAATTCGGCCCAAGTCATGATGTCGTGGTATCTGCCTTTCACACTGCGCCACCAAGTCTCTGCATGGCGTTCCATCAAACGGCCTGCAACAGAAACCCTGTCTGCATCTGGTAACCTCATTTCCTTAGTGGTGTCCTCTACCTTATCAATCCAATTCTTAGCCACCAAAACATCACTGGTTCCATAGAAGGTCTCACAACCCAAATGCCTAGCTTCCTTGACCATCTTGGACAATTTCACAGGTAGACCTTGTCTATCATCTGCAGCCTGCACCCTGTCTCCATCTCTCTGATTAATAGGGGCTATGTTTTCTCCCCTTGGAGCATCATCATCTGCTCCTCCAGGTGGAACAACTGGTGCATCCTGCCTCTGTGGTGCTGGAGCTGTCTCCTGTCTCTGTCTCAGCATCTCACCCATGTTGGTCAACATGGTCATCAAAGCCTGGAAAGTCTCTACAGGAATTTGTACTGTCGGCTGTACTTCTGGTGCCACTGCTGGCTGTACCACCTCTGGTATCTGTTCTGGCATAACTCCAGGTACTGCTGATGTCTGATCCATATCATGTTCCCTGTTTCCAGTTCCACGGCCTCTGCCTCTACCTCTACCAGCTCGTCTCTGAGGCATGCTGCTCAACTCTAAGTACTGAGTCTGAAAGCTGCTAAGGGTAGAAAGGATAAGGAACATGACAACTATGACACACGACACTCTAATGCTGGCACACGTGTAAGTGAGTGTATGCATGTTCATGTTACATGCATGATCTGTCTTCTTCATTCTTTGTTTTTCCATATAATATCTGATTCCATTATTTTTCTTATTTTCCACTTTACCATGAGTATGATGCATATAAACAAATGTATGCTTCTTTCAAATATGCATAGGCCTATATTGAAAACATTTTCCACACATGATTTCAATACAAAGAACAGCTGAGTATAAACCACACCCAAAGAAAACTAAACCCAGCTGCTCCGCTACCACCCTAAGGTTGTCACGCCCCGGTACTCACAAGACATGACGCACCCAGCCATGCTCACCTTCACACACCTCCAAGGAGATATGATCGGGTTCACACGAAGCTTAGCATATTAACTCTTTTAATTTAAAACTCGCACACACATAAAGATTAGTTTAAATGAGCACGCGGAGAAAACATAAAAATAATTACACATTATATGAAACTTTAACAACAACGGAAGTCTTTATTTAAAACCACGCAGCGGATATTCATAGAAACGATGCACTCATACAAAGAAATATGTCATGAGTTTCAAAGGTGACTAGGCCTAAATAAGTTCACCAAAATAAAAATACATGATATGCTTAAGGAAATAATATGTGTGCTCCTGTGTGTGCTACCTCACGTACAGTGCCACCAGCAGCTAAACGACCAACCAGACAAGATCGCTAACCTCGAGCTAAACCTCAACTCGATCTAACCTGAAAATCACAAAGGTGAGAGGAGTGACATTCGCTAGGAATCTCAGTGAGAGGCCGAACGTCATATCAAAATCCGGAAATGGATAGTAGCAATATCATAAAACATCAGATGAAGAAATATTATTTATGCACAAACTCATTTTTGTCCATTCTATCATGAATTCCTATACCATGCCAACATGCTTAATTATATATCTCGATAATTAAAATATTGTGTGATATGATATTATGTAACGAAAACATGCATGTTCAAACATGCACAATAAGATTCAAATCTCAGTAAGGCGTAAGGCAAACTGCCTAATATCTTCTCATCAAGATGAGTAATGGTCTGTTTCACCCACTTGTCATCTGAAACTAAATAGAAGGACAGATGAAACTATCCGACCATAAATCATCACTAGCATTTAATCATATAAATAAGCAAGTGAATCACCATATCCCTCCAAGTCTAATCGTGCCTTCGGATAACTCACCGGTATGCCTACCGTGCCTTTGCTACACGATTGACTAAGCCCTGGCCAGTGCTAACTTATCTCATACTTCGAAAACTCATAAAACAAAGGAGTCCTTACCACTCCTTATATCATACATCATTATATTAAAGATATAACACTCATAGGTCTCAATGACCATATCTCATATCAGTGGAATGTTCAATGCATGAAACAATATGTATGCAGCCTATACTAATTTTATAGACAAGTATTTCCTACCTCGGATTATCCTACACTCGGATAAAGAATTTTGATTCAAACTTACGAATCTAAGGGATTAAAATTTTTAAGTCTTTTAAATCCATCTTATATTTCAATCTTAAGGTATAGAAAAATTATTCTAAGGATTCAGGATGATTAGAAAGTGATCACAAAGGTTTCTAGTTACAGTTGTTGTTTTGAAATAACAACAGAGGCTAAAAACATTGAAAATTCTGCATAAAAATTTCTGCAAAGAGTTTTCAACCACCCATAATTTGGATACTGAAAACCTATCTTCCACGACTTCAAATTCGACAAAAGTTTTCATGTACAGAGACTTACATAGCCTCTTTCGAATGCAAAAAGAATCAACTCAAAATAATAAATAGACAAAAAGTTACGGGGTGTTAAAGTTGACCACAAAATAAGAAAAGTGCAGATATTTCGGCAAAATCTGTTTCATTCACCCAACTTTGGGATAACCAAAAACTATGTTATACAATTCTGAATTTTACTAAATTTCGTACACTAATAGGCTAGTGCACAGACTCTACAATGGACCAAGAATCACTCCAAAAGAATTATTCTACACAGAATTATGAAGTGCCAAAGTTCATCAAAAACCATATTTTTTAGCAAATTTCCAGAATTGATTCCTCAATTCAAACTTCCAATCAACCCATTCTAATCTATAAATTCTGCATACTCAACTCACGTACTACCTAGTATGCAACACATGCATTCCAACAACGTCAATGGTAATGTCATTTGCATTTAAAATCAGACATAAAACCAAATTTCACATTTCATATCACACATCATTTCAAAGCATGGTATGAATTCTAATGCATTCAAATATATTTCAAATGAATTGCTACTATCAAAACATTCAATTCACTTCCAGTTTTAATTATCAAAACACAATGTTTTACCATCAAATAATATGAAATTAAGTCTGCTCACCTCTCGATGCGTGTGAAGAACTCGGCTCCTTGCCTCGGTTCTCGACACGTTCGGAAACACCTAAACCACACCAGATATCGGATTAAACTCAATCCGATTAACTAAAACAAAATAAATCAGAATATCCTATGGGTTCCAAATGCTGCCCAACAATTCCAGAACCTAAACCAAGGCTCTAGACTTAACCAAAAACATCTCATTACCCCATAAACAACCCTCACAAACTAACTCAATGATCGGACAATCAAACCCGACATTAACCCAAAATTATCAAACCTGAAAATTCAACTAGAACACCAATCTTGTGTTCACAATAAAACTAAAGAATCCAGTGACATCAACAGGTCACAATAAAGCTATCTCAACCAACAAAATATCGCAATTTACGAAGAGATAACAAAATTCCAATCCAAACTACTCTGAAATTTTACCATCACAGAATCTCACGAAATTAACAGGATAGCTATTCCTAACCATCAGTAATATACCCCCAGAATATCAAGTCAAGTAACTGAACCAAGAGAGAAAAATTTGGAATTTATCCAAATCTGGACGAACTGAAAATGGCTCACTGGCACCGGAATAAGATGATTCAGAAAACGATTCTGGTACCAAAAGAAAGCTCTCGCCCATACAAAACCGTAGCAACAAGAATCACTCAATTCTGACTTACGGTTTGAGAGTTATGGTGATTTTAATTTTGTAGGACAAAACAGTATTCTATTTGAGAGAAAATCGTGAGAGAAAAACGATTTTCAGAAAAATAGACTGAAATTTGCGGGTTTTTGGGCTTTTATAGTGTTTTCGGATTTTGGACCAAAGTCGAAGATTATTTTTCCACGATCTCAAATGTGGAAACGGAATATCAAAAATCAATATAGAATAGTCGTACGGGCTCCGGGAAATAAATTGGGCCCGAAATCGGTAAATGGGCTTGTAGGCCCAAATGGCCCGAATCAACAAATGGGTACGAAAGCCCAACATGCACCTCGACACGCTAATTAAAACGCAAAGACTAACACATACCCAAACCCTTATAGACACACGCTCTAAATTAAAGGGTACGAAAAACTCAGGTTTCACACATAGTCATAGGTATAAGCCCTAAAACCACAAGATAACTAGACATACTCTATGCTGGACTATGCATGTAAACAACCATGCTCCGCTACCAACCCTGTGAGGACCCGCTCCCGGTAAATAGGAACCTCACCGCCGTGCAACATCGATCAACCCAACTCGTGAATCAATCGAAAGTACACAAGGCTTAGTTAAATTTTTAAAACTAATATTCCCAAAACTGCGTACAAATTTGAATTTTATTAAATCGATACAAGCATGACACGTTTGATAAAACACTCGGCAATAAACAACAGAGTAATCACAGACACCAGCGGAAGTCTTAATTCTCATGCAACAGGCCACACGGCCCCAAGCATGCCACATAACAAGTCCATACACACAAGCCTTTAAGATCATTATTAAGTACTCAAAACACACATCATATATATCAATCTATTTTCCAAATTATCCATCCATATTCATAACCAATTTCCAAAATAAATTCACAAACAATTCACATCATTTATCATGTTTTATGACATGCATAAGTTTCATAGTTCACAAGATAAAACAGAACATGCCGAGTCTCCAAAACGTGAATATGCACAAGTCCAACCCTATGAAAGACACCGGGAAAACCTCAACAAAGCTTGGCTACGAAATCACAATCTAGCCCTGAAAAAAAATAAAGGGAGGGGGTGAGATCTAAAGACCTCAGTGGAAGTTACCGCATCATAAGAATATCCGTTAGAATAAAGGCATTTTACTAAATCAGTTTAATAAACATTTATTTCAACATACTTGAAATCTATACCATCTATCATGCACCCAACAATATCCATGACAAATATGTATCATGCATGCCTCACAGAAAATTTTACAATTCAGTTAAACAATAAATTCAAATCCAGTTTCTCATCAGTTCATTCACTTGGCTAATATGCCAAAACTCATCGGGGAGGATATAAAACACTTTCGAACCACCCCCGCTAAAGGATAATCCAAAAGCCCATTGACAGTTAACATTTTCATTTCTGTAAAATAATTATATAAGTCACAAAACCCCCTACTGTCAATGTTATCCATAATTGAATGGAGAAAACAATCTATCACATTCAATTACCAAGCATGCATGCACAATAAATTCACAGCCGGCAAGGACAATCCAGTCCCAAGTGTCCTGCTAAGTACGTTAAGCTAGGCACACATAACACAAACCATCCATACTACTCCCATCAGTAAGTGACATTCCCCTCAGCTGGGATTCCATCAACTTACCTTGTTTGGCCAAACCCATTCGTCAATTCCATTGATTCCAGAAAAATATATATATAGATATCTTTGTATTAAAACATGGAATGCATGGTATGCTCATTATCTAATCCCACCATAGGACCTTCTCGCACACAGATAAGCCACTTGGTTTCAGTAATTAATCGCAAACATATCACATAAAAATTCACACATCACAGGGTATTATTTAGAAGAAAGAAAAATTCGGTTTGCACTACTCTAGAGGAGTAGTCAATTACTTATTGTTGGTTGAGACTTCTCTGTTTATGTTTCACTCGAAGTAGTTGATTACCTCCTGGAATAATCAACTTCTTACTGCTGGTTACATACCAACATTTGCATTCCACTTTCAATAAATTTTATGGCTCAAAACTCACAACAATTTTAGTTTATACACAACTCAACAACCAGAATATACTCCTGGCCATTCATGCACACAAATCTTGCAACCACATTCCCAGCATGCATAAGAGTTCAAATATATATTTTCTGCACATAAACATGGCAAGCAATATCATGATACTAACATGAGTATCCAACATATTTTTAAGTAATGCCTTTATTCAAAACAAATCATGCATTTCCAGATTTTTAGATTACGCAAATCAAATCATTTCGCATACGCAAATGAAACTTAAACTCCCACCTCTTGACGCGCAGAAAATACACTTACTGCCACCCCTTTTCCCTTATCAACTTTCTGAGAATCACCTACAAACAGAACAAAAAAATTCAAGCTCAACGCAAACGTAAACCAGAAAAATCTCAAATAAAAAATCTGATTCTTGTGACCCCTTCTAACGCATTTTATAATGCTCAAACAGACCTTAAACACTCATCCTTAAAAGCTTCCTAACTCAGGGAATTAACATCTGCAAACTCATATTACAGAGCATAAACAATCAAACCAGAATACATAACCAAACTCAATTCTACTCGAATCGACAGCATAATCGCCTACCGACGTACTTTGCAACCTCAATCGCACTTAATTACATCCTAAAAGTCAAGGGAAACAAAATCAGAGTTCACATTTTCCAGAACCTTAAGAAATCCCAATATCTGATTCCCACAATACAAAATTTACAAAACCATGTAAAACCAACTACAAATCCATCTTCCACAACATCACAAAAGACCAATAAAACCGATTTTTCGTCATGAATGCAAAGAAATCAGAAACTTACCCCAAAATTTCGAATTTTCCCTTTCAGAGTCTAACTCTGTCGAAACCACTCCAAGAACAGCCAATCCCAGCAAAAAGTTACACAAAGGGTTTCAGAATTGCTGCAGAAAACTCAATTTGTTTTCAAATTTGGAAGAAATTGTGTTTTGGAGGTTTGGGTTTTCAAAAGGGGAAAAGAAGAAGAAGAAAAACTCTGGTTTCTGGTGTGGAGTCGTGGGAAGCCATAGGAAAGAGAGAAAAGGGAAAAAAAAGGAAGAAAAGGAAAAGAAGGAAAGTGGGCTGGTCCGCCTATGGGCCCGGCCGACCCGATGCGGGACCCGCAAATCTTGAAATTCAAAATACGTTTTAAAACATTCAGACGTACCCAAAAATATGAAAAATATACTTGAGATCTAAAAATAGTGTTTCTAGCTCTTGAAACAACATTGGAACTAGTGAGTAGTGAACGAGACCGTTTTTGGCAAAATCGACTCAAAGGCTTATGGCCACCCAAAACGGACCTTGAATGCATTTACGGGTGCATGGTAATGGAATAGAATTTACGCTAAACTCAACCTCAAAACACCCTCTAATCCCACTTAACACACTACTGTTTTCTATGACTATATCCGAGCTATTAACGACACTCAGGTCAGCTAACTCGATCGACTAATCAAACGCTCTACGTCGACCACTCTAGCCATGCTAATTGTCCTCTCTCTCGCTGCCTATGCACTCGAAAGGACGGGGTTCCACACTGATAGTCTCGCATATCAATCTCAAACTAGAATGTAGCATCCTACTATATTCTCTTCATCCATTGGTCTATCACAATCAGCTCTATATCTCAATTTATGTCATACAACGACAACTGTTCACAATCTCATCAACAAAATTTAACAGCTTACAGCTGAAATCATCATATTTCCACTGCATTATTCCAAATTTAACTTTACTTTTGACTAATTCACTTGAAATAGAATGCAAAAACATCACATTTTTGTCTTATTATACTAAACCTTTCACTTCAATCACTATACATCCATCACTTTCATAACAAGAACATGAGACAATCTCATTAACAACTTAATCAAAACTTGAAATTTTCATCCCACACTTAGCACAACTCGACATTGAGTCCACCGTATCAAATCTATACATACTAACAATATCATCTCCGCGGCATATATATACATATATCCTAATAATATAATCAAGCTAGAAGCTCATANACTAAAAATAGTGTTTCTAGCTCTTGAAACAACATTGGAACTAGTGAGTAGTGAACGAGACCGTTTTTGGCAAAATCGACTCAAAAGCTTATGGCCACCCAAAACGGACCTTGAATGCATTTACGGGTGCATGGTAATGGAATAGAATTTACGCTAAACCCAACCTCAAAACACCCTCTAATCCCACTTAACACACTACTGTTTCCTATGACTATATCCGAGCTATTAACGACACTCAGGTCAGCTAACTCGATCGACTAATCAAACGTTCTACGTCGACCACTCTAGCCATGCTAATTGTCCTCTCTCTCGCTGCCTATGCACTCGAAAGGACGGGGTTCCACACTGATAGTCTCGCATATCAATCTCAAACTAGAATGTAGCATCCTACTATATTCTCTTCATCCATTGGTCTATCACAATCAGCTCTATATCTCAATTTATGTCATACAACGACAACTGTTCACAATCTCATCAACAAAATTTAACAGCTTACAGCTGAAATCATCATATTTCCACTGCATTATTCCAAATTTAACTTTACTTTTGACTAATTCACTTGAAATAGAATGCAAAAACATCACATTTTTGTCTTATTATACTAAACCTTTCACTTCAATCACTATACATCCATCACTTTCATAACAAGAACATGAGACAATCTCATTAACAACTTAATCAAAACTTGAAATTTTCATCCCACACTTAGCACAACTCGACATTGAGTCCACCGTATCAAATCTATACATACTAACAATATCATCTCCGCGGCATATATATACATATATCCTAATAATATAATCAAGCTAGAAGCTCATAAAGAGAGAGTGAGAGGGATTGAAAATGGTCCAGGGCCAGGTATAAAGAAAAAATCTCAGTTATAGAGGTGGTTCTCTTTTATAAGGTATCAAGCTTCTTCGATAGTCCTAAGATTAACACACCATAATCGAGTTAATACCACCAATTCGGAGCCGGCCTTCATCTAATCCCCAGTCACATTCCAATCCTCTGACTCGATATTAAATGAATAACCTTATCATGTCTACTAGTTTTGTGAGAGCCGTGCCCCGAGCACCAGCCACTCTCCCCATATCAGGTATTGTCTGGCAGTACCCCGACGTTCACCCCAGGCTGCAGCCTCTGGGAGTCGAACCCGCGACCTACTCCTTTTGTTGTTTCCCGGAACATGCCTCTCACCAATTCAGTGGTGTTCCGGGAAACAACAAAAGGAGTAGGTCACGGGTTCAACTCCCAGAATTGGTGAGAGGCGTGTTCCGGGAAACAACAAAAGGAGTAGGTCGAGGGTTCGACTCCCAGAGGCTGCAGCCTAGGGTGAACGTCGGGCTACTGCTAGACAATACCTATGTTACTTGGACCAAGTAGTCTTTTTCTTATCTTTCGTTGTTTGTTTATTTTATATAGAAGTGTGCTAAGAGTAAAATCTTAAATATTTATTAATTTTTAAGATTTTATTAATTATAAAAAAAAGGACATGGGTGGATGCAAAAGTTATTAATTATTGGAGGATATTAATTTTTAGAATATTAAATTTAAGATTGTGTATCTTCTTTGTATAGATAACAGTTATCAAGGTAGAATATTTTTTTATCCAAAAATTAAATTTATTAAAAAAATTAAAAAGTTAGACGAATCATTTACTTGATTGTAAGAGCATTAAAGATCACAAGGAATGAGATAGGCAAAAGAAGAACCAACCACCGCTCTAAATTAATTATTTGTTGCATTTTGATCAGGAACTCAAGGTTGACACGATTCTCTCTGCCATTACTTCCAGGAAATTGCTGGAATCCACCTCTGAACTGTTCTCAATTTTTAATTTTATATACCCCGTTTTAACCAGTCAATCACGTTTACCTGTCTCTCTCAGCCATTACTTCCAGGAAATTGCTGAAATCCATCGCTAAACTGTTGGTAACTTTTAATCTTAGTTGCCCGTTTTATCTCCTCTGGAGAGGCAAACACAGTTTTCCTGTGAATTTCATTTTATTTTTCTGAATGGCTATCATAGAGTCGCTCGAAGCAGACGAACAAGCCTCCTCTTCCAAGTCCGGATATCATCATTATCACGTATTCCTGAGCTTCAGAGGTAAAGATACTCGACATGGTTTCACTGATTACCTCTACAGAGAGTTGGTAAGAAAGGGCTATCTTGTATTCAGAGATGATGATGAGATTTCATTCGGGAAGAATATACAATCCGAACTGCAGAAAGCAATTCGAGAGTCTAAAATATCCATCATAGTCTTCTCCAAGGATTATGCCTCCTCCAAATGGTGCCTAGATGAGCTTGCCACTATCATGCAACGTCGCAAACAATTCGGTCATCATGTTCTTCCAGTTTTCTATAAAGTGGATCCATCTGATGTGAGGAACCAGAGGGGCAGCTTTTCTCAATCGTTTATCCGGCTTGAAGAGATCTTTAAGAAGGAAGTGGATCGAGTGGAGAGATGGAGAGACGCATTAAGAGAAGCTGGACGTCTAAAAGGAGTAAACGTTGTGGAAGATAGGTAATAGTACTGTAAGTTTTGCCTTGTGGATTTTTAAGTTGGAACAATTCTGGTTCTATCTATTATACAATTTTGTAGTTAACAATGCTCTGTGTTGAGTATTAAGCATTTCCTTGCAGTTCTTTTATTATAGAAGAAATCTTAGCCTTCACTTTAATGAGTGATTCTTTTATTAAGTATTTTTTTTCTTGATGACATATAGACCTGAGTACGAATTCCTTCAAGAAATTGTTCAGAAGGTGGGAAACCAGGTGCGACTCCAAGTTCTTCACGTTGCTCCCAAGTTGGTTGGCAGAGAAATGGACATAAATGACATAATTTCATGGCTACACGACGGGGCAGATACTGTTGGCATAGCTTCGATTTGTGGAATGGGGGGAATTGGCAAGACAACCATTGCCAGACAAGTCTATAATTCGAAGTTCGAGAGATTTGAAAGACATTGCTTTCTCGAAGACATTAGAGAAACAAAGAAGCAACATGGGTTGGTCTATCTGCAAACCAAACTTCTTAAAGCGCTTGGGTATGCTGCTGCAGATTCAATACTTGGTGTGGCTGAGGGCACTGCTATGATCCAACGCATAGTAGCCCACGAAAGGGTGCTTCTTGTTCTGGATGATGTGGATGATTTAGACCAGTTTGATGCATTAGTTGGCAAGAAAGAATGGTTTTGTTCGGGAAGCAAGATTATCATAACTACAAAGCTTAAAAGTATACCCAGGGCACATGAACGCGATAAGATATTTGAAATTATGGAACTGAATGATGAGGGATCACTGGAACTGCTGAGTTGGCATGCGTTTGGCCAGGCTAATCCTCTGGGTGGTTATGATAAGTGCTCCAGGGATCTGATGCATTATTGCTGTGGACTTCCATTGGCCCTTCAAGTCTTGGGTTCTTCTCTTTCTGGAACAACTACACAAGTATGGGAGAGTGAATTACAGAAGCTCAAAGCAAATCCTAATCCTAAAATCAAAGACGTTCTTGTCATAAGCTATGAATCACTTCCGGATTATCATGCGAAGCAGCTATTCCTACATATTGCTTGTTTTTGCATTGGAATGGACGAGAGATATGCAGTCAGAATATTTGATGGTTGTGGCTTTTCCACAGTAGCTGGGATGAGTACTCTCGAGGATAGATGTTTAGTATCTATAGATGACGACAATAAGCTGACAATGCACCAATTAATTAGAGACATGGCGAAGAATCTTGTTCGGAAAGAATCAATCGAAAATCCCGGAAAGCGCAGCAGAGTTTGGGATAATAATGATGCAGTTGCTGTAATGACCCAAAACTCCGTAAGAATCTCGGCTTTTACTATCATAAAGAAAAAAAGAAGAGGAATTCTTGCAGGTACAGGTCTGCAGGTTGCTGCAAACTTGGGGGACTTCTGTGGTTTCATCTTTTGTTATCAGCGGCTGGGTTGCTCTTCATATGCCAATATTTTCGATAGTCTGGAGTTGTTACCTTCAGGGACTTTTGTTGCTTTGTTGCGTATGTTGGCTGCCTAACAGATGCAGGTACAGGTCTGCAGGTTGCTGCAAACTTGGGGGACTTCTGTGGTTTCATCTTTTGTTATCAGCGGCTGGGTTGCTTTTGATATGCCAATATTTTTGAAGTGAATTGGTATTTTGCAAGTTAAGGAGCCTGTCATTTAGTCATAGGCTCCGTTGGTTTCATTCTGGTCATTGTGTTGATACAATGTTACATTGTACAGACTCTATGTCTTACTATATACATATCGATATTCATTCAAAAAAAAAAGAAGAGGAATTCTTGTGTTATGTATGTATCGTTATATTATAACTTGTCATGTTATTTTGTTCTATCATCATGCAGGGCACTGAAACAATCAAGGGTTTTAGCATGAACCTATCACCTGGAAATACGAGTTCCACACAATTCAATGAAGGAAGTTTTCCAAAAAGACGACGATTAATCTTCTCGCTGTGGACACCTTCTAACAGTTCTTCAGTGATTCAGTTTTCCACTATGGCTTTTGCAAAGATGCAACATCTTCAATTACTGGATATGGGTAATGTAGAGCTCCAGGGATCCTGCAATGACATTCCTAAAAGTCTGGTATGGTTACGTTGCCATGGATCCTCATGGAGTTGTATACCATACAATTTATTTCTTGGAAACGTAGCTGTTCTTGAAATGCCAAATAGTAATCTGAGATATATTTGGAAGGGAATGAGGGTATGCTTTCTCTTTCCCAATGCCTGACATTTTTTGATGTTTGTGTATTTGATTTCTCTAAATGTTTGTTTCTAATCTAACTGTTTGCTTCTTCACAGCGTCTTGAGCGCTTGAGGGTGCTTGACCTAAGACATTCCCATGAGCTTATTAGAACTCCCAACTTCGAAGGACTCGTAGGCCTGGAGATTCTGGTGCTAGAAGACTGCAGAAACTTATTGGAGGTTGATGAGTCCATTAGATTGCTGGTGAAACTTGAATCATTAAACTTGAGAAACTGCTCTAGTCTTCATCTTAAGCTTCCAGTGTTAGAATCTCTTCTAGAACTTGACATATCAGGTTGTCCAAGTCTGGGGAACTTTCTCGAGGTTTTGCTGAGGTTTGAGTCACTGAAAGTGTTGAATGCAGATGGGATTACCATTCAGGATTTCAAAGAAGAAAAACGGCTTTGGTGGCCATCAGTACCATGGCTTCGCAAACTACAACTACCCAGGGGACTTGCACACTCAACATGTTTCAACACTGATCGTCTTCCTAGGACATTGACACAGCTAAGCCTTGAAAACTGTGACTTGTCAGATCAATTTTTCTCCATTGATCTCAGCTGTTTGTCTTCATTGTGGAGATTAAATTTGAGTGGAAACCCGATTACCCTTCTCCCTGAAAGCATCAAGCAGCTTCCCAATCTCGAGTCCCTTATATTAGAAAACTGCACCAAGCTACAGTCAGTTTCTTCGGGTGATGCAGCTTTTGTGATTCTTAGGAACTGTATATCACTGGAAAAGATTTTAGAGACTAGAACTTGGCGGATTCCAATTATTAATGCCAAAAGTTGTGGGAAGCTTGTGGAGCTAGGAGACTTTTTCAAACTACAGCCCGTAGGCAAAATGGATAGCGATGTGCAGAAGTATTTGGGATTGTCCAGTTTGGAATCATTGCAAAAAACTCAACTTTCTCTGTTCAACAGTTTCACAGATACTATGCATTCTGCTGCTGCCATTCAGGTACTTACAACCTCTATAATTTCATTTGTTCAATGTATATATATATATATATATATATATATATATATATATATGATGTATTCTAACAAAATGAATATGAATTGCTGCTACTGAATCAGGTATTGCACCAATATGGATTGCACAGTAGTGTTTTTCTTCCAGGGGGCGAGGCTCCAGATTGGTTCCACCACCGGGTCGAGGGAAGCTCCATACTGTTTGATTTATTGCCGGTTGGTGGTCATGAGCTCATCGGTTTCAGCTTATGCCTGAAATATTTTCTCAATCCGCATAAAGCATGGATGCACAGCGAATCCATATCCCACTACTTTGATAATCTGGTCAAAGAGCGTGCAGAGAAATCAGATTATCCAGAGAATTTTTGTGTGGTTATCGGCAACAGGACTTCAAGACGGAGGTGTACATATTGGCCAGTAGTCTGCGGGATATCAGAGTCGGGGTTACACGAGGAGGGTGTGTTATGGTTGAGTTACTGGACGCTACAAGAATTAGGAAAGCTGCTGCCCTTGGGAGAGGGTGACCTGGTGGAGATTTGGAGTGATATGACTGATTTTGACGTGAAAGAGTTGGGTGTCCGTCTCATGTACCGAACTGAAGGAGAACCAACCAAAATAGAGCCACAACCTGGCCACTTCTCTTGTCGGTCTACTGGCGTTTTTGATTATATCGTAGACGAATTTGAAAAATACAGTCTTTTCTTGGCGTCTTTAGGGTGGAATAGGTTTAATCGAAACCTATATCCGCAAATATTACAGAAAAAGAGTGTGAGAAGGAGTTGGCAAACAAAAATTCAGAAAAGAAGTGGGAAAAAGAGTTGGCAAAGGAGTGGGAAAAGGAATAAGTAAAGAATTAAAGATATTTATAATAAAATATATTTTTTATATTATATAGATAAAATTTTACATTATAAATATAATTTTATATGCATCCAGGATAGATCAGTTAGTCTTTTTCGGCAAAAGGAGGATGTCATGTAAGATCATCATGTGTAGATAAAAGAAGAGGATGATAAGTTATATGACTATTGGCCTTTTGGATTTGTAAGTATCTAGTTCACTGATTGATCGATATTAATGGTTGATGGGTCACCTACTTTATTTGATATCTTCAGAGAATTTGATGTTAAAAAGAAATGATCAATGTGAGAACTCAAAATTTTCTAGTTGTTTGAGGTGGGAAGCCAAGGGAGTATCCTAGATGTTAACAGAGCTTAGCCCATACTTTAGAATCATTTACAGACTTGTAGTATTGTTTAGATGTTTTTTGGAGATATTGATTATTATGAAAAATTATTATAATTATTCATTTAATGATTGAAAAAACCATAAAAAAGAGGTATTATTGTTTTGGATATTTAGGTTCTTGGATAAGTCCAATAGAGGTTTAAAAACAATAAAAAAAATTTCGAAAAATTTTGAAAATGTAATTGAATATATGGTGATTTTTTTTTAAAAATAATGATATTTGATTTTTAGTAAATAATATATTTATGATAAATATAATTTCAAAGAACTGATATGATAGTAATATTTATAAGAATTCTATAAAAAATTTAGATATTTTTCGGAGTAGTATACTATTTATTGGGTATTTTTAATGATTTTAAATAATTAGGAATAATATTTATATATTTAATATTAATAAATTATATTATTATTTTAATATAATGATCAAAACGACATTGACCAACATTGGTCAAAATATAGTGTTGGACGTTGGTTTGGCCATCTAAGTGCCCCTAGTGCTTTTGCAAAAAATGAAGTTGTTTTACAAATGACCTAACACGACATTGTTTACCTTGTGAATAGGTTGTCCCTTCCCTTCCTCTTGGTCACCGCTTGTTGCCGATGGGGTAACGGGATAAAATTCCATTTTGATTGCCAGATGTGAGATTAGGAGGTCCTGAGTCCTCTTTATACCGCCAAAACGCTCCTTGTGCATTCGCAAGTCTCTCCAAGGGATTTTGGTGCCAATCCTGCCAAATCTAGCCTATTTCCAGTGAGTATTTGTGAGACCCCGATCCTTAGTCCTAGAAGTCTAGAAGTCAGTACAGGTAAAATAACCATTTTGCCCCTGAAGAAATGGATGTGTGATAGTCGGAAATGATATTGAAGGTTCTTTCCTCTTTTGGTTGATTTCATTTCCTTCCTCTTTCATTTCCTTCTTGATTCATTCTTATCATAAATGATATATCTCCTAAAATTAAGAGATAATTCCAGAATTTAAATCCAAAGTATTATTTCTTTATATCTAGCCTTAAAGGTAGAGAAAACTAATCTCATTAATCCTATAAATATACCCACCAGCCACACATATATACCGAACTGAAGGAGAACCAACCAAAATAGAGCCACAACTATTGTCGGTCTACTGGCATTTTTTATTATATGGTAGACGAATTTGAAAAATACAATCTTTCATTTGGGGTTTTAGGGTGGAATAAGTTTATCGAAGCCTATATCCGAAAAAATTCAAAAAAGAAGTGGGAAAAAGAGAGTGAAAAGGAGTGGGAAAAATGGTGTGTAAAGGAATAAGTAAAGAATTAAAGATATCTTATATTTATATATATTATGTCACAGAGATTATTTATAATAAAATATATTATTTATATTATATAGATAAAATTCTACATTTTAAATATAAGTTTATAATTTTATATGCATACAGGATAGATCAGTTAGTCTTTTTTGGCAAAAGGAGGATGTCATGTAAGATCATCGTTTGTAGATAAAGGAAGAGGAGGATAAGTTATATGACCATTGGCCTCTTGGATTTGTAAGTATCTAGTTCACTGATCATGATTGATCGATATTAGTGGTCGATGGGTCACGTACTCTATTTGGTACCCCTTGTCATGGAGGGAATTTGATGTTAAAAAGAGATGGTCAATGTGAAAACTCAAAATTTTCTAGTTGCTTGAACTCAAAACACAGTGTTGGACGTTATTTTGGCCATCCAAGTACCCCTAGTGTCGTTTTACAAAAGACTTAACACGACGTCGTTTACCTTGTAAACAGGCTGTCACTTCCTTTCCTCCTGGTCACCGCCTGCTGCCGATGGGGTAACGGGATAAAATCTCGTTTTGATTGCTAGATCTGAGATTAGGAGGTCTTGAGTCCTCTTCCTTCTGCCAAAACGCTTCTTGTGCATTCACAAGTCTCTCCTAGGGATTTTGGTGCCAATCATAGCCAAATCTAGCCTATTTCCAGTGAGTGTTTGTTAGACCTCAATCCTAAGTCTTAGAAGTCCAGAAGCCAGTACAGGTGAAATTACCATTTTCCTTGAAGAAATGGATGTTTGATAGCCAGAAATAGTATTGAAGGTTCTTTCCTCTTTTGGTTGATTTCATTTTCTTCCTTTTTCATTTCCTTCTTGATTCATTTTTATCATAAATAGTATATCTCCTAAACTTCAGGGATAATTAAAGAATTTAAATCCAAAAAATCATCTCCTTATATCTAGCTTTAGAAGTAGGTAAAATTAATCTGTTAATCCTGTAAACATACCAATAGGCCACACACATGTCCACACACCAAAAACACACAAAATCATCAAGCAATAAACTTTTCTTCCTTACCCTTGCTGCCGAAATTCACCTAATGCATACAATAACCGAATTGTTTCATCCTTCATTAAATGTCTGCAAATAATAGCTTGTTGAAAATCTCTTTTCATCCTCTATCTTGCTATCGTGGTTTCATCATTAGTAGGTCAGTTATTCCCTATTTTATCTGCTATCACAATTCCCTAGGTATTGATTCCGAAATTCCTTAATTGATCCTTCAATTGGTTTTAATTGTTGTTCTTCTTGTTTGTATGATTGTTTGACACTTATTCATGTTGTAATATCTTGAATTCATCCTTTGAATCTTCCCTATATGTGAAGTCGGCATGCCCTACTCCTTTGTCCTATTGTTGTCAATTTTTATCAATTGACTTGTCTGTTGGTTTCTAATCTTGTTCCTTTTAATTGTATGTGTACTTGGCACCTAATCAAATGTTATCATGAAGTTGCAACCCCTAAACCTTGCATACATAAAATCGTAATTTGCCCTATTGTCCTAACTTAATGTCGAAATTTGCATGATGAATTAGGTTGATTCTTGTTATGTTCTTGGCTATCACATCACACATCTAAGGGGGTGATTCCTGCGACATCTGATCACTGGTTTCTGATAGGTTTGGTGAGTGGAATTAGTAAGAAACTAGGATGTTTGTTTGGTTTCTGGATGTTTATGCTTATTATGGTTTTGTCTTTGCCTTATGGTTTTGATTCTCTTAATAAAGGAAAAGGATTAGCTACTTGTTCAGAGACAAGAGAGGTAGGATCTATATCTCATCGGTTTCTCCCGAGATCCTTGTTGTTTGATTGATATTTTTGGTGCATGTCCTTGTTGATGATTGTATACGCATGTCTTGTTTAGTGTGTGCATGAGTTGCGGATTGAACTATGGTTCCTTAGACAGTTTCAGACCCTTAAGATAGGACATGTGTGCCTATTTCGGTTGTGTCATATGCATTGGACATATTGATTGTGCTGTGATATGATTGAGGATGCCTTATTGTGTTATCTGCCTTTTCCACAGTAGCTGGGACGAGTAATCTTGAGGAAAGATGTTTAGTATCTATAGATGACAAAAATAAGCTGACAATGCACCAATTAATTAGAGACATGGCGAAGAATCATGTTCGGAAAGAATCAATTGAAAATCCTAGAAAGCGCAACAGAGTTCGGGATAATGATGATGCTGTTGCTGTATTTACCCAAAACTCTGTAAGAATCTCGTCTTTTACTATCTTAAACAAAAAAAAAAAAGAATTCCTGTGCTATGTATGTTTCATTGTATTATAACTTGTCATCTTATTTTGTTCTATCATCAAGCAGGAAAGTGAAACAATCAAGGGTATCCTGAACCAATTACCTGGAAATATGAGTTCCACACAATTTAATGAAGAAAATTTTCCAAAAAGACAACGATTAAACTTCTCATTGTGGACACCTTCTTACAGTTCTTCAATGATTTAGTTTTCCACTATGGCTTTTGCAAAGATGCAACATCTTCAATTGCTGGATATGGGACATGTAGAGCTCCATGGATCCTGCAATGACATTCCTAAAAGTCTGGTATGGTTATGTTGATATGGATCCTCATGGAGTTGTATACCATACAATTTATTCCTTGGAAACGTAATTGTTCTTGAAATGCCGAATAATAATCTAAGATATATTTGGAAGGGAATGAGGGTATGTTTTCTCTTTCCCAATGCCTGACATTTTTTTATGTTTGTGTATTTGATTTCTCTAAATGTTTGTGTGAGACCTCGTCTTTTTTAGAGTCTAGTCAGCACTCGAATTCAGTCCGATTTTTCTGATTGGTCGGTCTAAATAAGTTGAACACTTCACCGTCAGAGCTGATTTTTTGACCGAGTGACCTAGATATAGTCATAGAGCCTCAGTGTCGGGTTTAGGATGTTTAGAACATCATGTCGTTGGTAGTGTGTTGATAATTTGTGTGACGTGTCGTTTCAAAGTTTTAATGTGTATTAGAATAATTAATCGATTGATGTTGTTTGAGAATTGATGTTTTAATGTGTTTAGGAGGTTCTTTAGGTTGTATTTTAATTCTGGTAATTTTCGAGTATATTATTTTTGGCTTTGTTCTTAGTGCAGTTTTGTGTGTATGGTTGTTTAGGTGGTGCTTCAGTGGTCAATAAGGGCAAAGGTATTGCCGAATGAGTTGTCGGCGCGTCAAGAGGTGGGAGACTATGTTTCATTTACATGAACGAAAATATTTTATTTTATTAATTAAAATTGGTAAATACTTATTTTTGAATGGAGGCAATATGTGCATTGCTGAATGATTTGGCATGTTAGATTTATTATGTGTGAGACATATTTATGATGTATAAAATGTTTATTATGGAGCTATATGCATTATTGTGATGCGATTGAAATTCATTGCGAGAATATTTACATATATTGAATTCTTGAGTTGGGGGCTCTTAGGGAGCCTTTCAGTTGATTTTGAGTGTATTACATTTTATTTTGAATTATAACATGATTTGGAATTTGTTCTAGACATTGCAAAGAATATGTATATATAATTTCTAGGTGTAACCTGGAATTGACGGACTGTACTTGGCCAATGCAAAAGTAAGTGGATGAGTATCCTTAGATAGAAGGATAGTCCCTTGCCTAGGAGTATGGATAGATTGTGTATGCCTTGTATGAGTATGTGATGTCATAGGCTACATGTGTCTTCGGGCTTTTTGAGTTGGCGTGAGTTGGGAACCGTGTGATAGTGTGATTTCTTCACTTTTCCTGAGGATGACACTCATGGTAGGGGATTTATACTTATTTTGAAAATATGCATTAAATTAACCACTAGTAGGCTTTCAATTTCCCTTTGACCGGGGTTATCAGTGAAGTGGTTTTAGAGGTCCACCCCGATAGTTTTTGGCATATTAGCCTACGAGAATTAGATTTTGGATTTGTATACTAATTGGGCAAGGACCTGAGATACTCATATATATTATTAAACTCATGCATATGAATTTGATTATATTTACATGTGAGGTTGTTTACACGAATAACATTATAAACTTACTATGAATTTATTATAAAATGCTTATACTTGTTTTCGTATATGCTTCTATTCCACTAGAATTATTTATGACGCTCTGACTTTCATTAAGGTCCTCGAGATCTCACTCCCCTCTTGTTATTATTTTTCAGGACAAGCTTGAGAGCTTGTGTTGCTGACTTCCTTTTGAGATCGAGATTTTTGGTTTGTCATAGGACTGGACTACTGCATAAGACATATTTGAAAACTCGACACTTTCTTTTGTACTTTAGATTTTTTTATACTTGCTTATCTTTGTTTGCATGCTTTCTCATTGCAATTGTGACCCCATAGTGGGCTTGGATTGATTGAACTTACTTTGATGAATCATATTTGGGGCTATGTGGCCTGTTGTATGTAAGATTAAGACTTCTGCTGTTTGTGATTGTACTCCATGGTTTATTATGTTGTGTCGAGGTTTTCGTTTAAATACATGCTCCTTTTTAAAGAAAATGAAAAGTTTCAAACTTATATGTATTTTTAAATTTCTTACAAATTTGTTTTGAGGATAAGCCTTATGTAGTTTCGATTGGGCCATGAGTTGGGCCAATTGAGACTGCACGGCGTTGAGGAGCCCAATTACCGGTTTTGGGTCCTCACAAGGTTGGTAACAGAGCTTGGTTGTTTATATGTGCAATGTTTTCAAAAATGATTTAAAATGACATATTTTGACAGCGCATCACACTAACATTGTACATGCATAGTTCAGCATAGAGTTGTGTCTAGTAGTCTTGTTCTCATTAGTTAACTATGTGTTCAGTTTATAGAGATGACCCATGGGAGAGCTCGTCGTGTTACTAGAGGTAGAGGAGGCCGAGGTTGTCGTGCTCAAGTAGTTGATGCAGATGAGAGGTCTGATGCTCATAGACCAGCAACTGAGGTACAACAGCCACAGGGAGCACAAGGGACATAGGCAGGCCAAACAGCAGTCATACTTCAAATATTGGCCGCTCTCCAAACTACTTTGGGTCAGATACAGTAGACAATGCAGATGATGTAGGCCACAGTAGTTCAGCATTCACAGGTGCAGACACAGCAAGCACCAGCTCAGCCAGAGATTATTGTAGAGCCAGAGGTACAGCCTAGGGTTCAGCTAGTTGAGGTACAGGGTGCCAGATTGCCATTGAAGGTGTCCAAGTTACTTAAGGAGGCTAGGCATTTGGGTTGCGAGAGTTTTATGGCACTAGCGATGCTATGGTTGCTAAGATATAGAAAGACAAAATTGTCATCATTATCCAGGGCTTGAGGATTTTTGCTGATGACAGAGTCATTTTGGCTACTCGATTACTGGAGAGAGATACAACCACTTGGTGGAGTACTATCAGAAACAGATATGAGGGCCAGCCCACTTGGGAAGAGTTTGAGAGAGAGTTCAATACGAGATTCTTCCCAGCACACTTTCAGAATAATAAGCGGACTGAGTTCTATATGCTTCGCCAAGGAAACAAGACAGTTTCTGAGTAGGAGACCGAGTTTAAAGTGTTGGCCCATTTTGTGCCTGAGATGGGGCGAGATGTAGCAGATATGGCTAGACGATTTGAGCAGGGCCTCACCAAGAACATCCACTAGGTGAAGGGTCTTAATACCAATACTGACTTCGAGAAGCTTGTGATAGATGTAGTAAAGTCAGAGGAGATTGCCCGTGGTTAAAGTAGTCAGATTCAGAGGTATAAGAGACTTGCACCTAGCAAGGGTCCTATGAGACGTAGTGGCAAGTTTGACCACAGGAAGAGAAGTAGGATGTCTACTCTTTACTCAGCAGGGTATACGAGATCACAGGGCACATCTTCTTTTGTGACCCGTACACAGCCTGCTTAGTCAGTTTCTAGTTTCAGTGGACCAGCTGGGCATCCTAAATGTGGGAACTGTAGATAGAATCACCTCCCACCATGTCCGCTTGCGCTTAGGTGTTACACATGTGATCAATTTGGGCATTTGGCTAAAGATTGACCAAGGGGTAGTGCATCTAGGGTTGCAGTTTCTCAGTCTAGAGTTCCAGACTTGCCAGCAGCATAGAGGTCACGTGTAAGCCATATGGGTTCACAAGGATCTTCGAGGCCTCAGACTAAGCCACAGCAGGTCGATCATCTGGCAGCCAGACTATAGGCTAGGCTCAGTAGCAGAACCAACAAACACAGCTATACACACTAGCAGAAGTAGAGACATGTGCTAGTCCGGATGTCGTAACAGGTACTATCTCTATATTTTCTTGTTCTGCTAGAGTCTTGTTAGACCCCAGGATGAAAATGTCTTTTGTTGGTCCTAGGATAGCTAGTTGTGCAGATAGAGTGTTGTCACCCTTAGAGCCGTCTATAGTTGTGTTGACCCCTCTTGGTGAGCAGATTTGTGAGAGTCGTGTCCCGAACACCAGCCACTGTCCCCATATCAGGTATTGTCTGGCAGTAGCCCAGCGTTCACCCCAGGCTGCAGCCTCTGGGAGTCGAACCCGCGACCTACTCATTTTGTTGTTTCTCGGAACATGCCTCTCACCAATTCAGCTGAATTGGTGAGAGGCATGTTCCGAGAAACAACAAAATGAGTAGGTCGCGGGTTCGACTCCCAGAGGCTGCAGCCTGGGGTGAACGCCGGGCTACTGCCAGACAATACCTGATATGGGGACAGTGGCTGGTGTTCGGGGCACGACTCTCACAAGATTACTTGCAGCAGTGTTTTCTAGGGTTGTGTGTTGACAAAGGATACAGTACAGCTAGAGGCAGATCTGATACTGTTGGATATCAGAGATTTTAATGTAATAGTAGGTATGTACTGCCTATCTAGATACAGAGCCCGCATGGAGTGCTTCACGAAGAGGGTATGGTTTAGTCTTCCAAATGGGACAGAGTCTTGTTTTGAGAGAGACAGACGGGTACTAATGACTTGTGTGATATCTTGGATGAGTGCCAGAGAGTTGATTCACAAAGGGTTGCATAGCTTTTCATGCTCATGTCAGGGATCTATCAGTTGAGGTTCTAGAGTTGAATAGTGTACCAGTTGTCAGGGAGTATGCAGATATGTTTCCTAAGGATGTAACAGGGTTACCTCCAGTTCGAGAGATCGAGTTCGAGATTGAGTTATTGCCAGGGACATCACTGATTTCTATTCTGCCATATCGAATGACACCAGTTGAGTTAAGAGAGTTGAAGACTCAATTGAAGGATCTTGTGGATCGAGGCTTCATCAGACCAAGTGTTTCTCCATGGGGTGTGCTTGTCCTTTTCATAAAAAAGGAGTACGGTACCCTTCGGCTTTGCATTGACTACAGGCAGATAAACCGAGCCACAGTGAAGAATCGGTATTCGTTGCCAAGGATAGATGATTTGTTTGATAAGTTACAAAGTGCTTCAGTGTTCTCGAAGATAGATTTGAGGTCGGGATACCATCAATTGAGAGTTCGGGAATCCGACATCTTGAAGACATCATTCAGATTGAGGTATGGACACTATGAGTTTGTTGTTATGCCGTTCAGGTTGACAAATGCACCAACAGTGTTCATGGACCTCATGAACAAGGTGTTCTGAGAGTTTTTGGATAACTTTGTCATTGTCTTCATTGATGACATATTGGTGTATTCGAGGACCCAGGAGGAGCACAAGGTGCATTTGAGGATAGTTTTGGACACACTTAGAGCTCGACAGCTTTACGCTAAGTTCTCTAAGTGTGAGTTTTGGTATAGTGAGGTTGGTTTCTTGGGGCACGTAGTATCAGCTAGTGGAGTATTGGTAGACCCCAAAAAGATAGAGGCTATTGTTTTGTGAGAACTGCCTCGTAGTGTGACAAAAGTGCATAGCTTTTTGGGCTTGGTAGGTTACTACAGACGGTTTGTAGAGGGCTTCTCGATTTTGGCAGCGTTTTTTGACCTGTTTGACTCATAAAGGTGTGCCTTATATGTGGACCAAGAAGTGTGATCAGAGTTTCAGTGATCTGAAGACCAGATTGGTTTCAACTCTAGTGTTGACCTTACCAGTCAGTGGAAGAGGCTATGTTGTTTTCAGTGATGCCTCGAGACTTGGGATGGGATGTGTGCTGATGCAGGATGGGAAAGTGGTTGCCTATGCTTCGAGACAGTTGAGACCCCACTAGGGCAACTATCCAACCCATGACCTTGAGCTTGCAGCGGTGGTCTTCGCTTTGAAGATTTGGTGCCATTACTTGTATGGTAAGACATGTCATGTTTACACAGATCACAAGAGTCTCAAGTACCTTCTCACTCAAAAGGAGTTGAACTTGAGACAGAGGCGTTGGCTTGAGTTGATCAAGGACTATGACTTGATAATTGACTACCATCCGAGTAAAGCCAACATAGTTGCAGATGCTTTGAGTAGGAAGACTTTTTTTTTCTTGGCTTATGTGGGAGCTGAGTATATGCCTTTGTTGATGAGTTTGAGGGATTCTAGAGTTCAGCTGGGTAGTGATGAGACCGGAGCATTAGTTGCACATATGGTAGTGAGACCGACATTGATTGATGAGATACGAGCTAGTCAGCATAAGGATCCAGCTTTGGTCAGAGTGAGACAGAGTTTGGACAGCATTGAAAATGCAGAGAGTTCAGTCAATGATTACAGAGTTAGAGATGATGTTATTCTAACTTTCCGAGGTCGTATGTGTGCACCACATAATGAGGAGTTGAGACAGCGAATTCTGACAAAGGCTCACAGTTCAACATTCTTTGTACATCCGGATAACACAAAGATGTATAGAGATTTAAGGGTCTTATTGGTGGTCAGGCATGAAGAGCCACATAGAAGAGTTTGTTGCTCGATGTTTAGTATGTCAGCAGGTGAAGGCAGAACATTAGAGAACAACAGGCATGTTACAACGCTTCCCATTCCAGAGTGGAAATGGGAGCATATCTCCATGGACTTTGTGGTTGGTTTGCCACGTGTGGAGCGATGATACGATGCCATATGGGTGATAGTGGACAGACTCACCAAGTCTATGCACTTCCTCCCCATCAGAGTGACAGATATACCAGAGAGGTTAGCATCGAGGTGGATGAGATTGTTAGATTGCATGGTGTGCCGACGACTATAGTGTTAGATCAGGATCCAAGATTCACTTCTCGATTTTGGGAGAAGTTTCACCAAGCATTGAGTACAGAGCTGAGGTTCAGTACAGCCTTCCATCCATAGACAGATGGTCAATTAGAGCAGACTATACAAATCTTAGAGGATATGCTGAGAGCTTGTGTGTTGGATAGGTAAACCACTTGGGACCGATGCTTACACTTAGTGGAATTTTCCTACAACAATAGTTTTTAAAGGAGTATTGGTATGGCATCATACGAGGCACTGTATAGACGCAGGTGTCATACTTCGTTGTGTTGGGATGAAGTTGGTGAGAGGCTTCTTGATAGTCCAGATTTAGTAGACAAGGCTACTCAACAGGTTGCTTTGATTAGAGAGCGGCTGAGAGCAGCTTAGAGTCGATAGAAGAGTTATGTAGATCATCGTAGGCAAGATTTAGAGTTTGCCGTGGATGATAGAGTATTCTTGAAAGTCGCTTATAGAAGAGAGTGATCAGATTTCAGCAGCGGGGCAAGCTAGCTTAGAGATATAAGTCCCCACCGTATTGTTGACAAAGTTGGCCCAGTAGCATACAGATTGGAGTTACCACCAGAGTTAGAGAGGATCCATAACGTCTTCCATGTGTTCATGTTGAGGAAGTACGTTCCGGATCCATCCCATATATTGGAGACACCACCAATCGAGCTAATGATTTGTCTTATTCGACTAAGCCAGTGGCCATAGTGGATAGAGCGGTGAGACAATTGCGTAGTCGCAGTGTGCCTATGGTTTATGTTTTGTGGCATAGTGACCGTATGGAGAAGTAGACTTGGGAGCCAGAGCAGTTGATGAGACAGTAGTATCTGCATTTGTTTGGGGATTCCGGTAAGTGAATTTTGAGGACAAAATTCCTATAATGAGGGGAGGATGTGAGACCTCATCTTTTTTAGAGTCTACTCAGCACTCGGATTCAGTCCGATTTTTCTGATTGGTCGGTCTAAGTGAGTTGAACAATTGACCGTCAGAGCTGACTTTTTTACCAAGTGACTTGGACATAGTCATAGAGCCTAGGTGTCGGGTTTGGGATGTCTAGAACGTCATGTTGTTGGTAGTGTGTCAATAATTCGTGCGATGTGTCGTTTCAGAGTTTTAGTGTGCATTTGAATAACTAATCAATTGATGTTGTTTGAGGCTTGACTCCAGTGGATATAACAAATTTTTACTCCTTTGACCCGCGTATGAGTTTTGGAGGCCCGTTTTGAATGGCCGGAGGTCTTCGGGCCGACTTACCTTTGGTGGGACTGATTTTGGTTTCTCGACCCCAATTATGTTTTAAATACCTGATTTTCACATTTTGAGCTTTTAAATTTTATTTTGGCCCACCTGGGGCAGTTATGGGTGATTTTATATTTATTCAGATTTAAAAAAAAAATTCAAAAAAAAAACAAAAAAAAAAGAGTAAAAAAGTCAAAAAGTAAAAAAGTAAAAAATCCCTACTTAAATAGCTAACCCATGTGAGCACCAACAATTTTTCCTTTCCCTTTTTGTTCATCCTTCTCTCGAAAGCTTAAGTTAAGTTTTTCTTTTTTTTTTCTCAATTTCAATTTCCTTTACCAATTGATTTCTATTCAAAATTAGCATTTGGGACTTGTTTCAAATCATAAACCCAACTCCTCCTATAGATTTTTACTGGTATTTTGGTTGATTATGGAGATTTTAATTGAATTTGAGTATTTTTAGTGAAATTTGAATTTTGGGGTAAATGCTTAATTTATTCCATTTTCTTTTCGAGTTTTGGATTGTTTTAGCATGCATGTTTAGATATTTCCTGTTATGGTCTGATACTTTAGATTACACGAAAACAACAATTAATCAATGGTTTATCATTTAGAGTATTCGATGGTATTTTGATAATTTCAGGGAATTCATGTTCTTGTTAAATTGGATGAAATTGGTTAATGTCATTGCTCGAGTTAGGTTGTTTGTGTGTTTTAGAGAAGGTTTGTGGATTGAGAAACCCAAGTTTGATGTTGGTTGAGCTTGGAATTGGAATTTAAGCTTAAGAAGGCTTGGGTGTGTGAAGGGGTTGGTTGTTTCTCTTAATAGATTGAATAGTGTATGTTTCTAGAGGTTGAATTGAGTGAATTGAGACTTAGAGTGAGTGTTTAGGGGGTCCTTTAGGTTGTATTTTAATTCTGGTAATTTTCAAGTATATTATTTTTGGCTTTGTTCTCAGTGCGGTTTTGTGTATATAACTGTTTAGGTGGTCTTCAGCGGTCGATAAAGGAAAAGGTATTGCCGAGCGAGTTGTCGGCGCGTTAAGAGGTGGGAGATTATGTTTTATTTACATGTACGGAAATATTTTATTTTATTAATTAAAATTGATAAATACTTGTTTTTGAATGGAGGTAATATGTGCATTGATGAATGATTTGGCATGCTAGATTCATTATGTGTGAGGCATATTTATGATGCATAAAATGTTTATTATGGACCTATATGCATGATTGTGATGCGATTAAAATGCATTGCGAGAATATTTACATATATTGAATTCTTGAGTTGTAGGGGCTCTTAGGGAGCCTTTCAGTTGATTTTGAGTGCATTACATTTTATTTTGAATTATAACATGATTTGGAATTTGTTATATAAGTTTGCAAAGAATATGTATACATAATTTCTAGGTGTAACCTGGAATTGACAGACTGTGCTTGGCCAATACAAAGGTAAGTGGATGAGTATCCTTAGTCCCTTGCATAGTAGTATGAATGGATTGTGTATGCCTTGTGTGAGTATGTGATGTCATAGGCTATATGTGCCTTCGGGCTTTTTGAGTTGTGTGTGAGTTGGGAATCGTGTGATAGTGTGATTTCTCCACTTTTCCTTAGGACGACACTGGTGATAGGGGATTTATACTTATTTTGAAAATGTGCATTAAATTAAGCACTAGTAGGCTTCTGATTTCCCTTTGTCTTGGGTTATCAATGAAGCGGTTTTAAAGGTCCACCTCGACAGTTTTTGGCATATTAGCCCACGAGAATTGAATTTTAGATTTGTATACTAATTGGGCATGAACCTGAGAAGCTCATATATATTATTAAACTCATGCATGTAAATTTGATCATATTTACATGTGAGGTTATTTACACGAGAGGTTATTTACACGAATAACATCATGGACTCACTCTAATTTTATTATAAAATATTTATACTTGTTGACTTCCTTTTGAGGTCGAGATCTCTGGTTTGTCATAGGGCTGGACTACTGCATAAGACATGTTTGAAAACTCGACACTTTCTTTTGTACTTTGGATTTTGTTATGCTTTTTTATCTTTGTTTGCATGCTTGCTCATTGCAATTATGACCCCTTAGTGGGCTTGGATTGATTGGATTTACTTTGATGAAGCATATTTGGGGTCGTGTAGTCTATTGTGTGTGAGATTAAAACTTCCGCTGCTTGAGATTGTACTTCGTAGTTTATTATGTTGTGTCGAGGTTTTCGTTTAAATATATACTCATTTTTTAAGAAAATGAAAATTTTCAAATTTATATGTATTTTTATATATTTTATAAATTTATTTTGAAGATAAACCTTATGTATGGTTTCGATTAGACCATGAGTTGAGACTCCACTGCGATGAAGCCCAATTACCATTTTCAAATGCTCACGGTTTGTTTCTAATATAACTGTTATCTTCTTCACAGCGTCTTGAGCGCTTGAGGGTGCTTGACCTAAGACATTCACATTGTAAACTGTGACCTGTCAGATCAATTTTTCCCCATTGATCTCAGCTGTTTGTCTTCATTGTGGAGATTAAATTTGAGTGGAAACCCGATTACGCTTCTCCCTGAAAGTATCAAGCAGCTTCCCAATCTCACATCCCTTATATTAGAATACTGCACCAAGCTACAGTCAGTTTCTTTGGGTGTTGTAGCTTTTGTGATTCTTAGGAACTGTATATCACTGAAAAAGTTTGAAATTGATCCAGACTCGGGGCGAGTTCCGTCTATACTTGCCAGAAAATGTGGGAAGCTTGTTGAGTTGGGAGACATTTTCAAACTACAGCCCGTAGGCAAAATGGACAGAGATGTGCAGAAGTATTTGGGATTCAGTTTAGAATCATTGGGAAAAACTCAACTTTCGTTGTTCAACAGATTCATAGTTACCAACGAGGTGTTGGCGCAGTGGTCTACAGCATACTGCGTTCCCTTAACTCAAGGTACCGGGTTCGATCCGGGAAAACTGCGAGGTATGGAAAGTGCATTGTTGGTAGTGGTCCCACATAAAGAGGTGGATACTGTATCGTACCATTCATGGCTGCAGGCTCAATGCCTGCGAAGTGAGTCGGGTGGTCGAGCCACGGGGAGAGATTAGTCTGGTTCTCGACTGGGATACTCTTCATTTTCAAAAAAAAAAAAATAGTTACTATGCATTCTGCTGCAGCCATTCAGGTACTTGTAACCTCTATAATTTCATCTATTCAATGTATATATATCTAAATATATGATGTATTCTGCTGCAACTGAATCAGGTATTGCACAGTAGCGTTTTTCTTCCGGGGGCCGAGGTTCCAGATTGGTTCCACCACCGGGTCAAGGGAAGTTCCATATTGTTCGATTTAGTGCCAGTTGGTGGTCATGAACTCATCGGTTTCAGTTTATGCCTGAAATATTTTCACAATCCGCATAGAGCATGGATGTACAGCGAATCCATATCCCTGATAATCTGGTCCAAGAGCGTGCAGAGAAATCAGATTATCCAGAGAATTTTTATGTGGTCATCGGCAACAGGACTTCAAGATGGAAGCGTACGTATTGCCCAGTAATTTGTGGGACATTAAAGCCGGGTTTACACGAGGAGGGTGTGTTATGGTTAAGTTACTGGATGCTACAAGATTTAGGAAAGCTGCTGCCCTTGGGAGAGGGTGACCCGGTTGAGATTTTGAGTGATATGACTGATTTTGATGTGAAAGAGTTGGGTGTCCGTCTCATATACCGAACTGAAGGAGAAGCAACCGAAATAGAGCCCCAAACTGGCCACCACTCTTGTCGGTCTACTGGCATTTATGATTATATTGAAGGCGAATTTGAAAAATACAATCTTTCATATTCAGCTTCAGTGTGGAATAGGTTTATCGAAACCTATAGCCGAAAGGATGGGGAGAAGGATTGATTGAGAGATATTGTATTGTATAATAAGATTATTTAGATAAAAACTCAATCAATGTTACAAATATGATTTTACACACATTCACATTCAGATCCGTTAGACCTGCCCCACCATGACAAGGTTTCGTTAACATCAGTGAAAATCTATGTAGAGGAGTTAGGATTATGATTTGGATCAAATCCCAATTATTAATTTTAAAGAAAAAAGAATTTGTGAAGAAATTTGATTTTGGGAAAAAAAGCTTAACTTGTTGTGCATGAGAAGAGGAATGAAGGGGAGGGGGGATTGGTTCTGTTGGTTGCTCACATGAGCTAGTGAGTAAAAAGGGGTATGTTAGTTATTTTAAAATTCTGTTTTTTTTTTCTTTTTTTTATAATTTTTAAAATCTGAAAAAATTTAGAAAATAATCCTCATATGCCCTAAGTGGGCCAAAATACGTTTTAAAGGCTCAAAATATAAAAATTAGGTTTTTAAAATATAATTAAGCTCGGTGAATCGAAATCGGGTCCACTAAAAGTAAATCGGCGCAAAAGCCTCCGAGCACCCAAAACGGGTTTCAAAAACTCACACTCGGGACAAGGGGATAGAGATAGATATGTTTACTAGACTCAGGCCTCAAACAACAAACAAATCAAACTAATTATTCTAATATACGCTAAAACTCCGAAACGACTTGTGTGCAAACTATCGTCACACTACCAACTACATGACACTCTAAATGTCCTAGACTTGACACCTACACTCTATGACTATGTCCAAGTCACTCGGTCAATGGGTCAACTCTTGGTCCATTGTCTAACTAACTAGCAAACCGGTCAACTTCGTCTAGTCAATTGGTGAAACTCACTCAAATCGACCAATCCGAATGATGTAACTGTATCTGATTGTTGACTAGACTCTCTGAAGGACGGGATCTCATAGATATGATTGATTTTGACGTGAAAGAGTTGATGGTCTATGTCATATACCGAACTGAAGGAAAACCAACCGAAATAGAGTCGCAACCTGGCCACCACTCTTGACGGTCTACTAGCGTTTATGATTATATTGTAGACGAACTTGCAAAATACAATCTTTCATATTGGGCTTCAGCGTGGAATAGGTTTATCGAAACCTATATCCGAAAGAAGTGTGAAAAGAAGTCACTCTTGTCGGTCTGGCATTGGCGCGTATGATTATATCATAGACGAATTTAAAAAATACAATCTTTTCATATTGGGCTTTAAGGTTGAATAGGTTTATGGAAACTTATATCCAAAAGAATTGGGAAAAGAAGTCACTATTGTCGGTCTATTGGCTGTTGGTGTTTATGATTATATCGTAGACGAAATTGACAAATACAATCTTTCATATTGGGCTTTAGGGTGAAATACGTTTATTGAAACCTATATCCGAAAGAATTGGGAAAAGAAGTGGGAAAAGAAATGGGAAATGAAGAGGGAAAAGAATTGAGAGATATAGTAGGTCGATGAAATTATTTATAATAAGATATATTTTTTAGTTATGTAAATAAAAATCCATATTATAAATATGATTTTATAGTTTTATGCACATTTCCCTTCAGATCTGTTAGACCTGTCGGGCCATGACAAGGTTCGTTTTCACAGCCACGTAAAATATGGTTAGACAAACACCGCGGCAGATTTTCTTTGAAGCAATCCAAAGATCAGTTAATCTTTTTTGACAAAAATCTATAATTCCTCACTGACACATTGATTGTAAATTCAGTCAAGGATTCTAATTTTGATATGAAATACCATACAATTATCAGAATAATAGTATGTAAGTTTTGCCTTGTGGATTTTTATGTTGGAACAATTCTGGTTTTATCTATTATACAATTTTGTAGATAACAATGTTCTGTGTTGAGTAGTCGGCTTTTTGCTTGCAGTTCTTTTATTATAGAAGAAATCTTAGCCTTCACTTTAATGAGTGATTCTTTTATTAAGTATTTTTTTTTCTTGATGACATACAGACCTGAGTACGAATTCCATTGGCAAATCTTCTGGGTGGTTATGATAGGTGCTCTAGGGATTTGATGCATTATTGCCGTGGAGTTCCATTGGCCCTTCAAGTTTTGGGTTCTTCTCTTTCAGGAACAACTACACAAGTATGGGAAAGTGAACAAGACGTTCTTGTCATAAGCTATGAATCTCTTCCGGATTATCATGCGAAGCAGCTATTCCTACATATTGCTTGTGTTTGCGTTGGAATGGACGAGAGATATGCAGTCAAAATATTTGATGGTTGTGGCTTTTCCACAGTAGCTGGGATGAGAAATCTCAAGGATAGAAGTTTAGTATATGCAGTTGGCAACAAACTGACAATGCACCAATTAATTAGAGACATGGCGAAGAATATTGTTCGGTAAGAATCTATCGAAAATCCCGGAAAGCGCAGCAGAGTTTGGGATAATGATGATGCAGTTGCTGTATTGACCCAAAACTCTGTAAGTATCTCGACTTTTACTATCATAAAGAATAAAAAAAGGAATTTGGTAGAGTATGGATCGAATTTAAAGAAAACAAGAACTGGAGTATATTCCAACCAAGAAGGGAAAAGAAGAAAGTAAAGAGACAGAGTCGTCTTTCCCATCTAAAAGTCCATACACCAAATATGAAAATAACAAAAAAGATGCCCCTCTCTTAAATTCCAAATCTTTTTATTCTGTCATCCTACTCCCTCCTCGTGTCCTACCAATTAGTTACTGGTCTGCCAACTCACCCTGTTTGTTAGTATAGACTAGCCATAGGCCTATTGGATCTCTCTTGGCCCTCATTCGTAACAATACTCCTCCCTTTAGAACAGACCTTGTCCACAAGGTCTGAATCAGGAAATTGCCCATGATAAGCAATACAGGAAACCCAGGATGCTTCTTCTGGACTTCAACCTTCCCACTGGACCAGGAGCTCATGACATGGAGACTTAGCATTTTCTAATGTCTTAGATTTAACAATTGCAGCTGGAATATATAAAAATTCCTTTACTATCAAATTTGTGGGTAGCTGGGTAAAGACATTATGATTTCCTTTTACTGGCTTCAGTTGAGACACATGACATACCCAATACACTCAGAGAGGTAGCTGGTAGTTGTAGATGATATGCCACATTACCAATACACTGCAAAATTTTGAAAGGGCCATAGTAACAAGGCTCTAGTTTACTATAAATCCTTGAAGAAATTGAAGTGCGTCAATGGAGACGTATCTTCAAAAGTACTTGATCCCCTATATTGTATTGAACAGCCCTATGATGTTTATTTGCTTGCTTGACCTTTGCCTGTTGTGCCTTGCACAAATTGTATTTTAGTTGTCGAAGAACTTCATCTCTGTCTGCATGAATTTCAGCTATTGCAGCAACGTGGAACTCCCTTGGCAGAAACTGTGATAATGTTGGGGGTTGTCACCCACATACTATCTCGAACGGGGTCATTTTCGCAGCTCCATGGTAATTTGTGTTATACCAAAATTCAGCCCAAGTCAAACATTTTCTCCATCCTTTAGGTTGTTTCGACAAAAAACAACGAAGATAATTCTCAAGACAACGATTTAGAACTTCTGTTTGCCATCAGTTTCAGGATGGAAAGCAGTACTCATCTTCAACTTAGTTCCCATATTCTTGAATAGTTACTGTCAGAAACAAACTTATAAAAATTGTATCACGGTCACTTACAATGGAGCGAGGAACTCCATGTAAATGAATAACTTTCAGTGTGAATAATTCTACTACTCCACGAGTAGTGAAAGGATGTCGCAACCCAATAAAATGAGTCGATTTACTCAATCTGTCCACCACAATCAATATACAATCAATACCATTAGACTTCGGCAATCTTGTAATAAAATCTATTGATAAATCTTCCCAAATTTGTTTTGGAATCGGTAAGGCTTGCAACAACCCTGCAAGTGATACAGTCTCATATTTGTTTCTTTGACAAGTCAAACAATTTGCTAAATATTGCTGGATCTGTTGCATTATTCCTTGCCAGTGTACATTGGCTGCAATTCTACAATAAATACGGTAAGCACCAGAATGTCCTCCATGTGGTGTGGCGTGTAACTCCTCCATCAATTTGGGAATCCAAGTTGAGGTTTTAGGAAACAAAATTTTACCATTATAAAAGATACATCCCTGTATCAATTTATAACGAGGAAAATTAGTTGGATTACCTTCAATGCGGCTTTTAAGAAGTTGATAAGCAACATCATCTGCTATTTCTTTGTCCAAGAGACTCCATTTTATCCAAACTGGAAATGATAGTGCTCCTAATTCACCCTCATCTGATCTCTATGACAAGGAATCTGCTGCTTTATTAAGCTGGCTCGGCTTATACTCAATCACAAACTCGTACCCCATTAATTTTGCCACCCAATTCTGTTGGGATGGTGTTGTTATTTGTTGTTGCAAAAGGTGGCGCAAACTGCAATGATCAGTGCGAACCATGAATTTTCTTCCCACCAAGTATGGACGCCAATGTCTAATGGCCATTAAAGAAGCACTAGTTCCCTCTCATAGGCTGATTTGGCCATATTTCTTGTGCCCAACGATCTGCTAAAATAGGCGATTGATTTCTTCTCTTGCATGAGGACAACCCTAATTCCCACACCATAAGCATCACATTCCAATCTAAATTACTTACTAAAATCTGGCATCTTCAACACTAATGCTGAATTGAGGGCCTGTTGTAACTTCACAAAGGCTTCTTGTGCTTCTAAAGACCAGCTAAACTTGGTATTAGTTGTTTTCTTCAATAATTATGTTAGTAGTTTGGATATAATGTCGTAGCTCTTACTTAATCGATGGTAATACCCGGTTAGGCCAAGAAAGGCCCGGACATCCTTCATTGACTTAGGAACAGGCCACTACAACACACTATCTCTTAACACCAATTTTTATTGTATCAGAAATAACCATGCCTAAATTGTCAGCCACACCATGAGCAACAAAACAGTGACTAGCCCCAGTATCAATCATGATTACCACTTCTATATTCCCAACCAACCCACAAACTTTCATAGTTTGACTTCAAGCTATTTCATAGAAAAACAAGGTAACACTAACATTGTCACCTGTGGAGATTCTTGAACTTCTTGGGCAATCACGATCTCGGCAACTTCTGTCATAGATTGATCATCAGCACCTTCAATTCCTTTCCCAGCATCAGCTGGAACTATTATCGTTTGCAAAGCTGTAGCAGCACAACGGTGACCTGGGAAATACGGTTGCTGGCACCGAAAACACAATCCCTTTGATAGGAGGTCATGGAATTCCCTTTTGTGAAAACGTTGGATGCCTCTCGCTTCTCCTTCTGACGTAGCCGTTGATTTTGTCGAAGACCATGTTATACTAATCTGGGTTCTAACCTTAATTGTTTGGGCTTATATTGGGCTACCCACTCCAATTTGGGTTGAGGCTCGAGTAACTAAAGGTTTAATACTTGAATTTCCTGCTCCACTCATCCCTGAAATTTCACCCGCTTTCATGCCGAGTCCAAAGGACTCTTTATTCTTAGCCCAAGAAGGTTTGTTCCTCAAATATCATAGTTCGACCTCATGCTCCACCTCCATCGCTAGATTCATCATGACATATAAATCCTTGATCTCGTGAGAATAGATTTTAGCCTTTATTTCTTCCTTCAGACCATTAAGAAATTGCCCTGTAAAATCTACTTCTGACCAATCTATGATTTGGGTTGATCGTTCAACAAATTATATATATAAGCATCAACCGTACCTGTTTTTCGCATAGCAGCCAGAACTTCATATGGATTAGTACCCAAAGCTCCCCAAAACGTGCCAAGACCTCCCTACGAATATCTTCCCAACTCTTCATGGGGCGACGATTATTCAACCAAGTTATTTAGTGCAGTGCGTGACCTTCCATGCAAATCAGTGCCAACATCACCTTTAGATTATCAGGTGTATGTTGAATCTGAAAATACTGTTCTGCTCGATGAACCCAACTTAATGGATCTGTTTCATTGAAGTTTGGCAACTCAATCTTCTTAGAAGAGATTTGTATATCGTCTAGGGTGATTACACGTGCTGCAAATCTATTAGACAATAATGTCTCAGATGCTGCTCCTTCTTCCACCATGTTTGAACTACCTCTGATGCCTTCTTCTGGAGCTTTTCCTTTCAAAACAATGGCCAACAATAACCTAATATCTTCAAGCTATTGACGATTCTGTGCAATCTCTAAGCTCAGCCTCTACTCTAGGGATTCAAAACTCGTCTCTACCATATCAAGCCTAGAGTCCATCCTAGTATTCAGCATAGACTCCACATTCACGCACCAATTTGGTAGAGTAAGGATCGAGTTTAAAGAAAACAAGAACTGGAGTATATTCCAACCAAGAAGGGAATACAAGAAAGTAAGGAGGCAGAATCAGGTATTACACCAATATGGAATGCATAGTGTTTTTCTTCTAGGTGGCGAAGTTCCAGATTGGTTCCACCACTAGGTCGAGGGAAGCTCAATATTGTTCGATTTAGTGCCAATTGGTGGTCATGAACTCATTGGTTTCAGCTTATTCCTGAAATATTTTCTCAATCTGCATAAAACATGGATGTACAGTGAATCCATATCCCACTACATTGATAATCTGGTCTAAGAGCGTGCAAAGAAATCAGATTATCCAAGAGGATTTTTGTGTGGTTATCGGCAACAGGACTTCAAGAGGGAGGTGTACGTATTTCCCAGTAATATGCAAAATATTAGAGCCGGAGGTTACACGAGGAGGGTGTGTTATGGTTGAGTTACTGGATGCTACAAGATTTCAGAAAGTTGCTGCCCTTGGGAGAAACCTATCATAACAACACAACTTAGGGGAGTATAATATCATGTAAATAAAATACTAGGGTCTATAATAGAAATCTTAACCTGGCATTAAGCTAGTACTCGATGAGCTGCATGTCGGTTTGGGAAGAAACCGCAATCATAATCCATCATAGTCAAACACAAATTTAGAGATTTGGCAGAAATTTTCCAGGTGAGCAGACAAGAAAAACATACAAAATAATGCACATGCAATCACCTATTAATTATACTGACATGTTGGTACACATTTATAGCATTGATGAGTCAAACAGCATAGTCACAGTCAATTTACACAACAATATCAAGATTCTTCAGGCATTCACGACCATGATGGAGCTAGCAATATCTCTCAGTTTGTACGGGTCTCAAAAATAGGTGTCACGACCTGGCCCCTGGACCCTTGGCCTAGTAGGCCTGGACGTGTATGTGCGTGTGATGGATCACAACTGCAACGCTGAGTTGGTATTTTAACCACATAGCCCAAAAGATACATCTTGTTACAAATAATGCCATCACACCATATATAAGCCCAAGATCTCTTCCGCCTATTTCCGATATGGGATTGAGTAACCTGACCCCCCTACCCCAAACGAACTCATGGGCCCAAACGTGACCACACAACATGGCCCAAGCCCACCTGGAAGAGGAAACGAGATCAGCTTTGCTACCATTTGTCACGACCCAGATCCCGGACGTCCGTGGCATTAGACTTCTTATGGGGTCATGACAAAAAGATTGAGATACATCAGTGGCACTTCTTATGACTCCTCGGAGCTTTTCTATAGTTATCTCATATAATGATTTGGTATGTCCCAATGGCACCTGCATAACACTTGGTCCAGACCACTTAAGATGCTGGGATGATAGGTGATGGTAGCTAAATATATACGGTCCCCACATTAGGAATTCCTGACATACATTCAGTTAACATAATTATATAATCATTGTACCTTATTATGACTCCCTCGGCAAGTCCATGCCTTAGTATTATACTCGAAGAACTCTCAGGAGTCACATAGGTCACCCCATGCTGCTGCAATGCATGATTCATCTTATGATTCGGGATGCAACTCGATGCGTCATCACACTTCAATATCATATTTCACACATCCATACCAAACATAGTATTTCATTTATGCAATATATCATATTATCAAGTGATTCACATGCGTTTAAACACACATAAGATTTCATGCTAATATTTCATTATAATTTCTTCTTTTAATCACATTCATATGATCATGCCAATGATTTAAGCAATTAAATAAAAAGATCCGTCCACTTATGGGTTTTCGAAGTTCGAAGAGCTCACATTTGTTTTCTGGACCAATTTCTCGAGGTCCTACATTAATTGGTATCCATTTACACGTAACGATATCCAATTCTTTATTAAAATGTACTAGAGGTTATAAATACAAAAAATCACACTTTCGAATCTTCTACCCAATGAACTATGGTACTAGACCAAACCCGAGATCAAATCAGAAAATTTTCTTTTTTTCTTCTATTTTCGTGAATCTTTTATCATTTAATTGATCAACCAAAGAAATTCCAAATCCTGTGCATTCAGTACCATTATACTCGAAATTCAATCTAATATTTTTTATAATTTTTTTATTTTTCTACTATTTTCCCAATTTTTCTATTATTTTTGACTATTTTTTTCTATTTTCTGGAATTTTATTTATTTCTGGCCAATCATAGTGCACCATGTGGCACCACCAGGAGATGTCGCACCTACCTCCGAACCTGCCCAAGGCTGAAGCGTATCCCAATCAGGATGTGCCACGCCTCATCTAAGACTCAAATTTAGACCAGGCCTGCATTCTCTAGTCCACGAACGACTTGTCGCCTACAAGGTCGTCTGGTCTATCGACCAGACTTCTACCTCTAGAAGACTGATTCTTCTTATGAGGACCCATTCCCAATAAATAGGACGCTCACTATATTGTAATCCTAATTGACCCTATACATGGACCAATCGGAACCAAACAATACTCAAGTTAACTTTTCAAAACCAAAATTCCAAAAAGTATATAAATTTAAAGTTTTCTTTTAAATGGAGCATGACATTTCATGTAATACACCCGACACAAAACAACCAACGGAGTATGCATGTACATACAGTGGAAGTATTAAAACACAAGCTACAAGCCACACAACCCCAAACATACAACACACCGAGGCCATACACACAGGCCCATATGGATCCATGAAAGTGCCCAAGGCACGCATCTCATAACATGAGGAAAATCTGAGTCATATATGCAAATAGAATATCAAAACTGGAAAACGAGCCCACAACGGGTCCATAACAAACAACATAGTCTAAAATATGTATGTACATCTCTAGAGTATAAAAATAATAAAACATGAAACATCCCGAGCTTCCAAGACATGCAAGTACAATAATCCAGCCCAAAGACCAATACTAGCCCAAAACTCGAGCTTCCAAGACATCCAAGACGAACGGGTTGACGAACTAGCCCTGAAAAGATCAACAAGAGGGGGTGAGATTAAAGACCTCAGTGGGAACTACAGCATCATAAGCATATTCGGTGCAATAGAGGCATACAGAAAATCAATTATAAAACAGTTGCTTTTAATACCATTATAACCCATGCATACTAAACGTGCACTCAATGTGTTTCACAAGCAAATAAGCATAATGCATGAATTGTAAAACACTACAAAATAAAGAACAACCCAATAGGTTTCGTAAATTCACAGCATACAATATTTTCACATGGGATATTATGTCCTAAAAATTTATTGGGATGGATCACAAAGCACTTTCAAGTAACCCCTGCTAAAAGGAAACTGAAAACGCATTGGCAGCTAATTTTTCATTTGCAAAATACATATAATTTCCGTATTACCAATGTCATCCGAAACTACGTGGAGAAAACACACTATCGCACTCAATCACCAACTATACAACAATGTTTACAAGCAATATTCTCCTCTGTTAGGATTCCTTGTACTTACCTTGCTTGGCTAAGCATTACTCATTAATGCCAAGTCGTTCGTAAGAATAAGTATATATTGCTTTTACAAAGAAAACTCATAATGCATGAAATGCAAGAATCACCGAGGGGCACTCATTATAGGCTGATTATGGTGTGATTTGATATTTGTTTTATGAGACCCCAATTTTGTGTCCCAGAAGTCCAAAAGTTAGTATAGCTGAAATGACAATTTTAGTCATAAAGAAATGGATGTGTGGTAGCTGAAAATGGTAGTAAAGGTTTAGTGTTCATTTCTGGTTTCATTTCTCCCTTATTTCATTTATAGCATTAATAACATATTATCTATTCTTAAGAGATAATTCCAGAATTAAATCCTAATGATTATCTCCTTATATCTAGCCTTAAAAGTAGGAAGATTAATCCCATAAACACCCTATAAAAGGAGGTAGTCGGTTACACTCAAAACCTACACCAAAAACACACAAAATTATCAAGCAATCAAACCCTACTACCTATCCTTGCTGCCAAAATTTCTTAACCTTCAACCTAGCCGAATTCTTTCATCCTTTATCAGATTTCTACAAATAATAGCTTGTTGGAAACTTCTTTCTATACTCTATCTTGATATCTTGGTTTTATCATCATAAAGTTAGATCTTCCTTGTATTTTTCCTTATTGCAATTCCTTAGGTGTGACTGCTAAAATTTTTTGATTGATCCTTCAATTGGTTTTTGTTGTTGTTCCTTTTGTTCATATGGTTGTTTTGCATTTATTCATGTTATAATATCATAAATTGGGATGGTAAATCAGGTTGATTCTTATTTTTTTCTTGGCTATCACATCACACATCCAAGGGGGAGATCTCAGCAGCATCTGATTACTGGTTTCTGATAGGTTTGGTGAGTAGAATTTGTAAGGAAATAGAATGTTTACTTGGTTATTGGATATGCATGCTTAGTATGGTGTTGTCTTTGTCTTATGATGATATAGGTGGTCTGGATTCTTTAAATAAGGGCAAAGGATTAGCAACTTGTTTAGAGACAAGAAATATTTGATCTATACCTCACTGATTTCTCCAGAGATCCTTGTTGTTTGATTGATGAATTCAGTAATTATCCATGCTATTTTGTATGTGCATGTATTTTTTATGGTATGCATGAGTTGTGGATTTAATTGAGTATCACTTAGGTAATTTTGAACCCTTCAGATAAGTAGTGTGTGCCTAAATTGCATGTGATGTGTGTTTTAAACATGCTGAATGTTTTGTGGTATGATTGAGGATGCCCTATTGTGATGTTATGCTTTGTACTTGCTTGTATATGTCTGTGTGTCAGGATCCTTTTTCGGTGGCCATTCGAGGTGAGCATTGATGCTCCTGAGGAGAGGAGAGCTTCTTACTAGTATAGGAGTCGTATGGGTGGCAATCCCTAGCAAGAGCTTTATGGATGCCTAGTCCTGTGTGCCGACAAGATGCCATTATCCTTGTATGGTTTGAATGCCCTAATCCTTGTATGGTTAGGATGCCTAGTCCTGTGTGCTGGCTAGATGCCTTGTCCTGTAGGCTAGCAAAATGAATAGGCTTGTTGATTAACTTGTGTGCTAACCTTTTTTATTTTTTGCAACAAAGCCTTTGACAATACAGGTGGAAGGGGATGGCCTTTTCTATTGATGAGATTGAATGATGAGTTACCTGCCTATGCACTTCTGTTTTTAGAAGTGCTTGTAGTCCACCCACAACATATAGCTTTCGGGTTTACCCTTATTATAGTTGATTGATGATTGTTTGATATCCTTTTAGATGTTTAGGAGGATTTGATGTTGATATATTTGTTTAGATTTTCGCAGATCTTATGATATTGTGACCCTAATGAGATTCTTTTAATCTCATCATTTTTCAGGTTTAGGTACATTCTTTGTCGGTGGTACCAATGTATGAGATCAAGGCTGAACGACGGGACAATATTGCATCACATTCGCATCCCCTATCTCCTTGCTAATTGCTTGCGCGTATACCATAAACTTTGATTGGACTAATTTCTGGTTCTTTGAATCCCTCATTTGCTTGTTTATTTCCAAAATTTATTGGAGGATTACTTGCTAGATTTTGAGATCCCAATGGGCTTGTTGTGTTATGGTTCCTTTGAGTACTTTTAAAGTCTTCCGTTGATATTTTTATTTACTCCGTGTTTTACCATAATGTTTGTCCATTATCATGCTCCAACCTTTAAAAAGCATATGAAAGAAACTTAATAAAAATTGGAATTTTAAGGAGGATAAGCCTTGTGAGATTCAGATAGGTCTTAGGTTAGGCTTGTTTGGTTTTCACGGCGGCAAGGGTTCTAATAGGTTGGATTAAGGTCCTTACAAACTTGGTAGCAGAGTATGGTTTTGGAAATTTGATCTGATTATATGCTAACATGTTTGTTGGTTTTGTGCTTGTAGGAAGGAACATGCGTGCACATGCACACCTTAGGGGTTAATGCCCAGAATGTCATAATGTTAAAATGATGGGTTAGTAATGTTTGAATGCCATGATTAAATGAGTATCTTGCTGAGTTTTCATATACTTTTGCATGTTGTATGATTTGTTGTGTCTTGATGTGTGTTTTGCTATGTTTCCTTTATAATTCCTGACTGTGTGTATGATGCTGCATGTTGACTATGACTTATTGATGTGTCCTGCTAGATGTTCTTATGTGACTACTATGGTTGCCAAGTATGTCTTTGTATAATGGTGTGTGGTTGCCATGATTGCCAAGTGTGTTTTTGCGTAATCATATGCATTATCGAATGCTTATATGGATGAATATGATTGTCGAGTGCATGTGTTTCAATTGGGTGATTACTGAATGTATCTTTGCATGTATATGTGTGATTTCCGAGAATTGTACTTGTGTGCATATGTGTGTTTTAGTTTCCAGCATATGCATATTGTCTAGTGTACGCCTCTCCACCAGGTACCACTTTCTTTTCCTTAGTTTCATATTTGAGTTAAATGTTGAGTGATTTCATGTGCTTGTATAGTTTGGCAAGGTAGAACGCACCGAGAGATCGTTGGGGTAGGTATGAAGCTCAAGCCGAACAGCAACTCATTGATCAAAATGAGCCAAATGCACAGAATGAGCAGGGAGGGCCAGTTAAGCCTGAAAACCAACTTGAGGTACCAGCCGCATGAGCCATTGATCATGTAATGACACAAATACTGAACATATTGGCAGGGATTGCTGCGAACCAACAGCGAATGGAGGCCCAATTTCATAATGCTCCTACACCACTTGTGGAAGATTCTATTCCTCCACTTGAACCTATTTAACGGCTCATCCTAAGGAAACCGAGAAACTTCCAGTCGTTATTATGAAACTACTGAAGGAAGCTCGTCAACTGGGAAACAAAGATTTCAGCAGTTCAGCCGGTGCCGCTGTGGCTCGTGAATGGATTGACACCCTATGTCAAGTATACTTATTCTTGCATATTTTTTATGATGATAAGGTTGCTATCACCACTTTCCTACTTGAAAGAGAAGTCCTCGAATGGTGGACAGCCGTGAGTTTGCAGTTCGGGGATCGTTTGCCTATGTGGGAGGAATTCTGGTAGGAATTTGATGAAAGGTTTTACACCCAATTCCACAAAAGCGAGCAGCGACAAGCTTTCTATAAGCTTGAATAAGGCAACCGTGCAATGCTGGAATACGGGAAAGAATTAAGGGAGTTATCTCGATTTGCACCAAAGGAGGATCACTTACCTTATCAGCTTGCGGGACGATTCCAAGATGGGCTGAGTACCAAGCTCAAAACCATTGTGTGCACGACACCAATGCAGAACATGCAAGAATTGATCATTACTGTGACTGAAAGCGAGAAGATCGTGCAAAGCAAGAAATCATCCGCAGCAAGTAGTGGCGGATCATTCAGGCGTGACTCCAAGTTCAACCGGCAGACGGGATCCTATCCTTTAAGGTCCTATCCTCTGAAGAACAATGGCAACAGGTTTCAGAAAGAATTTTTCTAGTCCTAATCCTAATGGATCTACGTGGAGTTTGCAGCCACATCAATGCTACAACTGTGGTGAAATGGGCCATATTCCGAGGGAGTGTCCCAAACTGAGACATATTGTAGGCACACTGAATACTAACCGAGGTGGGTATGCCAATCCCACTAAACCACCAGCACGTGCCTTTGGAGGACCACCGAGCGGATCTCTGAGTGAGACGTAACCCAGGCCCACGAGATTGTTCACATTGACTGATGCCGAAGCTAGCCCTGATGTAGTGACATGTACTATTTCACTCTCATCTCAAAATGCTAAAGTGTTATTAGATCCCGGAGCGAATAGATCAATTTTGAGTCCAAGGATAGCACTAAGCTCAGATTGGCCTCTGTCTCCCCTTTCCCCTCATATTGTGGTTCTAACCCCTTTGGGAGAGCAACTGATTTGTGATCTAGTTTATACTGGATGTGTCATACGTATGGGTTCGATTATGCTTGAAGTGGATCTGATTTTACTGGACATCCGAGAGCTAAATGTAAACTTAGACATGGATTGTTTGGCAAAATATCAAACCCAAATGGAATAATTTCACCAAGCGTGTGTGGTTCACCTTTCCAGATGGTTCCGAGTATTGCTTTGAAGGTGATAGGCGAATTGTTCCAACTTTCTGGATCATGGTTTCATTCGACTTAGTAGGTCACCTTGGGGAGTACCTGTCTTGTTTGTGAATAAGAAAGATGGCTCGCTGCTATTGTGCATCGACTATCGGCAACTGAATCGTGTGACCATAAAGAACAAGTACCATCTATCGCAAATTGACGACTTGTTCAACCAGATCCGAGGTGCAGCCATATTTTCCAAGAGCGATCTCAGATCGGGATACCATCAATTGTGTGCTGATGAAGCCGATATTCCAAAGACTGCATTCAGATCGTGATATGAGCACTATGAATTTCTGATTATGCCATTTGGTTTGACCAATGCACCAGTACTCTTTATGAACCCGATAAATTGAGTGTTTCGTGAGTTCCTGGATAGAGTTTTGATCATCTTCATCGACGACATTCTGATTTACTCAAAATCAGAAGAGGAGCAAGCTGAGCACTTGCGGATTGTGCTGAAAATTCTTAGTGATCGACACTCGTATGCAAAGTACTCCAAATACGAATTCTTGTTACATGAAGTTGATTTCCTTGTCCATGTTCTTTCCACCTGTGGTATTCTTATTGATCAAAAGAAGATTGAAGTCATAATTTCTTGGGAACTCCCCGTAGACTGTGTTTGAAGTTTGCAGTTTCCTTGGTTTAGCTGGATACTACCTTCGCTTCATAGAGAATTTTTCATCGCTTGTTGGACTCTTGATGAAATCGACACACAAGGAGAGTTATTTGTGTGGAATGATAAATGCCAATGAAGCTTTAAAGAGTTGAAGAACCGGTTAGTTTCTACATCTATCCTTACTTTGCAGGTTGGCGGAAAGGAATATGTGGTGTACAGCGATGCATCGAAATCCGGACTTGGATACGTGTTGATGCAAGATGTGGAAGTCGTTGCCTATGCTTCCCGGTAGTTGGGTCAGCACAGAAGTAACTATCCTACACAGATTTGGAGCTTTCAGCCATGGTGTTCGCATTGAAGATATGGCATCACTGACCACAAAAGCTTGAAATATCTCCTTACGTAGAAGGAGTTGAATATGAGACAACGAAGATGGGTGGAGCTGACTAAAGACTACAATTTGATCATCAAATATCATCCTGGAAAAGAAAATATTGTTGTTGAGCCCTTAAGCCGAAAGACCCATTCTCTTTCCCCATCGATTTTGGCCTATATGCGCATGCATTACATGCCAATGTTGCTGGATTTGAGAGCTATGCCTGTGTGTCTTGGCATTGATTTTTGTGGTTCGTTGATTGCCCGATTTGAAGTCAAGCCTACTTTGCTGGAAGAGATCCAAAATCAGCAATCAGAAGATCCAAAATTGGCTGAAATTCGGAAGAAACTATTTGATGGTGTTGATGCCATAGTTCGAGATTTTCGAGTATGAGATGATGGAGTTCTTGTTTTCAGAAACCAAGTATCTGTGCCACAAGATGTTGATATTCGTAATCTGTTTTTTTTAAGCACATAGTTCGAAGTTTGTTATAATCCCGGTAGTACTAAGATGCACTGAGACTTGAAGGGAAAATATTGATGGCCGAACATGAAATGTCACATTGCTGAGTTCGTTACTCGGTACCTTGTATGTCAACAAATGAAGATAGAGCATCAAAGACCTGTTGGTTTACTTCAGCCACTTCCGATTCCATAATGGAAGTGGCAGCATGTCACGATGGACTTTGTGACCGGTTTGCCTAGATCTCAGTTAGGATTCGATGCCATTTGGGAGATTGTCGACCGATTGACAAAATCTGCACATTTCCTTCCTATTTGTGTGACAGACACACCCGAGAAATTGGTTATTCGTTACATGGATGAGATTGTTTGATTGCAAGGAGTACCAATTTTCATTGTTTCAGAACGTAACCCTCCTTTCACATAATGATTTTGGGAGAAATTTTAAAATGCGCTGGGTTCAAGATTGAATTTCAGTACAGTTTTTTATACCCAAACCGATGGTCAATCTGAAAGAACGATTCAGATGCTTGAAGACATGTTGCGTGCATGCGTGATGGATCAAAATACCAGTTGGGATCGATGTCTAACTTTGGCGGAATTCATTTACGACAATAGTGTTCATGTAAGCATCGGAATGACTCCTTATGAAGCACTATATGGGAAACATTACAGAACTCTCATTTGCTGGAATAAAGTGGGCGAGAGATGCCTAGATAATCCAAAATTGATAGATCAAACAACTGAACAGTTAAATCTGATTCGACAAAGGCTGAGGACAGCACAAGATCGACATAAAAACTATGTTGATAATCGATGAAGGGAGATGGAATTTGCTGTGGGTGACAAGGTGTTTCTTAAAGTCACTCCGCAGTGTCCTTCGTTTCCAACAGTGAGGTAAGCTAGCACCTCGATACATTGGTATGTATGATATTGTTAAAACAATTGGCTCTGTTGCTTACCAACTTTCACTGCCTCCGAACATGGAGAGAATCCACAATGTGTTTCATGTTTCGATGTTGAGAAAGTATGTGCAAGACCCTGCTCATTTTCTTGAAGAACCATTAGTCGAGGTTGCTGAAGACCTATCCTACCCCATAAGGCCAGTTACCATACTAGATCGGTCAGTTCGTCAAATTCACAGTCGAAGCATGCCTATGGTACAAGTTGTTTAGCGTAATAGCCAAATTGAGGAACAATCTTGGGAGACTGAGGAATCTATGTGTGCAAAATTTCTTTACCTATTTTCTTAGGTAATTGTGATGAAATTTCGAGGGCGAAATTTTTATGAGGGGAGGATAAGAGACCCTGATTTTTGTGTCCTAGAAGTTCATAAGCCAATATAGCTGAAATGACAATTTTATCTCTGAAGAAATAGGTGTGTGGTAGCCGAAAATTGTAGTAAAGGTTTAGTGTTCATTTATGGTTTTATTTATCCTTTATTTCATTTCTAACATTAATGACACATTATCTATTCTTAAGAGATAATTCTAGAATTAAATTCTAATGATTATTTCTTAATATCCAGCCTTAAAAGTAGGAAGAATAATTCTATAAACACCCTATAAAAGGAGGTAGTCAGCTACACTTAAAACCTACACCAAAAACACACAAAATTATCAAGCAATCAAACCCTACTCCCTACTCTTGCTGCTGAAATTTCTTAACCTTAAACCTAGACGAATTCTTTCATCCCTTACCAGATTTTCGCAAATAATATCTTATTGGAAAATTCTTTCCATCCTCTACCATACTATCATGGCTTCATCATCAGAAGGTTAGATCTTCCTTATATTTTTCCTTATCGCATTCCCTAGGTGTGACAGAAAATTCTTTGATTGATATGTCAATTGGTTTCTGTTGTTGTTCCTTTTGTTCATATGATTGTTTGGAATCTATTTATTTTATAATATCAAGAATTCATCCATTAAATCTTTCCTATTTATGATATCAACATGCACTTTACCTTGCCCTATTATTGTCGATTTTGATCAATTGACATGTTTGTTGGTTTCTGATCTTATTCCTTTAAATTGTATGTGTTATTAACACCTAGTCTTTCCTTGTTATCATGAAATTGCAACCTCTAAACTTTGTATACATGAAATTACAATTTGCCTTAATACTCTATCTTAGTGTCGAAATTTTCATGGTTAATTGGGATGGTAAATCAAGTTGAATCTTGTTGTGTTCCTGGTTATCACATCATACATCCAAGAGGGAGGTCTCAGCAGCATCTAATCACTGGTTTCTGATAGGTTTGGTGAGTGGAATTGGTAAGGAAATAGGATGTTTACTTGGTTATTGGATATGAATGCTTAGTATGGCTGTGTTTTTGCCTTATGATGATATAGGTGGTTTCATTAAAGAAGGACAAAAGATTAGCTAATTGTTTAGAGACAAGAAAGGTAGGATCTAGACCTCATTAGTTTCTCCAGAGATCCTTGTTGTTTGATTGATGAATTAGTTAATTGTTCATGATATGCATGAGTTGGGGATTAACTTGACGATCACTTAGGCAATTTTGAACCCTTGAGATAGGTAGTGTGTGCTTAAATCATATGTGCTGTGTGTAAGGACCCCTATTCCCGAATTTGCTCCTACTAGGACCCTTATTGCCGTGAAACCCAAACAAGCCCAAAACCAGGACCTATCTGAATCCTATAAGGCTTGTTTGGAGCATGTTAGTATTGGACAAATAATTTGGATTCACATGGAGTGAATAAATCATCATCGGAAGACTTTATGATTAATCAAAGGGCTAATAACAAAGTTCAGTTAAGGGACAATCAATATGTCAACCTCCTAACAACCGGAAAGTAGCCGCCAAAGCAAAAGGTAGCTACCCACTACTCCACCACTACAAAGTAGGTCCTGCTAGAGCCTTATTCTAGTCTAGAAAACACAAGTCCCATAGGGATCTAAAAATCTTGCAAGTAAATCCCCAGTAAGTTTTCTAAACAATCAAACAAAGGAGATATTATAAAAAGAAGTGGTTCAATCAATCTTCATGTTATATGCGCAAGTAATCAAGGATCAGGTATGCAAATTTGATGCGATATCGCCCCGCCGTGCAGCCTAGATCTCACACACTAGTACCACAAACAGTAAATGTACCTAAGCCTAAAAAATGGTGAAAATAATAGAATGAGATTACAAGAACCTCAGTTCACAGCATCATAAGATCTGTAGAAATCTTAAGCAAACACCTCCCAAACATCATCCTATCAACCTATAAAACTAAAGGGTATCACGCATGCATTCAAACAATCAAAGAGGTGTAAGGTCAAAATTAAGGTTGAGGGTGGACTACAAACACTTCTGAAAGAAGTACACAGGCAGAAAAATTCATCAATCACTCTCGGTAATAGGTTAAGGTAATCCTCTTCTACTTGTGTTGTCCAAGGCTTCGCTGCACAAAGGGTAAAGGGTTAGCACACAAGCTAATCAACAAGCCTATTCATCTTACCAGCACACAAGACAAGGCATCTAGCCAGCACATAGGACTAGGTATACTAACCAACACACAGGATTAGGGCATCCAAACCACACAAGGATAAGAGCATCTTGCCAGTACACAGGACAAGGCATCTAGCCAGCACACAAGACTAGGCATCCAGCGAGCTCTTGCTGGGGATTGCCACCTATATGACTCCCATACTAGTAAGAACCTCTCCTCCCCCAAGTAACATCAACACTTACCTCGAATGGCCACCGAAAAAGAATCCTGACATACAAGTGCACATAAGTACAAGGCACAATACCACAATAGGGTATCCTCAATCATGTTAGAACACAATTAGCATATTCAATGCACACAACACATGAAAATTAGGCACTCATAACCTATCACAAGGGTTCGATATAGCCTAAGTGAGTCTAAAATCAATATGCAACACATGTATACACTATCCACATATGCGTATACAAACAAAAAGTATATGCACCAAATTCAACAAGCAATCAACAAGGATCTTTGGAGAAATTGATGAGGTATAGATCTTACCTCTCTTGTTTTTGAACAAGAAGCTATTCCTTTGCCTTTATTCAAGGGATCCGAACCACCTATAACATCATAAGGCAAAGACAAAGCCATACTAAGCATGTATACTCAATAATCAAGTAAACATCCTATTTCCTTACCAATTCCACTCACCAAACTTATCAGAAATCAGTGATCAGATGCCGCAGGTGCCTTTCCCTCAGATGTGTGATATGATAGCCAAGAATTTAACAATATTCAACCTGAATTACTATCCCAATTAACCTTACTAATTTCGGCACTTAAGATTGGGCAATTGAGATTTCATGCATACAAGGTGTAGGGGTTGCGATTTCATGATCACAAGGATTATGTGTTAATAACACATGCAATCAAAAGCAACAAGATCATAAACCAATAGGTAAGTCAATTGAACAAAATCGGCAACAATAGAGCAAATAGTAGGGCATGTCAATTTCATGTATAGGGACAATTCAAAGGATTAATTAATGATATTACAATATGAATGGATCTTAAACATTCATACGAACAAAAGGAACAACAACAGAAACTGATTGAAGGAAGAATCAAGGAATTTCAGCACCAACACCATACAAATTGTGATTTCAATAATTATAGTGAAGAATTGACCTTCTAATCATCAAACCAAGATATCTAGATAGAGGATGGAAAGAGCTTTCCAACAAGTTATTATTTGCAAGAATCTCATAAGGGATGAAAGAATTCGACTATGGTGAAGGCTAAGAAATTTTCGGCAGCAATAAGGTAAGACGTAGAGTTTGATCGCTTGATAATTTTGTGTATTTCTAGTGTAGGGATTAAGTGTGGATGGCTACTCCTTATATTAGGTGTAATAGGACTAATTTCCCCTATTTTTAGGACTAGATAACGAGAGATAATCATTAGAATTAATTCCTAGAATTATCTCCTTAATTTTAGGAAATCATCATCTAAGACA